>JAWPHD010001348.1:0-330877 GCA_037043455.1 Cyrtodaria siliqua
GTGGGAATCTAAACTTCAGTGATTTTGTTACCTGGACGTCCTGCGTCTAGGACGCGTAATATTTACTGGGGACTCACAAGTAACAAATATGTCTTTCGAGGGACGCATAGTTACTACCTCCCGTCATTTAAAAGAATCAACACTTCCTCACTTTCAAGAAAGGTAGGTGAGAATATACATACATGGGTAGCGAATATGGTAATTTCCAATTTTAGACCTGATCAAGCTACCTCATTTGATTTATATGAACCCCGTGTGGTTTGGTTCCCCAATCCCCTCCACCCCCACTCATATTCATGTTGTCGTTTTTTATCATGCTCATTCAAAGTCTTTTATCATGATACCGTGTATGCAAACATGGAAACACATAGTAAATGGACTGTCTAATAGTAAATTTGTAGCAACTCTGCAGTTCTGCAGATAAGACGGTTCTAGGCCCATTCTCCATATTTTATCTTGATGTAAATGGAGGATGAGCCTGCCACATTCATTCCTGTTAGGCGCCATATAACCTTTCATGTGTTGGTGCACCTTAAAACCCAATTCAATTAACTGGACGCCAGTACTTAGATATCTCCGCCCCATTGTTGATGTCCGAGTATATTGCCAATAGGATATATTATAATACAGTTGCACTTGCTTTATTTTACTGTTACACTGCTATTGTTTGTTGGAGGTATAGAATTGGTTTGATTGGTTAAAATGGATAAACGATTGACAACTGGCGACATGTTTATTGATTTATATGGCATCTTTATCATATCTAGGAACATTTTTAAGATTTTAGATTCTCCTAGAAAGCCCTGTAACCCCTCTAATGTTCTAAAACAAACACTTACAAGATCACTTCAATTATTTGTTCATCCCCAGACAGATATTCTGGGCTCAAACTCTTTTATGGATAAAACTTTCATTAATGGAATATCTTTCTCAGATTTCGCAGAGCTATAGATTGTTTTCAATAAAATCTAAATTTAATTAATTTTTGACAACTTTAGATTGAACTCATTTCTCTACCCCATGGGAGGGTAAAGATGCTGCTTTTGATAACTTCTTGCCTCTCACCGCTGCGGGTTCCAATCTCACTTGACTTGAAAGTGAGAAAGTGATGATTCTTTTGAATGGCGGGAGGTATACAGTACTGGTTTTACCCAGAAATAATTGAGTGGTCTGCCTCCACCACTAAAGAATCATTGTCATACATAGTCTATAACATAGTCTATAATGTGCTGACAAAGGATGTTTAACCAATAATGAACAAATCAGTTGAACCACAACTTTGATTTGATAAACTGCTACGATCATCAGTAAAATTATTAAATTTTGTTTAATCTATTTTAGGAAAGGCAATGGTAGATGGTAAAGGCAAGATGAAGGGCAGCAAAGGAAGGGCAAGAGAGAAAGGCAGGAAAGGCAGGGCAAGGAAGGAAAGGTGGAAACGAAGGGCAAAGAGGGTAAAGGAAGGTCAGGAAAAAAAGGACAAGGAGGAAAGGAGAGGAAGGGTAGGAAAAGCAAGGGCAAGGAGGGAAGGGAGGTCAGGAAGAAAGTGCAAGGAGGCAAAGGAAGGTCAGGAAAGGAAGGGAAAGGAGAGGGTAGAAAGGAAGTGCAAAGATGGAAAGGGATGGTGAGGTTTAGGGCAAAGAGAGAAAGGGCAGGAAAGGAAGGGAAAAGAGGGAAAGGAAAAGTCAGGAAAGGAAGGGCAAGAGAGGAAATGTTATGCATGGGCGTACTCCCGCATTTCTTCCCCACAGACCCATTAATAATACCAAGTGGGCCTGCATGGTTTACCATCATCATAATGTCAAACCATAACTTACTTTGATTACAGCTGGTATCCTCTTGTCTCGGATACTAAAATATCAGAAATAATGATGATGAACTGTTATGTATGCATTCTGTTCTAGCACTATACATAATTAATAAATGTAAACTCTACATCAAGAATAGCTATTCTCACTACACTATTACAGAAAATTTACAGGAATTTTCCTGAACCTACTCATGCTGAGGTTTACGACTCATTTAACCAAATAACAGATAATTAATATATATTATATCCACATAAAAACATACTCAGCATATTTTCCTGAAACAATAAAAGCTGATTAAGCCGTGTATTTCTGAAATAATTTTCCAAAATTTATGAAATGTACGCAGCAGCTCTCGTGTGTTTAATCAAACTTTTGTCTTACATAAGCATTTAAAGACAGCCGACTATTATCAAAGTTAACCGAGTGACAGCAGCATGAACTGGCATCTTGTCGGCTGCTACATGACGATAAAGAGTAAAAGCTGTAAAAATATTGCAAAAAAGAGAATATCCCTGGTATTAAAACAAACCTAGGGATCTGAAAAACACATGTATTAAAGGACAGCTTCATTGCACATCCATCCAACAGGATCGTGTGACAGAGACAAATAACAGTCTCTTGTTTAATTTTAGCAGAAATACTTTTTCCTTCGAATATATCATTACAATAAGATATGAAGGATATAAAGGAATTCTAAACACAATGAGTGATGTAAAAGTATGTGATTTAATGGCGCTTAAAACTCTTTCAGTTATATCTTCACGGTGTCTACTAGTAGCAGTGAGTCAAATCCTGCGCAGGCCTGGAATTCACCAACCTTTCTTCAAACTATTCTTAGACTTGAGCTCAAGTTCTCAAATTTCGTTCACAAATATTCCCAAGACCGTCACAGATAAACAATCAAATGAATTAGCTACCTGTTAGTATTTATCATATTTATTCTTGGGGCGCCCGTGGCCGAGTGGTTAACGTCTCTGACTTGAAATCACTTGCCCCTCACCGCTGTAGGTTCGATCCCTCAGGGGCCTAGTAATCTTTATGTGAGGAAGCTATCCAGCTGGCTTGCGGAACGTCGGTGGTTCTACCCAGGAGCCTGCCCGTGCACGAAAATTGCCCGGAGGGGCACCTGGGGTCTTCCTCCACCAATGGAAGCTGGAAAGTCGCCATATGACCTTAGCTGTTGGTGCGACTATAAAATCCAATTCAATTCAATTCAATTCATATTTATTCTTAGCAGCTTGTCATAAATGTTTATCCTTTAAGTAAACCGGGCGGTCCCGTGTATCGGTCTATCCTCCGAGCACGTTAAAGAACCATATGAATCTATTTGATTATAAGAGTAGGCAGGTTCCTGGATTCCTATGTATCCTTCCCCTCTCTCTGGGGCGGCTCTAAATAAACTATACTGTGTTGATGAGCCGTTAAACAACATTCAATTCAATTCAATTATCCTTTAAACTTTCAGAAAATATTTATAATTGAAATTTGCATACTTGGGCTTAAGTCTAAGAATATTCTCAAGAATGGTTGGTGAATTCAAGACTGAACTTGATAAGGCCAAATAAAAAAATACCTGTGTTTCCGGTGGCCCGACCGACCCTATTTTTAAGGGGCTTAAACTTTTTATGAAAAACAAGAGGTCAATGACCTTGAAGCTCTACTGATTGATTTTGATTTCAGGAAGTAGTCGCTACAGACTTGTTTTTTGAAAATCTATTTTTAACCGTGGCGGCCATCTTGAATTTCAGGCCGACCTGAAATTTTGCTAAGATCAATAAGACATTAAGAGCAACATTCCTGTAAAGTTTCATGAAAATCCGTCAGGTAGTTTCAAAGAAGTAGTCGCTACAAGTTTTCATTATATAACTCTATGTAAACAAAGCAGCCATGTTTAAGGTCAAATCAAAACGATTTTCGACAAGGACCAACATCATGTCATACTGATCATTTTAGAAAAAGTCCCATATCAATATCTCTTATTGTTTTGAAGAAGTAGTCGCTACAAATTTATTTATTTTAAATCTATTTTTAGCTGTGGCGGCCATCTTGAATTTCCGGCCGACCTGAAATTTTTCTAGGATCAACTAGACATCAAGAGCAACATTCCTGTGAAGTTTCATGAACATCCTGCAAGTAGTTTCAGAGGAGTAGTCGCTACAAGTTTTTACTATATAACTCTATGTAACCAAAGATGGCCACTGGCAGCCATGTTTAACGTCGAATCAAAATAATTTTCCACAAGGATCTACATCATGTCATGCTGATCATTTTAGAAAAAGTCCCATATCAATATCACTTATAGTTTTCAAGAAGTAGTCGCTACAAACTTGTTTTTTAAAAATCTATTTTTAGCTGTGACGGCCATCTTGAATTTCCGGCCGACCTGAAATTTTGATAGGATCAATAAGACATCAAGAGCAACATTCCTGTAAAGTTTCATGACAATCCGCCAAGTAGTTTCAGAGGAGTAGTCGCTACAAGTTTTTACTATATAACTCTATGTAAACAAAGATGGCCGCTGGCAGCCATGTTTAACGTTGAATCAAAACGATTTTTGACTAGGATCAACATCATGTAATGCTGATCATTTTAGAAAAAGTCCCATATCAATATCACTTATAGTTTTCAAGAAGTAGTCGCTACAAACTTATTTTTTAACAAGAGGTCAATGACCTTGAAGCTCTACTGATTGATTTTGATTTCAGGAAGTAGTCGCTACAGACTTTTTTTTTGAAAAATTATTTTTAGCCGTGGCGGCCATCTTGAATTTCCGGCCGACCTGAAATTTTGCTAGGATCAATTACACATCAAGAGCAACATTCCTGTTAAGTTTCATGAAAATCTGTCGAGTAGTTTCAGAGGAATAGTCGCTGCAAGTTTTCATTATATAACTCTATGTAAACAAAGTTGCCCGCTGACAGCCATGTTTAACATCGAATTGAAACGATTTTTGACAAGACTAACATCATGTCATGCTGATCATTTTACAAAAAGTCCCATATCAATATCACTTATAGTTTTCAAGAAGTAGTCGCTACAAACTTGTATTTTGAAAATCTATTTTTAGCAGTGGCGGCCATCTTGAATTTCTTGCCGACCTGAAATTTTGCTAGGATCAATTAGACATCAAGAGCAACATTCCTGTGAAGTTTCATGAAAATCCGTCAAGTAGTTTCAGAGGAGTAGTCGCTACAAGTTTTCATTATATAACTCTATGTAAACAAAGATGGCCGCTGACAGCCATGTTTAACATTGAATCAAAATAATGTTCGACTCGGATAACCATCATGTCATGCTGATCATTTTAGAAAAGTCCCATATCAATATCACTTATAGTTTTCAAGAAGTAGTCGCTACAAACTTATTTTTTAAAAATCTATTTTTAGCCGTGGCGGCTATCTTGAATTTCTGGCCGATCTGAAATTTTGCTAGGATCAATTAGACATCAAGAGCAACATTCCTGTGAAGTTTCATGAAAATCCGTCAAGTAGTTTCAGAGGAGTAGTCGCTACAAGTTTTCATTATATAACTCTATGTAAACAAAGATGGCCGCTGGCAGCCATGTTTAACGTCGAATCAAAACGATTTTCGACAAGGACCAACATCATGTCATCCTGATCATTTTAGAAAAAGTCCCATATCAATATCTCTTATAGTTTTCAAGAAGTAGTCGCTACAAACTTATTTTTTAAAAATCTATTTTTAGCCGTGGCGGCCATCTTGAATTTCCGGCCGACCTGAAATTTTGCTAGGATCAATTAGACATCAAGAGCAACATTCCTGTGAAGTTTCATGAAAATCCGTCAAGTAGTTTCAGAGGAGTAGTCGCTACAAGTTTTCATTATATAACTCTATGTAAACAAAGATGGCCGCTGGCAGCCATGTTTAACGTCGAATCAAAACAATTTTCGACAAGGACCAACATCATGTCATGCTGATCATTTTAGAAAAAGTCCCATAGCAATATCCCTTAGAGTTTTCAAGAAGTAGTCGCTACAAACTCGTTTCTTAAAAACCTATTTTTAGATTTGGCGGCCATCTTGGATTTCACATCTACATGAATTTTTGCTAGGATCAACTAGACTTCATGGGCAACATTTCTGTAAAGTTTCATGAAAATCCATTCAGTAGTTTCAGAGGAGTAGTCGCTACAAAAAAAAAGTTAACAGACAGACGGACAGACGGACAGACGGACGGACAGACGGACGGACAGACAGACGGACGGACGGACGACGGACACCGCACCACGGCATAAGCTCTGCTGATCTCTGATCAGTAGAGCTAAAAATCTATTTTTAGCTGTGACGGCCATCTTGAATTTCCGGCCGACCTGAAATTTTTCTAGGATCAATTAGACATCAAGAGCAACATTCCTGTAAAGTTTCATGACAATCCGCCAAGTAGTTTCAGAGAAGTAGTCGCTACAAGTTTTTACTATATAACTCTATGTAAACAAAGATGGCCGCTGGCAGCCATGTTTAACGTTGAATCAAAACGATTTTTGACTAGGATCAACATCATGTCATGCTGATCATTTTAGAAAAAGTCCCATATCAATATCACTTATAGTTTTCAAGAAGAAGTCGCTACAAACTTGTATTTTAAAACTCTATTTTTAGCTTTGGCGGCCATCTTGGATTTCACATCAACATGAATTTTTGCTAGGATCAACTAGACTTTATGGGCAACATTTCTGTAAAGTTTCATGAATATCCATCCAGTAGTTTCAGCTGTGAAGTCGCTACAAATAAAAGTTTACGGACAGACAGACGGACAGACGGACGGACGGACGACGGACGCCGCACCACGGCATAAGCTCTGCTGATCTCTGATCAGTAGAGCTAAAAAACAAAACATTTAATTTTTTTTTATTTGTTCTGAACAATGATTTATCACAATATATAGAGGTAAACTGACATCACAGAGAAACTTTCAGCTGTATCATCAACTTGTATGGGGTTTATGAGATAAATACATGTAGAATCTGACAATATCTTGCTCCAAAAGAAAAAGAAAGAAAAAAAAGAAAATGCCTACCTACCGACCCTATTTTTTTAGAGCATGCAATAGGAAACACACCTATTTTTTTTTTTTGCCTAAGTGTTGTTGAAGTGACACAATACCCACCTAGTAACAGTATACTGACACCCACCCAACCAGTCCTATAACTACCAATGACATGCTGAACATCAAGCACGGGAGCTAGAAGTACCATCTTTATCTTTCATTCTACCACTATGCCACCATCGCAGTTATACTATAATGTTAACTAAAAAAGGATCTCAATATGCAACTTTATGTCTTCTGAGACTCCCCACCCCCACACACCCCTCTCTAGATCCGTAAATGAATCAACAAGAATAGAAACCATCCAAGACTGTATGACTAATTACACTAAGTGTCTTTATTTCTTATACTTCTGAACATAACATGTAACAACAATTGCATGCCACTCAGGAGTTTGTAACAACACCAACAGGAAAACAGTTTCCCTTTAATTTAATTGTATTCAGCTGTTACCAGGAATGCACACAACACAGGAACTGTTTTATAGTGCTGCCTCACATGTCAAAGTCATCATGTTAAGTCATCAACATGACAGGGTTCCATTCTACTGTTACTGATACACTGTTGTTTCCAGATGTGACATAGTTGTACTGGGGTTTCATGCTACTGTTACTGATACACTGTTGTTTCAGATTTGACATATAGTTGTACTGTCAACTCTGACCTCGCTCATTAAAATAAATACATGTACATCATCAGGCCCCTCCTGGGGGTCAAGGGGTCAGAATCAAAAAATCTGATTTGATTACATTGAGACAGGCGACCAGAACACCAGTTTGATTTAATACATTGAGACTAGTGAGCAATCCACCAGTTTGGTTATATTGAGACACAATCCACCAGTTTGGTTACACTGAGAAGGGTGACCAATCCACCAGTTTGGTAACACTGATACAGGTGACCAATCCACCAGGTTGGTTATATTGAGACACAATCCACCAGTTTGGTTACATTGAGACTAAGTCTCAGGTGACCAATCCACCAGTTTGGTTATATATTGAGACACAATCCACCAGTTTGGTTACATATTGAGACACAATCCACCAGTTTGGTTACATATTGAGACACAATCCACCAGTTTGGTTACAATGAGAAGGGTGACCAATCCACCAGTTTGGTAACACTGATACAGGTGACCAAACCACCAGTTTGGTTACAATGCGACACAATCCACCAGTTTGGTTACATACTGAGACACAATCCACCAGTTTGGTTACATATTGAGATACAATCCACCAGTTTGGTTACATTGAGACACAATCCACCAGTTTGGTTACATATTGAGACACAATCCACCAGTTTGGTTACACTGAGAAGGGTGACCAATCCACCAGCTTGGTAAAACTGATACAGGCATACCAATCCACCAGTTTGGTTACAATGAGACTGGGAACCAATCCACAAGTTTGGTTACATTGAGACACAATCCTCCAGTTTGGTTACATATTGAGACACAATCCACCAGTTTGGTTACACTGAGAAGGGTGACCAATCCACCAGTTTGGTAACACTGATACAGGTGACCAATCCACCAGTTTGGTTACAATGAGACTGGGAACCAATCTATCAGTTTGGTTACACTGAGACTGGTGACCAATACACTGAGACTTGTCACCAATCACCAGTTCGGTTACACTGAGACTGGTGACCAATCCACCAGTTTGGTTACACTGAGACTGGCAACCAATCCATCAGTTTGGTTACACTGAGACTGGTGACCAATCCATCAGTTTGGTTACACTGAGACTGGCAACCAATCCATCAGTTTGGTTACAATGAGACTGGTGACCAATCCACCAGTTTGGTTACAATGATACTGGTGACCAATCCACCAGTTTGGTAACAATGAGACTGGCAACCAATCCATCAGTTTGGTTACAATGAAACTGGTGACCAATCCACCAGTTTGGTTACAATGAGTCTGGCAACCAATCCATCAGTTTGGTTACAATGAGACTGGTGACCAATCCATCAGTTTGGTTACAATGAGTCTGGCAACCAATCCATCAGTTTGGTTACAATGAGACTGGTGACCAATCCATCAGTTTGGTTACAATGAGATTGGTGACCAATCCACCAGTTTGGTTACAATGAGACTGGCAACCAATCCATCAGTTTGGTTACAATGAGACAGGTGACCAATCCATCAGTTTGGTTACAATGAGACTGGTGACCAATCCATCAGTTTGGTTACAATGAGACTGGCAACCAATCCATCAGTTTGGTAAAAATGAGACTGGTGACCAATCCACCAGTTTGGTTACAATGGGACTGGTGACCAATCATCCATTTTGGTTACATTGCGACTGGAGACCAATCCACCAGTTTGGTTACATTGAGACTGGAAACCAATCCACCAGTTTGGTTACATTGAGACTGGTGACCAATCATCAGTTTGGTTACAATGAGACTGGTGACCAATCATCCAGTTTGGTTACAATGAGACTGGTGACCAAACCAATCCACCAGTGTGGTTACACTGAGACTGGCAACCGTTACACTGAGACTGGCAACCAATCCACAAGTTTTGTTACATCGAGACTGGCAACCAAACATGGCAACCTCAGAAACTGTCTACTAAAGAGCAATATGAGTTTTCTTTTCATTTACACTCAGTCAGAACTACACTGGAGCCAGGGTCTTTAGGGTTCTGGAGCATAAGCCCTCAGGTCTTTCTGCAAATTTTTTATCACCGTGACTATTTAACTTCCTTTTTGGGAGATGATTGCTGTATATTTTATCTTTGGACTTGAATTCCTATTTTGACCTATTTATAAAAAAACTTTTTTTTTAGATATGATAGGATAAAATAGGTATGCAATGAATGATTATTATTTCCTTGTTGTTCACTATGCCTTATTTATCTTTTAAGTACCTAAAGCTACCTGGGAAATCACACCTACAAGATTATGAATATCAAGTGTCCTGTATTACAAGAGATAACCACTTTAAACATGTTTACCAGGGTAGAGTTCTCTATGGTATGTCACAAAATACTTCACAAGTTCTATAAAATATCTCACAAAATACTTGCAAGTTCTATAAAGTATCTCACAATATACTCACAAGTTCTATATAGTATCTCACAATATACCAAGGTACCGCTTATCAAATATATCTCACAAAATACTTTGCAAGTTCTATAAATTACAGGGTACAGTTTTTTTATAGTATCTCACAAATTAGTAGAACGGTTTTATCAAATAACTCACAAAATATCTTAAAAGTTCTATATTGTATCTCACAAAATACTTTACAAGTTCTATATTGTATCTCATAAAATACTTTACAAGTTCTATATTGTATCTCACAAAATACTTTACAAGTTCTATATTGTATCTCATAAAATCCCAGGGTACAGTTATATAATATAGTCTCACAAAATACTTCACAAGTTCTGTATCTCATAAAATACTTTACAAGTTCTATATTGTATCTCATAAAATACTTTACAAGTTCTATATTGTATCTCACAAAATACTTTACAAGTTCTATATTGTATCTTACAAAATACTTTACAAGTTCTATATTGTATCTCACAAAATACTTTACAAGTTCTATATTGTATCTTACAAAATACTTTACAAGTTCTATATTGTATCTTACAAAATACTTTACAAGTTCTATATTGTATCTCACAAAATACTTTACAAGTTCTATATTGTATCTTACAAAATACTTTACAAGTTCTATATTGTATCTCACAAAATACTTTACAAGTTCTATATTGTATCTTACAAAATACTTTACAAGTTCTATATTGTATCTTACAAAATACTTTACAAGTTCTATATTGTATCTCACAAAATACTTTACAAGTTCTATATTGTATCTCATAAAATCCAGGGTACAGTTATATAATATAGTCTCACAAAATACTTCACAAGTTCTGTATCTCATAAAATACTTTACAAGTTCTATATTGTATCTCATAAAATACTTTACAAGTTCTATATTGTATCTCACAAAATACTTTACAAGTTCTATATTGTATCTTACAAAATACTTTACAAGTTCTATATTGTATCTCACAAAATACTTTACAAGTTCTATATTGTATCTTACAAAATACTTTACAAGTTCTATATTGTATCTCACAAAATACTTTACAAGTTCTATATTGTATCTCATAAAATACTTTACAAGTTCTATATTGTATCTTACAAAATACTTTACAAGTTCTATATTGTATCTCACAAAATACTTTACAAGTTCTATATTGTATCTCATAAAATCCCAGGGTAGTTATATAATATAGTCTCACAAAATACTAGGGTACAGTTCTATAAAATACCTCATAAAATACTTGACAAGTTCTATACGCCTGTAAACATTCACTCCACAACCAAAAGGAGAACAAGAGGCCCAAGAGGGCCTGTGGACGCTCTACTGGCTAAAGATAAAGTTTATGCACAAGGGGCCATAACTCTTTCAAATATCGTTCAAAAAAGAACATGGTGATGATATAGGCAACTAGGCTTGGTACTGATTGTCCCTGACAAGTTTCGTTGAAATCCAGCCAGAGGTTCAGGAGAACTAGTCTGTACAAAGTTAGTGTATTAAACCTTTTAAGGGGCCATAACTCTGCCAAAATTCATTCAACCAGAACACGGCAATGATAGGTGCAACTAGGCTTGGTACTGACCATCCCCATCAAGATACGTTGAAATCCAGCAAGGAGTCCAGAACAGACTAATCTGGACGTTTCTCTATTAAAACCTTTAAAGGGCCATAACTCTGACAAAAATCATTCAACCCGAATATGGTGATGATATGCACAACTAGGCTTGATACTGATCATCCTTGTCAAGTTTCGTTAAAATCCAGCCAGGGGTTCAGGAAAACTAGCCCGGAAAATGTTTGTGTATCAAAAACTTTTAAAGGGCCATAACTCCACCAAAAATCTGTTAACCGGAATGCGAAGATGATAAGCACAACTAAGCTTGGTGCTGATCATCCCTGTAAAGTTTCGTTGAAATATGGGGAGACGTTCAGGAGAATAGTCCAGACAAAGTTTGTGTATTAAAACCTTTAAAGGGCCATAACTCTGCCAAAAATCATTCAACCGGAACACGGCAAAGATTTGCACAACTAGACCTGGAACTGATCATCCCTAAAAAGTTTTGTTTAAATCCGGAGAGGGGTTCAGGAAAACTAGTCAGGACAAAGTTTGTTTATTAAAACCTTTAAAGGGACATAACTCCGCCAAAATCATTCAACTGGAACACAGTAACGATATGTACAACTAGGCTTGGTACTGATCATCCCTGAAATTTTTTAATGAAATTTGGCCAAATAAAGGCCCTTTCTTCTTAATGAGGCCAAAATATAGCATATTTTTAGAAAATGAAATCAAGGCCCATAACTCCGGTGTAAATTGTCCAATCTGGCTGGTTTTCAAACTTGTCGGAGCTTTCATTGATAGTAACAATCTGGTAAAGTTTGATAAAGATCTGACGAAAAATGAAGGTCCTATCGTCTTAACGAGGCAAAATATAGCATTTTTAACTAAATCAAGGGCCATAACTACGCTGTTGCTGGTCCGATCTGGCTTGTTTTCGAACTTAGAAGCTTTCATTGATATTAACAATCTGGTAATTTTTGGTAAAGATCGGATGAAAAATGAAGACCCTATCTTCTCAACGAGGCAAAATATAGCCTTTTTTAACTAAATCAAGGGCCATAACTCCACTGTTACTAGTCCGATCTGACTGGTCTTCGAACTTATCCGAGCTTTCATTGATATTAACAAGATGGTAAAGTTTGGTAAAGATCGGATGAACAATGAAGCCCCTATCGTCTTAACGAGGCAAAATATAGCATTTTGAACTAAATCAAGGGCCATAACTCTGCTGTTACTAGTCCAATATGAATGGTTTACAAACTCGTCCGAGCTTTCATTGATATTAACAATCTGATAAAATCTGGTAAATATCGGATGAACAATGAAGCCCCGGGGTATCGTCTTAACGAGGCAAAATATAGCATTTTTAATTAAATCAAGGGCCATAACTCCGCGCTGTTACTGGTCCGATATGGCTGGTTTTCGAACTTGTTCGAGCTTTCAATGACACTAACAATGTGGTAAAGTTTAGTAAAGATAGGATGAAAAATGAAAGCCCTATTGTCTTAACGAGGCAAAATATAGGATTTTGAACTAAATCAAGGGCCATAACTCCGCCGATACTGGTCCGATCTGGCTGGTTTTCGAACTTGTCCGAGCTTTCATTGATAGTAACAATCTGGTAAAGTTTGGTAAAGATCGAGTGAAAGATAAAGGCCCTATCGCTTAACGAGGCAACATTTAGCATTTTAACTGAATCAAGGGCCATAACTCCGCCGATACTGGTCCAATCTGGCTGGTTTTCGAATTTGTCCGAGCTTTCATTGATATTAACAATCTGATAAAGTTTGGTAAAGATCGGATGAACAATGAAGCCCCTATCGTCTTAACGAGGCAAAAGTATAGCATTTTTAACTAAATCAAGGGCAATAACTCTGCTGTTAATAGTCCGATCTAGCTGGTTTTCAAACTTGTCTGAGCTTTCATTGATATCTAACAATCTGTGTAAGTTTGGTAAAGATCAAATAATAAATGAAGGTGCTAGAGTGTTTCACAAGGTTTAATATGGCATTTTTCAACAAAACAAGGGCCATAACTCCATTGAAATTATTTCGATCTTGCCAGTTTTCGAACTTGTTTGAGCTTTCATTGATATAAAGACACTGGCAAAGTTAAGTAAAGATCCGATTAATATTAAAGGCCCTAGAGTGTTCACAAGGCGGAAAATAGCATTTTTCAGGGGGAAAAAAGGGCCATAACTCCGGTGTTACTGATCCGATTTAGCTGGTTTTCGAACTTGTTCGAGCTTTCATTGATATTAACAGTCTGTGCAAGTTTGGTAAAGATCAAATAATAAATGAAGGTGCTAGAGTGTTCACAAGGCAGAAAATGGCATTTTACAGAAAAAACAAGGGCCATAACTCTAGTGTTACTGAACCAATTTAGCTGATTTTCGAACTTGTCCAAGCTATAATTAGTATTAACAATATGTGCAAGTTTGGTAACGATCAAATAATAAATGAAGGTGCTAGAGCGTTCACAAGGCAGAAAATAGCAATTTTCAGAAAAAACAAGGGCCATAACTCCTGTGTTATTGATCTGTTTTGGCTGGTTTTCGAACTTGTCCAAGCTTTCATTGATATTAACAATCTGTGCAAGTTTGGTAAAGATCAAATAATAAATGAAGGTGCTAGAGTGCTCACAAGTCTTAATATGGCATTTTTCAGCAAAACAAGGGCCATAACTCCGGTGAAATTATTCCAATCTGGCTGGTTTTCGAACTTGTCCGAGCTTTCATTGATATTAACAACCTGTTAAAGTTTGGTAAAGATCGGATGAAAAATAAAGGCCCGAGAGTTGTCACAAGACAAAAGTTAACAACGGACGACGGACGACGGACGGACGACGGACGACGGACGGAAGACGGACAACTCGCCATCCCATAAGCTCTGCTGGCCTTTGGCCAGTAGAGCTAACAATGAAAATTGAGCGAAAGCCACTTTCGAGAAGGGGGCGAAAGCCCACTTTTCATGAACAAACGTATGATCTACTTTTAACAAGAACAGTTTTCAAAATTTGGGGAATGTGTTTCCGTGTAGGCTTATTTATACTTTGTAGAATACAATTTCACCTTTTAAAAGTGTAAATTATAGCGGCTAGAACTTTTCTCCTGTCGATAGTTGGTGCAGGTTTCTCCACGGATCACACTTTCAACTTGTTTTTGGAACCTATTTGCATTCAAGAAATATTTCAATGGTGAATATCAGTCGAATACCGCCCATAAATTGCTTATGTCCTAAATGTGAATGTAGAATTTTAATCTGAGTGATTTATGTTCAATTTCTTGAGGTAGGGGAGCGAATGACCTGTGGATAGTAGAGTAAACGTCAAGCAGGTAGAGCGGACGCCTGTTTAATTCCACAAGCAACACACTTTCAACAGATGCTTTTTTGTTATATAATCTTTCCTTCGCCCAAATATCATGATTTTTTTTTTTAGAAAATGTTCACCGCCCTCACCATCAAACTATCAGATTTTTTTTGCGGACAATATTTTTTAATCTGCCATAGTATGTAATAGTGTGGTGGATTCCTGCAATAAACCTTTTATATAAATATTGGATTCCTGCAATAAACCTTTTATATAAATATATCAAAGAAATTGGTGATAAGATATGAATTACTGCAAAATTGATAGCGATGTAAATAATATAATATAATAAATATATTGATATAAACCAGTTCCTACACATGACACGCAAATCCCCCTAAATGCCTACATAGTATGTATGTAACCTAAAACATGTAACAGAGAAACATGCTTATCTGCGTGTAATTTATGTATAACAGTGAAAACTGACTATATAAACTCACTTCTGTTCTAAAACATAGCAGTTAGTGAACAGTGAATACACGTGTATTCGTTAATCGTGTTTATGCAAATGGAGTTCTTTTTAAAGGGAAGCAACTGCATACGAAATACGCAGAGACAATGTCTTTGAACAGTTTCAAAACTTAATCGAAAGTTGAAACATAGGGATTTTCAGCATATACAGTACAGCTCACGCAAAACCCACACTTTACTCGATTCAACGAGTTTGGTCATATCGAGTGCTGCGCAGATCTACGCGTAGTCATTGTTTGGACTCGGCGAATCCATGCGGCGAAAGTGCGCCACTGTCGAGTCACTCGGAGTGATCAAACACTCCGAGTGACTCCGCGTAGAATCCAATTAACCATCAGTGCACACCTGTGGTGATTTTTTATTGGGAATAAAAAAAATCTTAATTTTTCGACAACTTTTATACGTGTCCGACAGCGCGCTTGAAAAAGCAATCAATCGCTAGAAAATAGAGGCCATTTTCCATTTGTCGTATAAAAAAGTTGAGATTTTGAGACAAATACGTATTTCAAACTTTTATAATGCATTTAATCACAAGTTTTGTTCGTTTCTGTTGTCCAAAAGTCAGTTCTTCAACCGACATAAATACCCATAATCCTTGGCCATATATGTACATTTTAACAACGGGTTTATGACTCGAATTCTTTACAATTTTTTTCTGATTTTTTTTCTGACTAAAGAACCCATTGATGTATTAATAATAAACAGCAGAATAGTAAACATTTGTTACAAATAACGATTATTTAAAAATATAATTATAACTTCCAGTATAATAATTACTCATTGAATTTTATGTTCATTCGCCGCGAAGCCGGTAATAGGAACCTCCATATAACTGTCGTGACCCAGTATACATAATCCGGGCATTTGAATTTTACCACATCCACTTTTCCAAAACAAAAGTAAAATTGTCTTCTGCTTCGATTTTTTTCTAAAGTTATTGAATGATTATGCCTTAAAATGACTGCAATTAGCAAAAGTTGCACCCTTTGCCTGTGCAGTTTCAACTCGGCAAACTCTGAGTTTGTCTACGCGAAGTATCATGGCGTAATTACGCTGAGAGCTTTTCGCATAGCTGATTCCCACTCCGAGTAAGTTTTATCATCGAAACTCCGCGTAATTACGTGATTCGTAAATTCCTCACTCTGCGTGAAAGAGTAAAGGGTGGGTTTCGTGTGACCTGTACTGTAATAACCTTTATCTGCCGAGAAAATCCAGCCAGCCAGACAGGTTAATAGCGAAACTTTTAAAAATCAGAAGGAGCTCATTTCCAAAGAAAGTTGTGCCGCATACACGTATACAATGACACCTAATCCACTGCTGAATTCATTCGTTTTGGGAGAAGAAACCGTAATAAAATCTACAAAAAGTAACTTTTCATGATTTTCTATATTGTATCTCACAAAATACTTTACAAGTTCTATATTGTATCTCACAAAATACTTTACAAGTTCTATATTGTATCTCACAAAATACTTTACAAGTTCTATATTGTATCTCACAAAATACTTTACAAGTTCTATATTGTATCTCATAAAATCCCAGGGTACAGTTATATAATATAGTCTCACAAAATACTTCACAAGTTCTGTATCTCAAAAAATACTTTACAAGTTCTATATTGTATCTCATAAAATCCCAGGGTAGTTATATAATATAGTCTCACAAAATACTAGGGTACAGTTCTATAAAATACCTCATAAAATACTTGACAAGTTCTATACGCCTGTAAACATTCACTCCACAACCAAAAGGAGAACAATGAAAATTGAGCGAAAGCCACTTTCGAGAAGGGGCGAAAGCCCACTTTTCATCAACAAACGTATGATCTACTTTTATTTCTTTTAACAAGAACAACAGAGTTGTTTTCAAAATTTGGGGAATGTGTTTCCGTGTAGGCTTATTTATACTTTGTAGAATACAATTTCACCTTTTAAAAGTGTAAATTATAGCGGCTAGAACTTTTCTCCTGTCGATAGTTGGTGCAGGTTTCTCCACGGATCACACTTTCAACTTGTTTTTGGAACCTATTTGCATTCAAGAAATATTTCAATGGTGAATATCAGTCGAATACCGCCCATAAATTGCTTATGTCCTAAATGTGAATGTAGAATTTTAATCTGAGTGATTTATGTTCAATTTTCTTGAGGCAGTGGAGCGAATGACCTGTGGGTAGTAGAGTAAACGTCAAGCAGGTAGAGCGGACGCCTGTTTAATTCCACAAGCAACACACTTTCAACAGATGCTTTTTTGTTATATAATCTTTCCTTCGCCCAAATATCATGATTTTTTTTTTTTAAAAATGTTCACCGCCCTCACCATCAAACAATCAGATTTTTTTTGCGGACAATATTTTTTAATCTGCCATAGTATGTAATAGTGTGGTGGATTCCTGCAATAAAACTTTTATATAAATATTGGAATCCTGCAATAAACCTTTTATATAAATATATCAAAGAAATTGGTGATAAGATATGAATTACTGCAAAATTGATAGCGATGTAAATAATATAATATAATAAATATATTGATATAAACCAGTTCCTACACATGACACGCAAATCCCCCTAAATGCCTACATAGTATGTATGTAACCTAAAACATGTAACAGAGAAACATGCTTATCTGCGTGTAATTTATGTATAACAGTGAAAACTGACTATATAAACTCACTTCTGTTCTAAAACATAGCAGTTAGTGAACAGTGAATACACGTGTATTCGTTAATCGTGTATATGCAAATGGAGTTCTTTTTAAAGGGAAGCAACTGCATACGAAATACGCAGAGACAATGTCTTTGATCAGTTTCAAAACTTAATCGAAAGTTGAAAAATAGGGATTTTCAGCATATACAGTACAGCCCACGCAAAACCCACACTTTACTCGATTCAACGAGTTTGGTCATATCGAGTGCTGGGCAGATCTACGCGTAGTCATTGTTTGGACTCGGCGAATCCATGCGGCGAAAGTGCGCCACTGTCGAGTCACTCGGAGTGATCAAACACTCCGAGTGGATCAAACACTCCGAGTGACTCCGCGTAGAATCCAATTAACCATCAGTGCACACCTGTGGTGATTTTTTATTGGGAATAAAAAAAATCTTAATTTTTCGACAACTTTTATACGTGTCCGACAGCGCGCTTGAAAAAGCAATCAATCGCTAGAAAATAGAGGCCATTTTCCATTTGTCGTATAAAAAAGTTGAGATTTTGAGACAAATACGTATTTCAAACTTTTAATGCATTTAATCACAAGTTTTGTTCGTTTCTGTTGTCCAAAAGTCAGTTCTTCAACCGACATAAATACCCATAATCCTTGGCCATATATGTACATTTTAACAACGGGTTTATGACTCGAATTCTTTACAATTTTTTTCTGATTTTTTTTCTGACTAAAGAACCCATTGATGTATTAATAATAAACAGCAGAATAGTAAACATTTGTTACAAATAACGATTATTTAAAAATATAATTATAACTTTCAGTATAATAATTACTCATTGAATTTTATGTTCATTCGCCGCGAAGCCGGTAATAGGAACCGCCATATAACTGTCGTGACCCAGTATACATAATCCGGGCATTTGAATTTTACCACATCCACTTTTCCAAAACAAAAGTAAAATTGTCTTCTGCTTCGATTTTTTTCTAAAGTTATTGAATAATTATGCCTTAAAATGACTGCAATTAGAAAAAGTTGCACCCTTTGCCTGTGCAGTTTCAACTCGGCAAACTCTGAGTTTGTCTACGCGAAGTATCATGGCGTAATTACGCTGAGAGCTTTTCGCATAGCTGATTCCCACTCCGAGTAAGTTTTATCATCGAAACTCCGCGTAATTACGTGATTCGTAAATTCCTCACTCTGCGTGAAAGAGTAAAGGGTGGGTTTCGTGTGACCTGTACTGTAATAACCTTTATCTGCCGAGAAAATCCAGCCAGCCAGACAGGTTAATAACGAAACTTTTAAAAATCTGAAGGAGCTCATTTCCAAAGAAAGTTGTGCCGCATACACGTATACAATGACACCTAATCCACTGCTGAATTCATTCGTTTTGGGAGAAGAAACCGTAATAAAATCTACAAAAAGTAACTTTTCATGACGCAACTGCATCCGAATCGATATCATCAAAGTATGTCGTTTGTGGAATTAAAAAGGTGTCCGCTCTACCTCCTTGACGTTCACTCCCCTACATCGAGAAAATTGACCATAAATCACTTAGATTAAAACTTTAACATTCACATTCAGTGCATAAACAACTTATTCGATATTCGGTATTCGATACATCAAGATACTTCCTGAATGCAAATAGGTTCCAACAAGAGGTCAATGACCTTGAAGCTCCACTACTAGGTTTTGATAGCTAGATCAGCATTCCTGTGAAGTTTCATGAAAATCTGTCAAGTAGTTTCAGAGTAGTGTCGTTACACGTTTTTATATATAACTCTATGCAAACAAAGATGGCCTCTGGCAACCATGTTTAATGTTGAATCAAAATAATTTTCGACAAGGACCAACATCAATATCACTTATAGTTTTCAAGAAGTAGTCGCTACAAACTTGTTTTTTAAAAATCTATTTTTAGCTTTGACGACCATCTTGGATTTCACATCAACGTGAATTTTTGCTAGGATCAACTAGACATCATGGACAACATTCCTGTAAAGTTTCATGAAAATCCATCCAGTAGTTTCCAAGGAGTAGTCGCAACAAAAAAAAGTTTACGGACAGACAGACAGACAAGGACACCGCACCATGGCATAAGCTCTGCTGATCTTGATCAGTAGAGCTAAAAACAAGTTGAAAGTGTTATCCGTGGAGAAACCTGCACCAATTATCGACTGGAGAAAAGTTCTAGCCGCTATAATTTACACTTTAAAAGGTGAAATTATATTCTATATGAAGTATAAATATGCCTACACGGAAACACATCCCCCCATTTTTGAAAAAATCTCTATAATTGTTCTTGTTAAAAGAAATAAAAGTAGATCATACTCACGTTTGTTGATGAAAACCGCGCTTTCGCTCCTTCTCGAAAGTGGCTTTCGCTCAATTTTCTTTGTTTTCCTTTTGGTTGTGGAGCGAATGTTTACCAGGCATGTATATATAATCTCACAAAATAAAATGCAGGGGTACAGTTCCATAAAATAAATCATAAAATACTTTGAAAATCCTAACAGCATCTCACAAAATACTTTACAAGTTTTAGTTACAAAATGGTCCTCTTCAGAAAAAGTTTCGAAGTTTTCTTGCTAGTTTGCTTGATTCCTCAAAGAGCAGTCACCTCACCAGGCCCCGTATCGAAACTTGCTCAGACAACATCCCATGCAAAAGCTCAAAACTAAAATATTTCTTTATACTTTTTTCAATGTGTCTTCAATTTGAAATTTTAGGACAGCTGCAATATTTGCTTATCTTTATTTGTGTAAAGTAATTTTAAGTAATTGCATGACCAGTAAGCAGAATTTTAAAATTTTGCATCTGAGCATGAGTTTTGAGAATATGTGTCCATGCAGGCTGACGTAACCATTTGCATTCAACTCATGCAGCCCCAGGTCCACACCACAGATTAGAGACTTCGCATAAATTAGCCAGCTGATTTTATCTTGTTCAAAGGTAAATATTTACCCCTGATAATAAAACCTGACCATGTATAGTTTATTGTATGTATTTCCAATTACACTTTGTACCCTTAAATCAAACTGTGGTCAAACCCTCCCATAACAGTATCAATGAAATTACAGGGTGTGTTTCAAGTTTATCTTCAAGAGCTCGGGGTTCAATAAAAGTGAAAGAATGTACCCGGTCTATCTGATATCATTGCCGACCATGTGATTTGGAAATCACTAAGCACTCCACCTTACCCAGTACAAATATTATTACACATAATTTATTAAATGGCTACCAGGACACTTGGAATCTGGGATCTGAGAAGTCAGGGTGACCGACTCAAAACAAAATGGTATTAATATCAATCTCAGATGTACAAAATGCACTACAACTTTAAAAAATATTTTTTTCATAGCCAAAGAATCAGTGAAATGTTATTTACATTTGTTTCCTGAACTGGGACTCTGTAATTAACAAACCCTGCATTGGTCAAGTTGGGTTGCAGATTAGTTTTATGGAAAGGGGCATTACTCTGTTAGCAGGACGCTCAACTTTTTCTCTTTTTTTTTTGAGGTGGGTGGTGATGGTGATGTCCAACATTACCGTTATATAGGCCACTTTCCTTGTTTTATCCATGGCCTAAAACAGGTAAGACTGCATTGGTGGTATGTACACATATCAGCCGAAACATGCAAAAACGACTCTTCAGACACAATTTTGACATAATTATGTTTTTTATGTTTATGAAACACAGTGATTTTCTCTTTAAAAAGCTCTTTATTTTATGTTGATATCTTAATTAAAAATGATTTTATCTCTATTTGAAAATTAAAGATTGTACTCACCATTAATTTTGATGTTGACGTCGGCGTCTTGGACGACGTCGTTAAATAACAACAAAAAACATAATTACCATTTTCTATGGCATCAACTATTTATATTAAGAAAACATATTCCCTATGATATAATAATTAGGTAAAACACGGAAGTGACGAGAAATTTGATTAGTAATTGATTACCGGCCGACGTCATAAATTGTTACTTTATGACGTTTTCTTTAATTTTTTTATTGAAAAGGGGGCGTGACACAAAATGGCAGCTGTCTAAACAATAGAGTGAAACATAATAACTTATTAACTTACACAGGGAACATGGTAACTTGTCAAGAGCTTCAAGCTGCTTTTCTCCCATTTTTTACAGAAAGTGGGCGTGACAAAAATGGCAGCTGTCTGAACAACTAAGGGTAAATAATAACTTATTCTCACAGAATGAAATGATCTACTTCAAATATGAGGTATCTAAAATAACAAACCGTATTTCCCCTAATAGCAGTGCCTCGGCACTTAGCAAAATGCAAATGGGGCACTGTTCTGAAAAAAAAAAAAAAGATAAGGCCATAATAAATTGCTAGATTCTCATCCCTGCCCGCCCCCGTTTTTTTTTGCCGCCCCGATAATTTTTATTTCTTCAAAAAAAAAAAAAATAATAATAATTAAAAAAAATATAATAATAAAAAAAAATTGCTGAAAGGATGAAACACTATTAAAAATGTGTTTTCAATCTAGAAAGTACTCAGTAGTATGTTTTACTATTTTTGCCTTGTGCCGAGACCATTTTCCATTTGTCGTATAAAATAAAAAATAAAAAATAAAATTTCACCTCCACCCCCATTTTGAAATAAATTTGGATGAGAAACTAGCAATTAATTTTTATGGCCTAATGTATTGAATTTTGAAGATTAAAAAAATATATATATATAAAGTGGGGTGGCGCTACTATTCGGGGAGGTGCTCTTATTAAGAAATACATATATACACAGATATATAATTTATATCAAATGAAATGATTGATCTACTTCAAATATGAAGGATTTCTACTAACCAACCAATATAAACAAATATATAAATGTTATACCATACCTCTAGGGAGACTTTGTATCACATATTCATTTGCTTCGCACACGTCCCAGTTAAAACTCCAAGACATTGTCACGTATTATTTTTAAATTCCTTCACTTAATCATCACAACGAATGAAATCACAATACTTTCAAATAAAACACAAAATACTTCCAAATTCTTAGACATCCTGCTTTTTGACTCAATGGTTTATACCTTCCTGGCTTTGTTACACATATAAAGCTGCAGATCAGTTGTACGTCTCAAGGTATCTCCATATAAAATAACACAGAAACAGTTCACTACCTCTCAAATGTACGGTAGTTAAAAATATAAATAAATCCTTTAATATTAATATTCTTTCTTTTTATAAATCCTTAAATATTAAAATATATTTATTTTTCTTGTTTCCGTCCAACAAAATTGACACCAGTTTCAATTATTTCCTCCCATTAGACAAGAGATTACATTATCTATCTTTACATTAAGGAAGAGATGACACAAGCTTTCCATGTAACATCTAGCACATTAATATCTTAATTAGAAACTCCAATTAATTATTTAATTAAAAATAATCCTGATTATCTTCCTCGTCCAGATTGCCCTCAAAACATACACATATATACCTCACACTTGTGGAATGTTGCATAATATATTCAAGTTGTCCTTGCTCACCTACTATTTTCTGCTTAAAAATTTATTACAGTTTTTTAAGATACCAAACTTGAAGTGTTATATAAATGATAAGATTGTTTCAATAAATAAAATCACCCAGGTCGATAAAATAATAACGATATTCGTTCGTCAAAATAGAAATGTTAACATTCAGTATTATCCTTAAAGATAGAACATCCCATTATAAATTGGTATGTTTAATAACTAGATGGTAAATCATTCTCGATTATTTCCATTATCTCATCATCATACCCATAGCAATTATATTAGCAGAGCTGTGATATTTGCAGAACTGATATTCATATTTGCTGTGATGATATGAAGGTCAGATACTATACTGAAAGCGTACCAATCGGTCGCATATTAATCAAGTTATTATCTGAAGGATATTCACTATCAGCACCATTGATGTATATATGCTAATCCCGATTGATAGGTCATCAAATATCAAACAGTTAAAACAAATGACACAGATACATGTATGCATAGCTCTTGAGATAAGACACAGATAAATGCATAGTTCTTGAGATAAGACACAGATACATGTGTAGCTCTTGAGATAAGACACAGATACATGCATAGCTCTTGAGATAAGACACATATACATGTATGCATAGCTCCTGAGATAAGACACAGATACATGCGTAGCTCTTGAGATAAGACACAGATACAAGACACAGATACATGCATAGCTCTTGAGATAATTTGATGCTCAAATTTGGAATTAAAACCCTTCTACAAAATCAGAGGAAGAACAAAAGTGTGCGAATGCTCTAACTCTTTTTGATACATGCATAGCTCTTGAGATAAGACATAGATACATGCATAGTTCTTGAGATAAGACACAGATACATGCATAGTTCTTGAGATACGACACAGATACATGCATAACTCTTGAGATAAGACACAGATACATGCATAGTTCTTGAGATAAGACACAGATACATGCATAGTTCTTGAGATAAGACACAGATACATGCATAGCTCTTGAGATAAGACACAGATACATGCAATGCTCTTGAGATAAGAATATTTTATATGAAATTTGATCAGCTGCTTTGAGGAAAAACATGCAATTTCAGACTTCTTCATTATTTTAGGGTACCTGGCGAATCTCTTTTAGATTATCATCCATTTGTCAATAAATTAATAGATACCTGTAGAGTTCTTACTATAGAGCTATAGAAGTTACATTTTTAAAGAAAATTATATAAACAAGAGGTCAATGACCTTGAAGATCTGCTGATAGATTTTGATAGCCAGATCAGCCACGGGAACCTGTGAAATTTTAGGGAAATAAGACCAACACTTTCAAAGAAGTAGTCACCACAAGTTTTTCCTATATCACTATGTAAACAAAGATGGCCACCAGCAGTCATGTTTGACATAGCATCAAAATGAATTTTGTTTAGGACCAACTACATGTAATGCCAGTCATTTTAGTAAAGGTTCTAAATCAATATCACTAATGTATTTTGAGAAGTAGTTGCCACAAACTTGTATTTAAGCTGTGGCAGACTTTCTGGCCAACCTGATTTTTACTTGGGACTAACTGGACATCAAGACCAACATTCCTGTAAAGTTTTATGAAAGTCATTTTCGTAAAGGTTAACCAAACCGATACCACTTATGGTTTTAGAGAAGTAGTCGCCACAAAATTGTATTTAAAATCTATTTTTAGCCATGGCAGCCATCTTGAATTTACCACAAATTTTAGTTATAAAGCTATATCAATTAAACCCCCTTAAAACATCAACCTTAATATATCCTATTTGCTGCTCAACAGTATTTTCTCAAAATCACCCTTTTGTAACGTACAGTACAGCTCACACGAAACCCACACTTTACTCGATTCGCTGAGTTTGGTCGTATCGAGTGTGTTAAGTTGTGTTTGTACTCGGCGAATCCATGCGGCGAAAGTACGCCTCTGTCGAGTCACTCAGAGTGATCAGACACTCCGAATGACTCCGCGTAGAATCCTATTAACCATGATTGCACACCTGTGGTTATTTTTTATTAGGAATAAAAAAAATCTGAATTTTTTACCTGTGCAGTTTCATTTGGTCAGAATCAAACTAAAATCTTAAAATCCTACAATTTGTTTTTCAGAAAGCCAAAAATACAGAGAAGACTTAATCCTTACCCCATTATGAATGTATAATGGACTGTCCTTTTTTTGCATTTGGACCAGTCCATTTACAGCACAAAGAGGTGTTTCAGTCAAATGATGGATGAGCACCCAGACATTGTAAACCAGGATCAGCCTGCAAATATTTTGGTAAAGGTTCCAATTCGATATCACCTACGGTTTTTGAGAAGTAGTCGCCACAAAGTCACATATTTTAAATCTATTTTTAACACTGGTGGCCATCTTGAATTTCCTACAGACCTGAATTTTTGCTTGGACCAACTAGACATCAAGAGCAATATTCCTGTCAAGTTTCATGAAATTACATGAAGTAGTTTCAGAGAAGTAGTCGCCACAAGTTTTTCCTATATAACTCTATGTAAACAAAGATGGCCGCTGGTGGCCATGTTTGACATCCAATCAAAATGGACATCCAATCAAAATGGAATTGGTTTAGGACCAACTACATGTCTTGGCAGTCATTTTGTTAAAGGTCCAAATCGATATCACGTATGGTTTTTGAGGAGTAGTCGCCATAAAATCAGCTTTTTAAAACCTATTTGTAGCCGTTGCGGCCATCTTGAATTTTTGGCTGACCTGAATTTTTTCTAGGATCAACTAGACATCAAGAGCAACATTCCTGTGAAGTTTCATGAAAATCTGTCAAGTTGTTTCAGAGGAGTAGTCGCCACAAAAAAACGGACAGATGGATGGACGACGGACGCTCTGCTGATCTTTGATCAGTCAAGCTAAAAAGAGACTCAAAACAGAGTGGACACTACTGGTTAATATGGCCCGTATAATACCGGGATTTTTCTAGACCCTATTTTACGGCAAATTTCGGCCCCATCCCAATCCAATATACCCTCATATTTTCCCGAAAAAATAAAAATATTTTCCCTATGTTTTTGTTTTTTTCTCTTATATTAAATGTAGCCCTATTTGACAATGTATTTGTTGCAGACTTGTATATAAGCGCTTGATTTTGAAACTATTCCAAACATTTTTAGTGCCTTAAACTATGTAATATAGTAGGATTATTCTTTTTCCCAATTTGTAGATTTCACGCACATTTTTCCCAATTCAAAAGGCCCCTGGCCCCACTCCTAAAAATGTTGAAAAATCCTGTAATAATTGAGAGAAAGTGGTGTAAATATATTAATGCAATCTGTGGTAAAGATGCAAAATAACCAAGTACCATTCACAATTATTAGTTTATGGACTAAACATGAAAATTTCATGAAATTGACCTTTAAACATGCGACCCCATAATTTCTGCAAGATAATCTTCAAACTAAATTTGGTAAAAATCCAATTGAATCTACTGAATGTATCCCGTTCACAAGTTGAAATTCACTATTTTCACTCATTGTCAAACTCACCCAAGATCTTATTAAAGGGAATGTTGCATTATTCTGGAACAAGCTTCATTTAAAAGGGCTTTAAAAACATGGAAAAAAGCAGAAAGAATTATCAAAATATCATAACAAATACAGGAGATATGACCTTTTGAAATGTGCAAAAAGACAGTCCAATGCAGGCAGCCATCTTTGAATGATGACGTCATCGCGCCTTTTACCATATATGGAAAATAGATAATAAATAGTGTTTAAAACAAACAAATGTATTAAATTATAAATACAAAGTAAAATATGTATACTATAATTATGCTCTTTTTACGATGTACATGTATTTGCAGTGATATTCTTTGTTTTAAATGATATTTATCAATATGCAATAAATGGTAGAACGGCGCGATGACGTCATCAATCCAAGATGGCTGCCACCATTTGAGAATTTTTTCAATTTTTTAAAAGATCATATCTCTTGCATTTGTTATAATATGTTGATAATTCTTTCAGCTTTTACCATAGGTTTTAAAGCCCTTTTAAATGAAGCTAGTTCCAGAATAGTGCAACAACCCCTTTAAAATGAACCTTCAAACCAAATGTTGCAGATGAGTTAATAGACACAGGACGACACCCAAGACAGACAATCCACTACTGGCCAGTAGAGCTAAACACACTTACGCAGCTCCATATCCCCTCAAATGTCAATTCAGATCCAGCTGTACTTCCAACAGTTTGACACACTTTGTAACTTTCCGAGTATTCATCAACTAATATGGAGCAGAGCTGAGATAACTGCGGAATAACATTTGTTCTGATTTCCTAAAGATGAGACAGAAACCTTATTATTTCTTACAATACTTCTGTGCTAACAATACTCCCTTGAAGAACAGCTGCACATAACTGATCTATATCAAGAAAGCAGAAATCAACAGTATCACATCCACCCATAGAATAACTATATAACTATTAACTATATTATTATTACATCCATTAGTCTTCCACTATCGGCCAGGAATTAAGATACCTCCTCACAAAATCAGACATTATACATCCAAGTGAATCTATACATCTTTCTCTGCCGAGAATACGAGAAAACGGAAGCAAAATGAGTTAGTTTCTCAGGTCCTAATAATTCTCCATTTTCAAAGAAAACACACACAAACTACATTCATTCTTGAGTGTACACAGACTCATTCATTTCTCCGTCTGAACAAACACATAATACAGGGGTGCATGCAGACACTGTGCCAGTAAATTGTAGGAGGTTGGCATTAATGTTGTAACAAGTTTTCACCATAACTGTT
The DNA here is from genome assembly GCA_037043455.1 of Cyrtodaria siliqua. NCBI lineage: Eukaryota > Metazoa > Mollusca > Bivalvia > Adapedonta > Hiatellidae > Cyrtodaria > Cyrtodaria siliqua. Next base: position 28,307 of record JAWPHD010001348.1, read on the forward strand.
GCAACTCAGAAGTATTATTCCCTTCCAATTGTCAGGTTTGACAGATTGTTTAGGTCAGGCCAGTGTCTGCAATTTTCTTTAGAACAAAAGGTTTACATGTTTTTTAATCAACAACCTATATTTCAGAATTAATCATTTTTATGAATTTTAGTATAGTTTAGTATCACCACAAGCATTGTTCAATTGTTTTCACTCATTCTGTTTTGCACTCTGAGTGAAGACATAACGATAAAGAACTGAGTGAAGACATAACGATAAAGAACTGAGTGAAGACATAACGATAAAGAACTGAGTGAAGAAACGCTAAAGAACTGAGTGAAGACATAACGATAAAGAACTGAGTGAAGACATAACGATAAAGAACTGAGTGAAGAAACGCTAAAGAACTGAGTGAAGACATAACGATAAAGAACTGAGTGAAGACATAACGATAAAGAACTGTCGAGTGAAGACATAACGATAAAGAACTGAGTGAAGACATAACGATAAAGAACTGAGTGAAGACATAACGATAAAGAACTGAGTGAAGACATAACGATAAAGAACTGAGTGAAGAAACGATAAAGAACTGAGTGAAGACATAACGATAAAGAACTGAGTGAAGAAGTGCAACTGACAAGTGAAAGCACCGAGTGCAAAAGGCAAAATACAGCAAATGCAGCAAAACGTGCAGAAAGGCACATACAGTAGAGTAGAATCAGCACGCAGACAGCTAGCTAGAATGGAAAATTGCCGCAGGGGCATACAGCGCTGGATTTTATATACATAAAGAAACACAGGGCACCACATTTGAATATGATCACAGAAATAAAAACATATGATCACCAGACAGGCGAATATGACTACATATACATTATAGTGTTCGGAGCACTGAATTGGTGAATCTGGACACAGACAATTATAGCAGTAGAGGAAACTGGTGCCAAGTTGAAGTGTGTCGTTCTGGTCACCACCCCCACCCTACCTTAACAAAAAAAATCAGTATTACTATTGGTTTCCAAGAATCACATCACCATTAAAGCGGTAAGTTTCCAAGTCAAAATACTTAATTTCCAAGATTTGGCTCCAATCCATTTCATTATATATGTAAACTCCTCCACAAATTGACCAACATAACTATAAATGTCCCACTATAAATACTGAAGTACCATACTGAGGGAGAGTCATTTCCAAAAATTGGCCATTATGCAATGCAATTGTCTCTTGTCATGCCAGGTATTTGATAATCACAGCTATCATTGTGGGTATCTAAATTTAAGTGTCATCAAACTGTGCTGCACAGTTGTTATCCCTACAAGACTTTCAAAAGTTTCCACTAGCGACCCAAAAAATATTGAGATAAGTACTTCATTTTATCTTTTTTTCCCTCTTATGGAGAAAAGAAAAAAGTAAAAAATAATCAGATTTAATTAAGGCCATCAGTTTTAAAGAGATTCTTTATTTCCTCCAAGGTACAGACTGGGTTTAAAAGAAGAATACTATAGAATATTTAAATTAAAAAAAAAAAAATTAATAAAAAATTATTCTGTCCATCATAGGAAACAATGCATTTTGTTTCTTTCAGCATTAGTAAATTTGTTTTGTCCTAATATAACGGTAATCATAGAAGTCCAGAATAATGAACTGTATCCCAGATATAAGACCAGATATATGATATGTAATATTGTACCTGATCCCAATAAATCTCATCAAATAACAAGAGACTAAAGACCCCCAAGCGCTCTACTTAGGAACATGACCAGACTCAGAAATATCTACTTTTCTATTTCAGTCATCATGGCAGCCATCATTTTGACAAAAGAAAATGTTCAGTTTACATCCACTTGACCTCACTTAACAATGTTCCTGAATTATAAAGATCAGAATAAAAGTTTGGGAGAAGAAGCTATCATAAGACGTCCCATTTCAAGCTGTCAGCTACCGGCCTCGCTGGTCTTTCGGACCATTTCATTTTTAACACAAAGTGTTTAATTTGTTTCCTGAACAAAACCCGACATTTTGTCTTTCTGACTGGTGGCAGTCTCGACGCTGTCCGCAGTGCTCTAGTCGGGTTTCGAGACAGGAGTATGTATAGTATTATATATACGTTTTCACTTGCTTCCTTTAGGAAGTAAAATTAAAACTAATGTGTCAAGATGAGGTTGTTTATATTGAAACAATAAACAATTTGCTTTAACAAACACTTAAAGTGGTTAAAATTCAGTAAACATCCATAATGTTTGGCATATTTATATTATGTAAGTACACAGTTAACAACTTACTGTCAATGAATTTATGACCACCAAATGCATGTCTAGATAATTGCATGCATGAACTTTGTATCACTCCAGGGTGCAACTTCACATCTGGCATATGAAAGGATCTGGAGATTATATGAAGCTCAGGTCCCATTTAATAGTGTTTAAGTTTGTTTTAGATAAATTGCATTTTTGCAAAACATTATTTATTATTTGCTTTTATGCCCCCACCACCGAATGGGGGCATATAGCGTTAGCCATGTCCGTCCATCCTTTCATACCGAAAAGTTTTTGTGTCTATCTCCTTCCACACTATTCAACTGATTGCTTCGAAACTTTACAGGATGCTTACCTATGATGTCAAGATGTGCACATTGTTTCGGCGTCAAAATCGATCCAGTACTATCGGAGCCATGGCCCCTTTTTCGTCAAATTTTACGTGAAAATATCTTGTGTGCCTATCTCCTCCCACACTTTTCAACCGATTCCTTTGTAACTTTACAGGATTTTACCTATGACGTCAAGATTTGCATATCGTTTCGGCATCAAAATCGACCCAGTATTAACGGAGTTATGGCCCTTTTTTTTGTCAAATTGTACGTGAAAATATCTTGCGTAACTATCTCCTCCCACACTTTTCAACTGATTCCTACGGTGGTACGATGGTCCATCGCGTCATCGCCATCGTACCATCCAGATCTACTTGTAAAAGGTTGATGCGCAATGGTACGATGGACCATCGTACCATCGTGTTTGAAGTCGATGTGCGATGGAACGATGGCGATGACACGATGGCGATGGTACGATGGTCCATCGCGTCATCGCCATCGTGCCATCGCGTTTAAAGTCGATGCGCGATGGTACGTTGGCGATGGTACGATGGCAATGACGCGATGGACCATCGCGTCATCGCCATCATACCATCGCCATCGTGCATCGACTTGTAAAGGTCGATGCGCGATGGTACGATGGCCCTAACGGAACACCGTAGATTCCTTCAAAACTTTACAGGATGCTTACCTATGACGTAAAGATGTGCATATCGTTTCGGCGTCTAAATCGACCCAGTCTTACTGGAGTTATGGCCCCTTTTCCATCAAATTTTACGTTTTACCATGATTGTTTTCAGTGGGGGCATCCGTGTCCCATGGACACATTTCTAGTTTTTAAATGTTTTTGCATATTACTAATTATTGCTTATTAACTGCACCAATGACATTATTTCAACCTAATGTAGAATAACGAGGAACATTTTTTATCATCTTTCAATTATATGCAAATTTTAAGCTGAGACTCTGAGTGGCAGTGTATTAGCCAGCCAGCAATGCAGCCGTCTTTAGCACCGCTGTTTTTGAATAATCACAGCCAATATTTGGTGGATGTGATTTATTTTTGGCTAAACTCATACTTTCTCAATATTGTTATGTTTTGTATACATTAATGAAGAAAGATGATCTAAAATGTATCTTTCTCATCTTTATCTGTAAAAATAAATTGCCCCAGATCCACCAACTTTCCGGGAATTGAGTGTTTCTAAATTATTTTACACACCCTGTTTGCAGAATTGCACACCCAGTCTTGAATTTCTGCCTAATACACTGCTTAGTGGTAACTAGTTTTAAAGCAGGGAAACATACAGGTATCAAGTTTTAAGCAGGGAAACAGAATGATAACTAGTTTTAAGCAGGGAAACATAGTGGTATCAAGTTTTAAGCAGGGAAACAGAATGATAACTAGTTTTAAGCAGGGAAACATAGTGGTATCAAGTTTTAAGCAGGCAAACAAAATGATAACTAGTTTTAAGCAGGGAAACATAGTGGTACCAAGTTTTAAGCAGGGAAACAAAATGATAACTAGTTTTAAGCAGGGAAACATAGTGGTACCAAGTTTTAAGCAGGGAAACAGAATGATAACTAGTTTTAAGCTGGAAAACTGAAAAAAGTTAAGTATATTGGACCATTTTCAAGTTTATGTTCACTGTGACCTTGACTTTGACCTACTGACAGTAAATTGCCCTGACCCTGATACAAACATACATATAAACTAGTATGAAGACCAAGTCCAGTAGAACATAATATAACAACAACTAGGACATTAATAACAAACTTGTATAGGTCAAGTTTAAGATCTCTTTGGCCTTGACTCAAAACATGTACGACCATCTGTTTCATGAAGAATGCTTCAGTAACAATTTAACCATTTTCAAGTTCAGTATGACCTTGATTTACCTTTCCAACTACTAGAAGGGTGTTCCAAAGAACACTTGTGTCGCCTGCGATGTGCTTATTTAAAGTTATGAGCTAGGTCAGGTTGCTGGGTCAAGTTTTATGAAAAGGAGCATATCTCTGCCGAAATGAAAGTTATTGGACATGTGTAACAACATTCCTTTGGGGGTAAGCAGTCTATGCGAAAACAGGACATTCGGACGGACAGACTGAAATTTTTTGTCTGACCGGACAAATTTTTGTCAGACCGAAAATTTAAACAACATATTTTTTGTTAAAGCGCAATAAAATGCTTTGTCAGTTGAACTCAACATTCTTAAACAAATTTTGATTTATTGTGCTATGACTGACTGTTTAAAAATGCAGCAACCCAACTTTTTATTTTATATATATAATTTTAGGATAGCGCCGCCAATCACGGTCAAAATTTTCCCGCAAATTAAACTATCCAAAACAGGCAGGTGCGCGTTCGCGGTGTTATAGCAGCTAGCATTTTCGAATAAGCGTTCGTTGTAAAGCGTTCTTGTGACACAGCTTTGCTATTAATGAACTAAAACTAGAAAAAGATTATAATTTATACAACAATTCATCGAAAAATAAGAATATGAAAACAATATCACTGTTAAAACTGTTAATATTCGATCTTTCTTCTTCAGTTCAACGTGACAAATTCACGTGACCGTGCAATGTTAATATGGAAGATGTAATGCAATAGGTTCAAATCTAGTAATAGACCAATGAAACACATGCTTATTTAATCAAGGGAGAGAACTTACTGTTTATAAACAAATACAGCTTCAAATTACAATCAATAAAAACACGATTTCTGATTGGATTTTAGTTTTAAAAATAACTGGAGACTCGGACAGAGTGAAGGAAAATTTACAAGCGTTAAAAGGAGATTTCTGATAGGATTTTAGTTTTAAAAATGGCCGGACACTTTGACCAACTAACGGGAATTTTCTGCCGGACATTTCAGAAATTGCCTGTCAATGTCCGACAGACCGATGGTTTTTGTGGAGACTGGGTAAGATGAAGAGGTTTATGAAGTTTCATGAACATAGGTCACACAATTTTCAAGTTACAGCCAAGATCAGGTTGCAGATTAAAGCGTGACGGACGGACAACAACAGATGACAAACAAAGTGATCCCTAAGTGTCTGCCATGCTATGCAGGCGAAACAAAAAGGTGTTAATAATATTAGAGTAAATATGTGAAAATCAAATGATCACATTGTTATATCAGGTAGATAACAGCTTATCAAACTGTAAACATGAACAATGTTAAACAATTGTAAATCTATAGATAGCACGAATTGTGATGTCAGTGATAACTTTATCATTAAATCATTTTTTAATAATCAATTTGTCCTTGGAGATTAAGCTTTTCAAGTATGTAAGTACACTGCTATAGCTGTTTTATGAATTTGAGATTAAAAGTTATATATTTCAGATACACAAGGATAATAAAACAAATTGGGCTAGAAATTTATCACTACACAAAACTCTATGGTTAAATATGTAGGATTCCCTAAATATTTTTTGAAAAAAATACGAGATTGGTCAATAGATAACTTACGACAACATTACAATTGCAATAATTCAACTTGCCTTAATCCACGAAGGCAAAAACTTCCCGAAATAAGAGAGCCGCCAAATACACCCGGACAATATATGCAGAGTTATATCCTCTTCCGTTTGTGGTGCCACCTATAATGGTCGCAGGTAAATCCACGTAACGATGGTTTTAATTGTTTTATTACTTTAATTTTACTTCCCATATGTTATTTTCTTACAGGTTTATAAGCGCAGTTAGTGTTTTTACACCGGCTTTTGTTCTTATAACGTTAATTCAGACCGCAATTCGTACCCCACCCACTTGGTCTATTTTCACATTATTTGTAAATTCCGTCTTGGAATTATGGTTTTTAACTTTTATTATTATGATAAGGCCTACCCTTGGAAGATGTAGTTTCTTCTGAATTATAAGACCTCATTTCAAGCTAATAAGTTTTGGAATTGGACTTGGACACCGAAACGTAGGCACCATTAGGGTCCTTCCGACTCGTGTCACCATGCCAGGCAGTAGTTTTCCTTCCCATATTGTTTTGCGTCTTTTATCTTTCGTCAGTTTTTGCGCACAATATGACCTATTTATGTGCCGACGTGCCGTAAAACACCATTCATTCATTCATTTGCGTCTTTTATATAATTCTAGTTCATGCTTCTGAGTAGCACTTTCTGCTGTTATTTTCTTATATTTCAGTGAGCAGCAATGTTGGATGCGACCACTTTCACTGGTTAGCGAGTCCTGCCGAAAGAAGGCTACGGTCCCTTCTGACGGTCAGGGGAACCTTTCCAAGCGAAAAGTATCGGGCCAGATACTTCCTGGTGTTGGGAATGCCACCCCTATGAAGGCTATGGTCCCTTCCGACGGGTGGCCCCTATCCCAGGCAAAAGCAGTCCATTACCCCACCCACACCTGTTCACAGTTACAGGCTGCCAGGCAGTGCGGGGGTCACGCCGACTGCAAACTCTCTGCCTCATGGGTACTCTGAAGGTCCTCAGAACAGATTCTTCTCACTCCTCCATGTCACCTTTCAGAGTCAACACACAGAGGGCGATCTAGGAGCAACCATCACCTGTCTAGAGACAGCTCAGGTAATTCTTCCTCTGATGAGTTTTCTGGCTATTCAAGCTTGGCCCAGCGCAGTATGGGTATTCTTACTGTATTATTACTGTATTCGGTACCGTTGTTATGGTGAGGGCAACCTAACGAAGCATGTAGTTTCTTGGGAAGGGATATACTCTTATAAATCAGACTAGTAGTCTTGCGGTAGGCTAGACTTCTTTCTACAGTATGGGAAGAGGACTTAGTTTTCTGCGTTGGTACTCGCATTCAAGGGGAAAGTTTTTGTCATGGGCCATATTTATCTGTTAGAATATTTTCTTACATGTTGTATAATCACAGATTGTGTCTGGGACACTTTCTTTGTTCTTCTTTTTCAGTGTCATGTCAGAAACACTCTCCAACAATAGGGCTGAGACCTCTTTAGGAAGTCATACCTTCCTAGACAGTGCTCCCTATTGGGATAGGCACTTCCTTTGGTACGGAAGTCATACCTTCCTAACGACAGGGTGCTCTATCAGGCTGAAGGAAATGATAATCGCATTTTCTGATTAGCAGGCTTGGAGATAGTCCATCCTCAAATAGAACTTATTGTTATTGTTCATAAGTTGCTGTCGTTATTAGAAGGCATCATGGAAGATCAGTGTTGTGCAATTGTTTGTATAATCTTAATGAGTTGTACCTTCATGAAATAAAGAATTTATTATTATTATTCTTATAGAACTCATTCTTTTGTCAGACAGGATCACCCTTTTTTCCTAGTTTAAGTTGTAATACTCTTTTATTTTTAAACATTTCTTAAACATTGTCTGCCTGGTTAGCTCAGATGGTAGAGCATTCACCCTGTAAGCGAGGAGTCCTGGGTTTGGGTCCCGTACCAGCCACAAAGGACAACTGGCATCTTGTTTATTATAGTGGATTTCATGATTAAATTAAACCTTATATTTCATTGTTTGTGTTTCACATGTGAAATACTGACAATGATGTAATTCCGCTGTTGACGTTATTGTCGTCTCTAGTTTTGGCGCATTATGTTTTTCTGCATAAGTATCAACATTGTGAGTACATAATAAATTATTAATAGAATATTAGTTGGTTTGTTGCGAATATAGGAATTAATTCTTCGAGAAATGAGAAACTTATTTTCACAAGAGCCTTAGCATGAGTGAAAATATGCGAGTTTCATCACTAATACATCTGCTGTATTTTGGGATTACCTGAGGGTTGAGTAAGGTCCCCTTCTGTACCTCTTAGATCTCCAAGCAGTCTCAGTAGGTCCGGTGGCTGAGTCTTTGGTTTCAGAGCTACTTTCCTCAACCCTACGTGGATTTGCTCCCCGTCTCCCTGACTTAAGCCTTGTCTGATGGAGTTCTTCGTCATTCATCTCGTCGTTGCTGTCCTTATGTGTCCTATTAGATGCAGTAACAGGACATCATGCTCCAATTCTTAACAGATAAGATCATTGTCCAGATTCTAGATTTCTTACCCCACCGACTTCTCCAGTTAATGGGCTTTAGTGCCAGGGTTCGTTCTCCATTAGCCCTATGGGTACTGATGATAGTTGACGTAGTTGTTGTTCGTTATAACTCCTCCCTGTCTAGTCTTGCTAGAACCAGGATACAGTCTCCTTGTGGCCTACATTTTAGAGTAGGTATATCAGTATGAGTAAGTTGCTTATTCTTTATCATATGGCAGTACATAAGGCCTAAAAAAAAATGTGTGTTTCCGGTTTCCCGACCGACCCTACTTTTTCACCGCTGACCCTAAATATATTTAGCAAGATGAAGAAAAAAAAAAAAAAAAAAAAAAAAAAAATGGTTATCAAGAAGTTGTCTTTAGTACAAAAATGGCATACTATATGGCTAGAACTTTTAGAATAACCTCCCTGGATCGGAAGCACAATTACTTGGTTTTGGCTGACAGGTTTAGATCTACCATCCTTAAAGTAATACCAGCTCCACTGGTTGGTTTGCTAAGCTTCCTAGTGACGGGGTTCTTCTGAGGTGAGGTTGACTATTTGCAACAGACACAAGATCATTTGTTCCTGCAACATGTTGTTATGTCTGACAAGATGAAATTGAACAAACTTTATGTATATTTGATCACAAGATCTGCAAAATAAATTACCAAGTATTTGGCAGTATTCCATGTGGTAAAATAAAACATAAATGTTATCCTTGCAAACACCGATACTGGATAGTTGTTATACCATAATAGTATCTGCAGAAATTTTCACACGTAACTGCCTCATTGAGCTGAATAAGACGCCAGACTACAGCTATCATGCTAGAGTGACTTCCATCAAGCTTTATTTTCTGCCATTTTCGTGTCTTATCATGGAGTCTTGTTTTGTTGCTGAAGTGGACTCTCACGATATGAGTTCACTCACTTGCTTTCCCGAGCAAAATCTTACCATGTGAGCTCAATTGTTTTCTCAATTAAAATCTCACGATATGAGCTCACTCACTGTCTAGAGAAAAATCTCACAATATGAGCTCACTCGCTTTCTTGAGCAAAATCTTATCAGATGAGCTCACTCTCTTTCTTGAGCAAAATCTTATCAGATGAGCTCACTCTCTTTCTTGAGCAAAATCTCACGATATGGGCTCACTCTCTTTCTTGAGCAAAATCTCACGATATGAGCTCACTCTCTTTCTTGAGCAAAATCTCACGATATGAGCTCACTCGCTTTCTTGAGCAAAATTCAAAATCTCACCAGATGAGCTCACTCTCTTTCTTGAGCAAAATCTCACAATATGAGCTCACTCTCTTTCTTGAGCAAAATCACTCTCTTTCTTGAGCAAAATCTCACGATATGAGCTCACTCGCTTTCTTGAGCAAAATCTCACCAGATGAGCTCACTCTCTTTCTTGAGCAAAATCTCTTAATATCCCAGCTCTCTCACTTTCTCAATCAAAATCTCACCATATACGCTCACTCACTTTCTTGAACAAAATCTCATTATGGTATGTTTTTATAAACCCACTTGATTTCATGCTTTAAAAGCAATCTCATACAGCTTAATCTTTAATTCTCAATTTAATTTCTCTGCATTAATGAGAGAAACCAATATAGATCTGTGTTTTAACCAGATTGACTTATCACAAGCTACAGAGCTCAGCCTTATACTGTTAACGTTAGTAACTTACATAAAATAAAAAGCAGTCTGAGAGACAGCCATATTCCATGCTGCAGTGTTTTTTCCTATGTAGCTGTAGAACCCATGATTGGGTGCTTTGTTTAAAGGAAGTTTTATCACTGCACATAAAGCAGAAAGTAAAATGCTATAAAAGGCAGAAACTGTAATTTCAATCTGATAAGAGTTATTGTTACTGCACCTGCACTTCCTTTCATTGCCCTCTATCATTGTGTGAAGTTCCATTCCAGTCCCATTAGTGGTTTTTAAGCTATGTACCCGACAAGAATAAATAAGTATAAAATAACAAAGGGCAATAACTCTTATTTAAATAAACATATAGTTATGGTTCTCCACATTCTCTTATTGCTCTTTGTCATTGTTTTTTCATTGCAGATCCATTAGTAGTTTTGGAGCTATGTTTCAGACAAAAAATTTAAGTATAGTCTAGAATTTTAATACAAAGGCCAATAACTATTGTCCATGAAGATGAGTTATGGTTATTGCAATCTTCACTTCGTCTACTTGCCCTCTATCATTGTGTCATTACGTGGTCCTGCCTTAATATCATTAAGTGATGGTAAATGTTATATTAGCAGGATTTTATAATGGATATTTGAAGAATAAAACATGCTTTAAACATTTTTTAGGAAGAAATGTGATAACCTGTTTAAAAGTACCTATTAAATGTTTTAATTTTACATTTTGAAAACTTTTTAAGCCGAAGGTTTTATTTCATGCCAGCCAACCCCGTTTTCGCTTCTTGGAGAAGAGGTTGGATGGGGTATAAAAGTTAATACTCGCACCACGTAATGTAATGTTTCATTCCAGTTTAGTAGATTCTGAGTTATGCTCCAGCCAAAAATTATAAGTAAAAATTACAAAGGGCAATAACTATCAATTAAATGAAGACAGAGTTATGGTTCTTGTATTAAATACTCACTCTCATAGCCGTCTATCATTGTGTGAAATTTGACTGCAGTCCCATTAGTATTTTTCCATGTTATGGAGCAGACACAAATTATTAGTATTAAATTACAAAGGGCTATAACTCTAATTTTAATGAAAGCAGAGCTATGGTTCTTGTGCTCTGCATGTCCTCTTATGATCTTCAATCATTGTGTGAAATTTCATTACAGTCCAATTGGTAGTTTTCGAGTTACGGAGCAGACACAAATTATAAGTTTAAAATTACAAAGAACAATAACTCTAATTTAAATGAAGGCAGAGTTATGGTTCTTGCGCATCCTCTCATAGGCCTATATCATCATTTGTGCGAGACATTTTATATAGATAGATAGATAGATAGATATTTTATTCAAACATAAGGCATTACGCCCAACAGTTCACATGCAAATAGTACATACATATAAGCATGTATATGAAATACACACAATATTTTCCAGTTAATGACAATTTGTCTAATTTCATAGGTGAGTTTCAAGATCATCTGTATATGCTACTAGTTAAAAAGTATTTGACAACTATTAAGTATATAAGTGTTTAATATATATTTTAAATTAATATTCCTAAGTACTGATCAGAACACATTTATATCTGTGGACATAAATGGAGAAAAGTGATATTTATTTATAAAACATGTCGTCTCTTCTTTTAAAACTTTTACAAATGAAAACGGACAGTTTCTTTAATAAGCTCTTGTTTTCTGTTGTCATAAGTTCATATATATCAATTTTTGTTTACTTCAATTAAGCTCTGTTGATTTATTCGAAAATATTTTTCTTGTGCTAAATATGGCCTATTCATCATTGCCCTGATGTAGAGCATTCTTGGAAAATTGGACCATCTCACTTATAGTTTATAAATTATGCACTTTCTTGATATGTTCAGGTCTCTACAAACCAGCAATGCCATTAAGCTTTGCAAGCACCTTATCTTGGACTCTTGGAAGGACTACCAAGACATAAATAGAATTTTTCTGCAGAGCAAATAATTGCATTATATCGATGCCAGAATAGGTTAGATTGGTTCCCCTGAGAAATCAACATTAACACATATCATTTCTTGGGTTAGTTACAGTACCGGGCAACCGACTTTATACTGCATACTGGTAAGCATTAAAGGGACTCATGACAATCTTCAAGTTTTTATCGAGCAGTGAAACAAGCACCTGAGTTTTGTAATCCAGTAGCGTCTCCGTGGCCGAATGGTTAACGACGTTGCGTTGTAAACCTTCGCCTCTCACCGCTGCGGGTTCGAGTCCCACTGGGAGCTCAACATGTAAGTGAGGAAGTGTCGATGGTGGGAGGTGTACATTACTGGTTCTACCCAGGAAAAGTGGGTCTGCTGCCTCCACCATAAAAAAATCGACCGTCATAATATATAACCTTACATGCGTTGAAATTGACGTAAAACACCATACAAACAAACAAAAACTATTTTTATCTTTGAACTTGTTTGCATATAATTAAATGAAGGGTAATAAAAGATTTATAAATTTGTTCATTATTCTTACATGAGTTTAAATATATGATTTGTCTAATATAATCAAACATTAGTAATATATACACAATGTGTATCTAATCAACACAAAAAATGTTTAGCTAATCAACACAAATAATGTTTAGCTTATCAACACAAATAATATTTAGCTAATCAAATCTTTATTACTAACCCTTAGCCTGCTAAGGCGACTACAATAGTCTTTGCATCCGTAACTTGCAGCGGGCTAAGGGTTAATGATTTGTAAGTATGCAAGTTATGTAGAAAGCTTATGGGATGCCGTGAGTTTTAAAACAATCACTGATGCTGTGTGTGCCTTTAAGAGCAAAAGTGCCAGAATGTAGCAGACTATTCACCATTCATTGAATGATGTCCAAAATTCAGAGAAAGATACTGCACAGATATGAAACAGGATGTGTCTCTATGTACCACTCATATCTCATCGCTGCTCGTTCAAATCCCACTGGGAGCTCAACTTGTAAGTGAGAAATTGTTGATTCTTATGGATGGCGGGAGGTGTACAGTACTTGTAGTGGGTGGTCTGCCTCCACCACAAAAAATCAACCGTCATATATAACTTTACATGTGTTGAAAATGACGTAAAACAAAGCAAGTTCTGATAATATTTTTCATCTTTTTATATTGTAGTCTTGTTGGATTGTGTCAGAGACACAGACTACTCTCCACATTTATGGTGGAGTATACATTTTTTTTGGATGAATTCAAAATAGTTTTGTAGTGTCTTTTTAAAGGAACTGGAGGCGATCTGCAGGAAATACTTCCTATACAGGCATCAATTTCAATACGAATAACGAATAAAACCATCTTAATGTGTTTGACAGTGTTTGAGTTTCCTATTCCAGCGATCATCCTAGGAGTGAATTTCAATGAGACAAAAAGTCCCATTTGCTTGATTTTAATGAGACATTCACCATTTTTATGAAAAATTTCGGATGCGAAGCCGAACGACCAGTGGTTGTTTGTCGACCACATGTATCGCTGGAGGCCGCTAGGCGGGTTCGGGGGCATGACCCCCAGAACATTTTTGAAATTCAGATGTGATTTCCTGCATTCTGGGTCATTCCCAGTGGTGAAAGCAGAAGTTGTTAAAGCATCTGAAATAAAGCGTGTCCGAATTTACTTTTTACGGTAACATAGTGTTATAATTGCTTGCCCCACTCCAGTACATAGTTAATCGCATCAAATCATTATAGATTGGGGGATAATGGTCATATATGACTCGAAGTTGATGAATTATTATAAAAATGGCCATGTTTATTCATAATCAATCGATTTTCTTTGACACACCCGCTTTCACGAAGCAAAAGCGAACCGGAAGTTTACCGACATAATCTCGTTTTGATTTTTTTCATGTGATTTTCGAATAATTTGGTATTTTCTCATTTTATATATTTTAATTGCGAATAAATAGATCTGAGCAAATTTACTTGAGATTTTAAATGAAATGTAAATAAATATATTTTCATTGCAAACCAATATGGGAAAATGGATTTCCCCGAATTTTGTGCAACAATTTGTTCCATTTGTCTTTTTTCATGCGATTTTTGAGATTTTAATGCGAGAATATCGCGGAATCGCGGCCTAGAGTAGTCCCTATATTCAATGTACAAGTATAATTATGCACTATTAAACTAGGCTCCATGTTCCGTATGGTGTTATTATTGTTAATGAAATAGTTTGGTCTGGAAAACTAGACAACTTGGCTAGTTTTTTATACATGTATAATCATTAATATTAATTCAGATGATGCTTTATGGCTCTTATAAATTCCTGTTTTGGGACTGAAGTACATGTATTAGAATAAAATGTACAACTGTTAGCAATATCATCCCTTTATAAGTACAACTGTTAGCAATATCATCCCCTTATAAACTATTATGTATGATTAAGCAACAAACACAAGCAGCGTCATTGAGATTTCCAAATCAAACAAGTTCATAAAGAATAATTAAACAAAGGTAACATGCAGACTGTTTTGATGCATACCGGTGGCACATTTCAAATGAAACTGAATTATACTAGGATTGTTTATTGAGTATTGAGATTTCACCAACCACTCTTCAGTGCACGGAATTTCCACTCATCCGCTCGCCATGACAAGTGCTCGTTGAAGCAGGAGGAGAAGAAATTCAGATAAATTCTTTAAAAATTTACCAATTTGTCAAATATTGCGTAGGATGAGTAACTCAGAAACAAATGTTCCTGCCCTGACCCTTCCAGATCAACTCCAGTCCCTTTAAAGTTATCTCCCATCATACATGGTGCTTATGAATGACAACTCTTGCTATCAATGTTACACTGATTATTACGCCAATTATTTCCCTTTTTCAGTCTCAATACTAGCTCAATTTTACCATGAATAAAGAAAAACAACTGTTTTACCCTGGATCTATCCATGGCATAAAATCATAATGCACAATACTAATCTCCTTTGAGGCCCTCTCAAACAATGTGATGTCAAATAATGTAGTGTTTTACTTTCGTTTGTTGCATTTAACATTTATTTCATTTGATTGTTACATTATACGCGTATTAACAGTTGGAATAAAATATTCCTTATTTACAAATGTTATGTTTACAATTTATGATGAAATAATTCCATTTTTTAAAAAGAGAATGTTGTCAAAATTAACAGTCGTAGGACTGTTGTTGTTTTTTACAAAGAGGTATAGGAACGCAAGAGTTGGCATCCACAGGATACAACAAGTATATAAGAAGAAAGAAAACACACAAAAAACACTAACAATTAGAGAGAAAAGAAAAATGCTTTACTTTCCCCTTTTGTTTTCTTTGGTAACATACATGTAGTATGATGTTGTAGCAATTAACGTACAAATGTGAGTGTAATTATAAAGATTATAGTCCCTCCATAACATAAACCATGGGAGAAATCCCCAAAGGTCATAAGGTGTGGAAATTAACTTACATGTAATGTAATTTCTTCTTCTTTATATATATATGCAGGTGCACACAGCAATATTTTGGCTTTGTAACTCAGACCTATGTCTGTTCCATTTGTTACCTTGTCTGCAAGAAAATTAAGAAAGAAATTAACAAGAGCTGTGGGAATTCTATTTATTCTTCCACTCTCTCTCTCTAGTGCTCTCATCGCTGCGGGTTCGAATCCCACTGGGAGCTCGACCTGTAAGTGAGGAAGTGTCGATTCTTACGGATGGCTGGAGCTGTACAGTACTAGTTCTACCCAGTAAAAGTGGGTGGTCTGCCTCCACCACAAAAAAATCGACCGTCATATATAACCATACATGTATTGAAAATGACATAAAACACCATAAAAAAAAAAAATCTTTAAATGAATCGTTATTTGTAAATAATTTTACTATTCTGCTGTTGATTATTAATACATCGATGGGTTCTTTAGTCAGAAAAAATTGTTAAGAATTCCGTATCATAAACCCGTTATTAGTGCCGCCTTGTTAATAGGTACACACATCGCAAAGGATTGTGGGTAACCAATTTATGTCCGTTGAAGAGAATTAAACGCATTAAAAGTTTGAAGGATGTATTGCTTTCGAAATTTATTCATTGTATTTATCAATTTTAATACATTTTTTATTTATCCCTGCTCTAATTTCCCCCGCGTTTCCCCGCAAACCTATCACACTTCATTGAAAAAAGGCCGCGGGCATGCTGCGAAAAAATCGTAATCCAACTGTATCTAACTTTCTTATGTATAAATTTACAAACAAACAAACTACCACAAACATTTAAAGAAGAGAAAAACAGTAGAGGGAAACTGTAATTTTGATTCATTTTAATTTATGATTTCTTAAATGTTTAAATTTTAATTTTGTTTATGTTGCTTTCAGTTTCACTATCTGGTGTTACATTATTTGTCTTCTTAAAGTAATTTGTTATCATTTTGCTGCTTGTAGAATCTTTTTTTTTCAGTCCGAAACTATAAACAATCTGTTTTTGATAATATAAATTTGTAAGTTGATCACGATTGTCGTAAAGTCGTAAAATCATTCATTCCCAACATCTCAAACACCCCGTGGAATAATGATCCAGAAGAATGACGGAATTTGCCGACTACCTACGACTATCGCATGAACTCCAGCGACGCTTAGTCTTGATTATCTTCGATGCTTAATTGTTAATACAAATCAGAAACCATACCAGAATCTCGACAAATGTCAAGCTTCAGCGTTTTTTTACCTTATATAAATGGGTCCGATAAACAGCGCCCCATTCCCAACTGAAATAATTGACAATTTTTCCCAATTTCCAACTAAAAAATTCCCAAATCGAAGTTGTTTTTCCGTCAATTTTTCTCCTGGGATATTCTCAGTACACAGATGTAATAGATCTTCCCAGTTCTGTTTTAGATTAATCTTCTTAATAAAGTTTTTTACCAGGGTTGTACGTTTCTTCTGCTTTTCTGTGTAAATTGAAACGCAAAACACAGCCTTGTCACCCGAGGACGACGTCATGTTGTTTATGCGTTGCAGAAACGCTTTACCGCTTGTATGTTATCGAAACGCTTTACCGCTAGTATATTCTACTATGTATGTAACAAGCGCCTCAGTGAGCGATGGGTAAATACTAAATAAAGGACGAATAACAGAAATCGTCTGGGCCAGGAAACTCTTTCCTCGGTCATGAGAATATGCAGAGAATCTGGTGCAACCCTAAATGACAATGAACTTAACAGCATTGTTAACATTTTCAGGGACAACAAAAACAGGGAAATTATCCTGTAACAACACAGTGAAGTACAATAAAAACTTGAAACCTTGCAGTTGTGAAAATATTTTATTATGTAAATCATCAATAAATATGTAATATTTCACAAGATACAAAAACAACATTTTTCCCAATTCTGAGAAAAAAACGCGTTTTTCCCAATTTTGAGAAAAATCGCGTGTTTTTTCCCAATTTGACCGGCCACGGACCCATTCCCAAAATGGTGAAAAAAAATGCTGAGCTTTGTTTTGGAGAACTATTCTAGATGTTTGTCTTGAAAACAAGCAAGCGTCGCAGATGACCTAGACTACAGCGATGTTACGATGAAATCAGAGGTGATTCATACAATTTTGTTTGAATCACTCTGTTATTTCAAATGTAAACCCCGCATTGTAATATAAAACATCGGCTAAAAATAGAACTCTATGCAGTTATAAATAGATGATTTTATGACATTTTGAATGGGGAATTATTCTGAAAGCGGGTAATTTTTATGGTTATTTTGGGGGGAAAAGTGACGTTTTTTGCTTATATCGGCGTCTACAAAGAAGGGTAAAAAGGCCCTGAGAGTGGAGCGCTTTTGTTCGCAAGGCTGTGTAAACATGCTACCCTTCAGGCAGAATTGTACAGGCTCATGTTTCCAAATTTTACGTGAGAACCATTTAGGCCTCTGTAGGCAGAAGTGTACAAGCTGGTTCCCGACTTTTACATGAGAACCAGTCTTAACACGTTTACAATGCTTCTGGCTGAATTGATACACAAAATGTGACGGATCAACTTTACTGAAACCTGGTGTTTAAATAGTTATAACTTTTTTATTTATGATTCGATTTTGATGACTTAAGATGCATAATTTTTGTGAAAACATATTCTTTCTATTGGTGTGATTTCTTTTACAAAATTTTGAAAAAATATTAAAAAAAACTTAAAAGTGTTGTAATCGCTATTTAAATTTATAACTAAATATAAGCTAAAATGCACCAGAGACGTCCTACGTTTTTAAAATGTTCAGGGGTAGCATGCACGGAACCCACTAGAAATAGTCGGGCCTGCACATCAAAAAAGGTCTACTAGCTACGTCCCTGTTAACTTTATTCAAAATTGTATTTTTTTCCACGGCGTAAGCGGTTTTTGCAGCCTCTGAAACAATATATTTTTAGAAACTCGTTTGACAACGAATTTCTCCGTTGTGAGGTTACATTTTTAAACCTTGAATACAAACATATGATACTTACTTAGCTTTTATTTGCACAGTGACGTGGTTGTTGTGAAAATCGAGCTCTAAACAATAAAATGTGTTCCACACGTTCCGTGTATTTCTAATGTATATGCGTTATAAGCGGTCTAAAAGATGAACGTGCCTTGTGTTTTGTGTTAAAATTGTCACATATTTAATGAACTGTTCTGTAACAATTTCTGGAATAGATAAAAATCAAAATATAAAACTTAATGGGACTGACGTTCAAAATAGTTTATTATTTTATTGCGTATCATTGCAAGGATTTCATCTTTGTTACATTATAACGTCGCAACTAAATAATACATATAACAGCCGAACGACGTTTTGGTTTATACTTCGGGTGAGAAAAACTAAACCCGATTAAATCCCGGTATGGATACGGCAGCTTGTCCTCAAGGGAATTGATCTAGATGGGGTTTTCATGTAGGTACACACATAGCATATGAGGTTGTTTTTTTTATTATTGAAAACAAACATTGAGGGCTAATAAATTTCATGGTTCAAGTTTGCACGTATATTCATACACCTGCGGTACATTGTTAGTTTATTTAAAAAAAATATTCTAAATACAAAAACAAAAACGTGTTGTAATAAACAACTACCACTGTCAAACAAAGCAGTTAACACTGGCTCCATCCCTGGAATAAACAGCATGGCTTTTGCGACGCCTTTGTATCTTATTGAAAAAACAAATATGTGCGCGGGGCTTCTAAAACTTATTCAAGAACACAAAATCCTGAGATTTTTCAAATTGAAGGTTTAAAGCGCGTCATGGACATAGGTCTATGAGCGCGTGATGAATATTTGTTTGTATGGTTTGAGTGTGTGACTTGATTTTCAACTTATTTTTTGTATTGTCAATTTTACGGCCTCCCAGGGGTTTTGAAGAACAAGGGAACATGGCCTTTATTTTTGGGGAACATGAGACAATTGTCAAACAGAAAATTAAAACAATACATTTAAACTACCTTGAAGACATACTAGATGTAAAGTCTCATGAAGAAAATGACCCTTCAAAGGCCAGTTTTGCTAGAAAAAAAGTTATACTCCCTCCCAAAAATACAAAACAAGATGCAAACGACATTGCGCCTCTCACCGAGAACAACGTGCTTTATACTGGTGATGTGGATAAGGTAAATATTCTCAACTCCCAATTTCCCAAGCTGTCTTCTCCCCTACAGCACCTGATGCACTCGATCTGAAAAAAAACTAAGTCACAAACTACATGAGATCGATAAAGGTACCATTGCTAACTCCGACATACTAAAAGAAGCCAAACCGAAATTCTGTAACATGGCAAACATTTTCATTTCCTTATATGGTGTCCTCCAACAGTTAACAGACCTAAACCCAGCCAAAGCATGTGGACCTGTTAAGATCAAACACTAATTGAAAAAGTCATATGTTCTAACCATACCACCGTAGGAAGCACACCTCTTTTTCTTTTTGGCCTGAGTGTTATAAAAAAAGAAAGGCGATAAAAGTACTGCAGCTAATTACCGCCCAATCTGTTTGACATGTATATTGTGCAAGGTAACGGAGCACATTATCACCTCTAACTGACAAGTCACTTTTAGTCTTCTGACTGTTACCTGTGATACGCAGGCTTCATAACCTTTGCTCCCAACTAAATTCCACTTTATTTATTTCGCCCATTGTTTTCTCGTTCATTGAAAAGCGTTTTGTTAGAAACTGGGACCATACGCAGCCGACCAGGGAATGGTGTGAAAATACCTCATTGAAAATGCTATGTTCGGGATGGCTCAAATGTCTGTACTGTTGATTTTTAAGTATTTCTGTTCAACCCGGGGCTAGAGGGCGTGAACGGTAGCACGCATTTTTCACTACCGTTAATCAAACCGAGACTGCAATATTTTGTGTATTCATCGTGTTCGACGATGTCTAAATTTCTCTTTTCATACTTTTTGTTAACAAAAACGATGTACTTTACGACCTCAGGCGTTCTTGTGATACTCAATTAGTCCAACTCATGGAAGACCTATTTTGGAGCGTAGCATCAGGTAAGCTATCAGACTTGATTCTTGACGTCAGTGAGGCGTTTGATAACTTAATGTTCTAAACGGCTCATCAACACAGTATGGGTTATTTAGAGCCGCTCCAGAGAGAGGGGAAGGATACATAGGAATCGGGAACCGTGCCCTACTCTTATTATCGAATAGATTCCTATGGTTCGTCAACGTGCTCTGAGGATAGACCGATACACGGGACCGCCCGGTTTACGTCCCCATCCGACGGACGAGGCTAAGGAAAGTTGCCCAAGAACACACCGCCGAAACTGAGTGGCACCACGGAGGATTGAGCCCGAAGCCTCCGGTTACAAATCCGCCGCGCTACCGAAAGCGAGGCGTTGATAAAGTAAATCACTTAACATTCTGTTCAAACGTCAACAACATAGAGTCAAGGGACAAACACTCCAGTGGATCAAAACATTTCTATATGTAGGTCTCAGACGGTCTTAGTGGACGACGGGGGTGGGGGAAGACATCCTCCGGAGTCCCTGTTACTTCTGGTGTTCCACAGAGATCATTACTTGGACCAATACTGTTCCTTCTATACATAATCGACCTCACAGAGTCTCCATATTCCAAAGTCCGACTTTTTGCCGACGACACAGCAGAATACATGACTATACACAGCGCAACACATAGCACCAGACTTCAGGAAGACCTCGACAGAAGACCTTTCCATACAGAAATGGAAACGACAGTAGGATATGAAATTCAGTCCATGCAAATGCTAGGTTATACACATCACAAGGTCAAAGAAACACACAAACAATAACTACACGCACCATGGTCAAACCGTAGAATCTGTAGAACATGCTAAATACTTGGGCATTGACATTTCATCAAACCTAATAAATACTGATAAAGATGATCATGGTAAGCTTTTAGTAATCATCAAATACAACGAGTGACACCCAACGCAAACAAAACACGTGGACATATCCCGGATTAACATCAAATCATCAGCATACACGTATGGAGCCCTCACACACAACTTATCATATCGAAATGGTCCAACGAAGGGCCATTAGATGGACAACACACAACTACTATATATGAAAGTGTAACTACCATGCTAGAAAAAACATGGATGGCTTACCCTGGAGCAGTTGAGGGCTGATACTAGACTCTTCTGTATACAATATTTTACGGGCTAGTAGCCATCTCAATGCTCACATGCTTTCAGCAGCCCCTACGAACGACTCGCCATAGCCATCCCCTCTCTCTTACACGGATACATACAAATGTAAATTTGCACAAATTAACATTCCTTTTTCCCACTGACACTTGTCCAGTGGAATAAACTGCCATCAATTATAGTTATGGTGCCAACCTTGAATCAGTTCAAGGTGGCAGAGCGTTCTGTCAATCATGCTATGCCATAGATGAGAGTTTACAGGAAATGAATTTCGCGAAAATCTAGTTTAAAAATAAAACAAACCCAAAACTTCCACAACATTTAACATTTTAAACAACTTGTGATAACAGTTTTGTCTAAGATGCAACTATAAATAGTGTAAACCAAATGGTTTGTTAATTCATCAAAATGATTTTTTTGGAAACATTTGCAAATACTTTTGGGGAACAAGGGCACATTGGAAATACTTTAATGGAACATCGGAACATTGGAATATAATGTTGGGGAACAACGCAATTTTTTTTTTGAGAACAAGGGAACATTGGGTCTTATTTTCAGGATAAAGGAGAACATGGACCCCACTCCCCACTCAAATTTAAATAATTTATGAAAATAATATGCATGCATTCATAGACCTACATCCATGATGCTTTTTCTGTTAATAGATTAGCTGATCATTATCTTGCTTCAACATGCACACTAGTAGTTTGTTATTTCAAGGAGGATTTTGATTGTAATTAGATTAGAAAGGCTTGGTTAAATTAAACCACAACTGTTTTATCTCTAACTGTAGCTACGTCTACCTAAATTTGGGTGAAGATTTGGGTAGATTAGGTAAATTTGGTTATTTTGTGCCACCCTTTTCTGTACAGTTGGGTTCTACTTTTTGGTGTCTAAGGGAAATAACTCTTGAGCCAACTTTGAAAAAATGGCGGAAAGCATGATTTCCCGAGTGTACCGGGAAGTTTATGTGCCCAATTTTGCCAATAACAAGTGGAAAGAAATAACTTTAAACACAGGCAAGAAACTTTTATATATTGTATTGCATTTTTATAGAAATAATAGTCAAATCAAAATCTGTGTTAGAACATAAAACAGCTTTTTACATGTGGGTGGGGTAAATCACCGCGAAATTGAAAGTGTTCTTCAAGATACACATTTGTTTGAGCCAAAGTTTCACTATCACAATTCACAGGTGACAGTTGATCAGACTCAAACTTCACCGATGTGACTGTAAAACGGCATACACCATTAAAATACATCCTCTAAAAGTAATCTCTTAAAATTAAGGTTGAGAACCATAGGTAGGGAGAGACATCGAATTTTTTACAAAATATTTATGTGAATAAAAAATATTTATTCAAATAAAACAATCATTAAGAATCAAAATTGTTTTTTAAATTTTAAAATCGGACTTAAAATAACAAAGTTATTTGAAAGTAGTAAGTAGTGTGTGAACGTGTTGTCAAAATAGATCATACAGGTGTAGTATTGGCGTTGTATACACTGCTTATCGAGGATGCGATTTCTAGAGCATTGCTATGTAATTCTATTGAACATTTATGAATATATGCCATGATCATCACTCGTGCTGCATTGGGCTAACCTGCACAAATAAGTATGATATATTACTGGAAAGATTGTAAACCAAGCTTTATTGTGACATAGTGCCATTTTATGCCTTTGTACTACTTTTTGCGCAATCGGTGTCCAAAGTTGACCTATTTCAATCCAGCTGCATCAGGGCTATTTTCAGGAATTTCCCATTTTTAAAAATACCAATAGAAAGGCCAATCATAGCTCTTTCAGGTGACATCATTATCTTTCCTGTATCTTGATTGGTTAAGTCACAAGTTAAGCATGCCGAACTTCAACTTGCGTAACTTCCGCAAGGTGCGATTTTACGTTTAAAAACTACTTTATCGATAATTAAAGTTTACAAATTGGATATCATTCTAGAGTTTAATCATTCTACTTTAAGGAAAACTAATTATTTTGAGAAAAACGGCCGTTTGAATGCTTAAATCTTGTCTGAAAAACAATGAATTTACAACGGTGGCACGCATACTCAGCGGTTTTCGGAAATGCATGTCCCTCGCTACCACATGCTTTCATAAATTACGATGGTAGATAAAGAAGTGTGGAGAGCATAGAGTAATCATGACAGACCTTTAGGGATTTAATAGCAAACTATTTAATAAGTATTAGCCACTCGAAATAGCAAAGAAAAACATGAATAATGTCGTTTAAATTATCAAAATCCATTCAGTTAATAAAAAGTTTAATATAATTTATAACTTTCACATCCGGTCATTGACCGGTAGGTTGAGATAGGCAATAGGCGTTATACAAGGTGACTGGGTGTCCCTTCAACAACCCCTATATTGCTCAATTTGCATTGGTTGTTTCATGGAACACCCATGTTGATTAGAGTGTGTAAGAATCAAATTCCACTGTAGGCGTCCTACAGCGCAATATTTGCAGATGTCCTCAGGTAGCAAAAACCTATATGGGACCCTCCAACACAAACCAGTATCTTCAAGATTGAGAGAATCCAGAGGCACGCAGCATTGCTTGGTCACAAACTCTAATGACAGGCTCCAGAGCGTCACATCCCTCCTGCAGAACCTCAAGTGAGAGACGACACTCCAGGAATGTAGGGTCAATACGAAGATCATCATGCTATACAGAATAGTCCACTCACTTATCAACAGTTCATCCACCCCATACCTCATACCAGCTGGAGCCACAACCAGAGTCCAACAGCCGCTTCCTGCAGCCACTAATTCTCATCCAGAGCTTATACCAGTCCTCATTCTTCCCAAGCACCATCCAACTATGAAATATGCTACCAGCTGACCTGGTCTGCATTAGCTCACTTGACTCGTTCAGACAGGGACTGGCAAACCACCAATACTGTAAACCACAGTGATGTTTTTAGCCATTTTTAACCTCATCCACCTGTACAGTAGCATTGTAATTTGTATATATGTTTAGTTTGATGACTGAAGTGTCAAAATACCCTATTTTGAGATCCTACACTTAATTAGAAGAAGAAGAAGAACTTACTATGTTCAAGCAAAGTGACTTCTTTGTCCAGTTTGGTTCAGTTAACCATCATGCAGGTAGATAGATCAACCAATAGATAATCAAATTATAAAAATGAAGTAGCCGTCAGTGGTCCAAAGTCTGTATATAGAAATTTCACATTACTTTCATTCAGGTATTACAGGCCAGGAAAATTTGTTTCTGATTTACTCATCCTACGTAATATTTGAATGGTCAAATTGATAAATTGTTAAAGAATTTATCTGAATTTCTACTCTTACTGCATCAATGAGCACTTGACATGGCGTGCTGACAATTGGAATTTTAGTGTCCTGTGTTAAATATAGATCTATTTTCTCTACTACTTCAGGTGCTTCTGCCAGTACCCTACAAGACATCAAGGTAGCTGAGAGTTGTGGAGGCTATACATACAGAGACAGTGGAATTGCCCACTCTCCTACACGAAACAGATTTATATATTGGTAAGCTTCCTCGCAAACTTTTTAAAGACTTCATGTGTATAAGCGTTTATTTACCCTCGCTGTATTGCAGTGGGTATTTTAGCGAGAAGGCCTCGGTTTTAAGTCTCGTCCAAAGTTTCAGGCGTGAAATTATTTTTTTAGTATCTTGAGAATTAATCCAAGTTGGTTGTGGTTGGTTAGAACGCACGATTGTTAGATTACAAAACCGAGGTGTTAATCATTACAACATGGGGACACCTTTTTCTTTAAAGACTTTCATTTTGGCTTTTTTTTTAGTGACAACAAGGTTTTAGAGAGAATGATATAAACCCTTTGTATTGCATAGATAAAGGAGTCTGTAGGTTGCAAATTTGGCCTTTTCAGGTATTATTATTAAACATGTGGATAGAATATGTGATTATATTTCACATCATAATAAAGAATATATATAATCCCAGGTATTAAACATTTAAACTGGTATTCGTTGCTTTGGCCACTATTACCGTAATTAGGAAATATTAACAAATAGAATATCCTAAATTTGCAAGTTTTATAGCATGTAAATCGACTGCTATCTCTAAAAATAGAAGTCTGATACAGATATATAAGTAGAGGTTACACATTGTTCTGTCAACTGATTATAGTCTTCACATATTTTTTATTAAACTTCCAGGAAAGCGTGCAATGATGTCCTTGAACTGGTTGAAGAGAGTCTTGATGTTGACCTCTATGCATCAAAGGTCAAATTCCACTTCCAGGATACTGCTATCCTCGGTGGAGTTTCGATCCACGAGGCTCAAGGTCATGTAATCGTGTTGGTGCCCACTGTGGCCTGCGTACATCGTCTGATCTTCCCTCACCCAAGCAAACTGCAAAAAACAGTAAGTCTTTTGTGAATATAGTTTGTAAGCTTGAAACATGCAAGAAATGTAGGACAAGGAAATCTTTGTAACTTGTAGTGATTATTTTCGATTATCATTTGTCAGTGTCTCCAACCATGTGTTTTTATTTGTGTCCAAGTCCTTTGCCAAAAGAGTCAGATTTCATTTCTAAAAGAAAAATGGATTTAAAGGGACACACGGCAATCTTGATTTGTTTGAAACTCACTATGTCCCGTTTGCATTTGTTCAATCATTTATATTAATTATAAGAATACTATAAAGCTGATTGTCTTTGCATATAACAAACTGTTAATTATATTTGCACCTGCAAAATGAAACTGGATTCATACATCTAGACGCTAATTTTATTGCTTGATATAAACTTCAAGATTGCCGTGTGTCCCTTCGATATAAAAATGAAGTGTTAAATTTTAGGTATACATCTATGTCGATATTCACCAAATTTACAGTATTCCTGTTATTTTTGTACTAAACTGTCACTGCAAATCCATTATCTTTTGGAACAAAAGGGACACACGGCACTCTTGATTTATTTAAAAACTCACGGCGTCCCGTTAGTTTTTCTACGTTTCTTGTATTTCTTCAATCATTAATATTAATTATAAGAATAGTAAAAAGTAAATTATTTTTGCATATTAATAGCTGCTGATTATATTGCTCCAATAATATATTTAAACCTGTGGAATAATAAGATGAAAGACATGAAAACTCAGAATGTTATTTAATTTTATGCAAGCAGTTTTAAATTTAATACTGTATTAATAAATTGAGATGTTAATTTTATATCTAAAAGCTTCAAGATTGCCATGTGTCCCTTTGAGTGAATGTATAAGGCCAAAAATAAAATTATGTTTGTTTCCCCTTCCCGACCGACCCACCGTAATTGCCGCGACCCGAATTATTTTTTCGACACTGGCGAAAAAAAATAAATTTTTTTGGCGATTTTTTTTTTTATTATTATTTATTTTTTTTGGCGATTTTTTTTTGTCTTAAATGTGTCTTATAGGTAGCATGTATTCCAGTTTTGATCTCAAATAAAAGAAATGAAATAAAAAAAATATTTTACCTACCTACCTACCCAACCCTTTTTTGCATGGGTCGGGAAGGGGAAACAAACATAATTTTATTTTTGGCCTAAATATTATGACTATATTGATTTTACATTCACAGGATCTTGGTTATATCTCTACTGACCACCCGGTTCCGTCTGTATTCTTCGATGCATCTATCGCCAAATGTATGGATCCAAAAAACACGCACATGTTGAACCCAGGTGGCAGTATAACGTGCCATTTCCACACGGCCGCCACGTTCTTCACGCAGGAGGGGGAGGGCCTGTTTGCGCTGGCCAGTAATTCGGGCAGTATTCTGCTGGTGAAGATGCCTCCCCTTGGTATACAAGGTATTTACACTTAACATAATAATAGTGTTGTGTATTGACAGACCACTTTCGATATGGTACGTATTGCGATATGGACAGACCGATATGCGATATGATACGCTTAAGTAATTAGTGTAGGAGTAATATGTAAAGAATAACGGAGATTTCTGTAGTGAAAAAACCCATCTTTTACTCATATAATGCTACCTTACATTTCTTTGAAACAGTAAAAAAATTAAATTGGACATATATGTAAATAACTTGGTGTGTATATTGTTCAGATAAGTATCACAATATTCGGTGTACCGGTATATTGCAATAACCCTAATTAATAATGGAGTAACTGGTGTACACATATAAGTTCTATTTATGATATGCATTTGAAACTTTTCCCACAATTTCTAAATATAGGCTTGACCTAATTGTTATATTAAATTTGTGCAGATATATATAGCCATGACCTAACTGTATTCATACTACTGTGCAGACATATTTGTTCTGACCTAATTATATTCGTACATTTGTGCAGACATGTAGCAATGACCTAATTTTTATTAATAATTTGTGCAGACATACATAGTAATGACCTAATTGTTATTCTGTGCAGGTATAGTGCAGCAGTTTGAGCTGTCACAGACGTCAGTTATGCAGAAACTGTGGACAGGACTCGTGCCCTCCATGATGAGGTAATGTTGCATCAGCAATTTAATCAATCTTCAATATCAAAGTGTCTGGTGCTTTCAGTGCATTTCATCGGGCAGTAAAACAGGTATATTATCTGTAATACATCTCCTTCCGTTTCCAACAGACAAGGTTACAGCACTTGACTAGTAATTAATGACTTGCATTATAACGTTCAGAAGTGCTCGGATCTCTATGAATAAATAATGCTTTCTTGAAGTATATTTTGATTATAGTACAAATGTGTAGTCATGTGACATAGTCATCATGATAACAGTTTTAAGGATGTCTCTTTTAAAAAATATACTAAAGGAAAAAAGAAAGGCAGCTGGGGAATTTCCGTTACGTATTGTATATACTGTACACTTAATTCCAAGTAATATTCCAAAGAAATCATATAAAAATGTTTTGTAAAAAAAGGTTGCAGGGAGTTTAATAGAGAAAGGACAAAACTGTGATGTAGACGTTTTAATCACAGTACACTCTGTATAATAAACAAGAAATTCAGAACTTTGAAAATATGTGCCACTTAAGGTAAAGATTGCCAAATTTTACATGATGCAGATCGTATATTTGCTCACCTGCTTGAGTCAAACGGGTACTCTGTCAATAATGAAATTTTGAAGGGATACTATTTAGTGTGTTATACGTTTAGTCTTTTTTTCCGAAAGGAAAGGTCTTGTGTAGCCATGTATCATTCGCTTAAAGATGAATGGTAGTACTGTATTATCAATTAACAAATTTAACTCTTAAACATCATATGAACATTTCTTGATAGTCCCGGAGAGAAACATATATTTAAATCTGCTACTAAGTTGTATCTAAAAATAAGTATTATTTGCATGACGTAGATACTACTTTTACCACTGCGTGACTGCATGGGGAAATAAGGTAAATCTGAATTGTATAGCTGCACAACTATTGCCAGATAATTGATAAATGCATTTACCTGTGGATTAATTGACTGTTCAAAGTTTTCTACGTCATCAAATAAAATCTTATTCTCGCTTTTCACAGATATTGCAATGTGTGAATTGTAAATATCTATTGTTGTGTATTGGTTTCGATTTAAATAAACAAACATGTTCATAAAACAAAACATGTCCGGAGAACTTTAACAGCAGCATATTTTACATTCAGTGTCTAACGGAAATTCCTGAGTTGTGTTTCTTTTTACCTTTAATATATATTGGTGACTGGCACCACATAGAGAAACATTTAATTTACAAAAAACAACAATTAAGGATATCCTGATCTGTGTGTATGCTACTTATTAGTTGTTCAATCCTCCTTTACAGAGGTGGACAAGACTCAAGCCAAACTGTGTGCAGTCTGGTGATACATCCTGTCAGAGGAGAGGCCTGCATGTTTGCTGTGTGTCGTGATCACAGAGTGAGGGTGTGGTCGTGTAAGGTATGTTGACAAGGTTCATACAGCCTTAAAAAGTCCTTACATTTCAGAAGTAGCCTTTAAAAGTCCTTAAATCCACTCCAGCCTTAAAGGTTTTTAAATTCTGACAAAATATCATTAAAGGTCCTTGAATTTCATAATCAGTCGATTAATTATACAATAGGAATAATATCTGACGTAGTTTAAAAAAAATCGGCAAAAAAAAAAAATCACTGATAATGTTATGAGTTAAACCGGGCCTTAAAAATGGGTTATTAGGGCCTTAAAAGTCCTTAAATTTCATAATGATAATTCTGTATCAACCATGGTTGAACTAGGGATTTTATTTGTGTAGTGTCAGACATAATAATCATTTTTTGTGCATTGTTTACAAAATGTGTTTTTGTTAAATATTCCTGTATACATTCTAGATATAACTGATAGTTTACAGTTGTGCATGTATATTTGTAGAAGTGATATTTTACAGTTTAAAATATATTTGTGGTTACAGAGCCATGAATGTATGCTGGTGTGCAACCTGATGGATTTTACCCCAGATGGCTCCACACTACAGTCCATGTCTCCTGCAGGTATGGTAGCACAGTCTAGTCACACTATTGACATTATTTCTGTTTTTGAAATAAGAAATATTATCGGATAATATGAATGCTGGTGCATCTCTGATTTTAATATGATTCATATGAGAACATTTCAAGTGTTCACTAGTTTCTATAGTTGTCCGTATCTAAATCTCGGTTAGGTTCACAATCAGTGCCATAGAACACATTTTTTGTATTAAAATCATGGTTTAAAATTGTTTAAATCCGGCTCTGACCATGTTTCCACAGAAACTTTGTGTAAGAAATATATAGCTAAAGCTGATTGTAATTATAACATTCATATATTATGTACAGGTTCTGGGCACACAATACGGAAGATCGTCAGTGTAAACATGGCCGATATCCAACTGGGTGTCCATCTTAACTTTCCACATACTAACCAGGTATACAAACTTATTCTGTAGTTAACATAGTAGTTATCGAGAAAATACAGTCTGTAATACTTTAATTGTCATGCTCCCCAATCGAGCATACAGTCACCGCTTTGTCCTTCTGTCCGGATGTTCCATTTTTTGTCCGCAATTTATCGGAAACCATTTTTGGTAATCACATGCAGCTTTATATAAGTGAAAAACACAACTGGATGGCGTGCAGAGTGCAAGAACCATAACTTAAGTTGATGTTTTTTCACCTTTTTATGTCGCTAGCAAAAAGGGAAGCAACTTAACCAGATTGTGAGAGTTATTTCCCCTGAAACTACACACAAAGATCGAGGGAGCATTGCACATTTCTAATGTCTTTGTTAATTTTACTAATATTTCTATATTTTAAATTTATATATCTGTGTAATGACTATATATATACATGAGTCTAATATCATAAATCCTGTAGTATTAGTATCGTACATGTATTTTATTTTTCAGTTTTGCATCCTTCAGCCCCAAATTGTGTCTGGTCGTCTGCAGATTAGTCATGTGGCCAGTATATTTGGACCTCAGGTATGTGGTTGACAATTTTATGCCTGTATTCAGTTACAAGTTGCAGGCAAATAAATTCACACTGCAGTGGCATAGTGGTAGTGGGAAGCATCTGCCTGAGGTTGTGGACTCTATCCCCGGCACACAAATAGTATTTCTAGGACTGTTCACCCCAGTGTTTGACCGTATAATTGGACTGGGTGGGGTATCGCTTCATATTTCTACAGTGTGGTATTACAGTGTTGCAGCACTGTAAAAGTAAGCATTCAGCTCACTGCTACACATATGTAGTCATGTTATGACTGACAGTTTGTTAAAAGCGACGTTGAACTCTATACCTAAATAAATGCACACACACAACAGCTCTTGTTAGTCCCCTATGTGTCACCGGAGGGGACGTTAGGTTTGCCCCCCGTCAGTCGGTCAGTTCGTCCAACAAATATGGATCCTGCGATAATGAGAAAATTATTGAAAGTATTTTTATGAAACTTGGTTTTTAGTAGAGGGCAATGAGGGGATTATGCAGGTTATTTTATTTTGATTTGACAAAAAATATGATTGCTATGGCAATGGAAATAGTAAAAATACACAAATTATAAGGATCCTTTGATAACAAAAGACATGTTTAAGATATTTTAAAGAACATTGGTGTACAAGGGAGTGGGAACATAATGCTTCATTGACCTGTCAAATATTGTGGTTGCTGTGGCAACAGAAATTGTAAAAAATGCGCAAAATACACTTACTAAAAATAGAAAAATGGTTTCCGCCCAATAACTTCAGTCAGGAATGACGCATTGGCATGAAACTTGGTATGTAGGTAGCTTAATTTGGGATTGCATTTGGGGCCACTGGTCTCAAGGTCGAGGTCAATGTTACTAAAACTAGAAAAATGGTTTCCGCTCAATAACTTGTTAGGAATGAGATATTTTAATGAAACTTCATGGGTAGGTAGCTTTAATATATGAAAAGGAAGCTTGGGATTGCATTTGGGGTCAGTGGGGTCGAGGTAAAGGTCACTGTAACTAAAAATAGAAAACAGTTTCTGCTCAATAACATAAGTTAGAGAATGAGGTATTGGCCTGAAACTTGTAGTGTAGGTAGTTTATATGAAAAGCAAGTATGGCCACTGTCACTAAAAAAATGCCTGGTAGGAGGCGTGTATTGCTCTGCAGTACTTGAGCATCTTGTTTAATTTATATTGGCATGAAAGTTGGCAAATTCCATTTTAATCGAAACTTAATAATCATTTTGAGTCCGATCTAAAATAAGTAGATAAGTTCAGTTCAGTATCCAGGACTGTAAGGTGATGGATATAACTTATTTTTACCCTCTTATCCAGGATTGTAAGGTGATGGATATAACTTATTTTTACCCTCTTATCCAGGATTGTAAGGTGATGGATATAACTTATTTTTACCCTCTTATCCAGGATTGTAAGGTGATGGATATAACTTATTTTTACCCTCTTATCCAGGAAGACCTTATTGACTACTGTATGACTCGGACTATGATTGTGACGCTGTGGACAAGCTTGGAGGGTACACCAGTTATCAGAACATTGAATATTGGGTAGGTACCTCTCTAGTAATTCCAGAGTTATGCCCCTTGGAATAGTAATAATTCATGAAATTAATGTCCGGACTCTCACTCGGGTAATTGTTATCCAATCTTCTATGGCACAATGTCCTGGCCCCCATCGCCTCAGTAATTCAAAAGTTATTCCCTTTGGAATAGTAAAAAATTACGCAATTAATGTCTGAAAGACAAATTTGTTTATTAATATGTGTAGCAATAGCGGGGGCATCCATGTCCTGTGGACATATTTCTAGTTCAGTTTAAAAGAGATGGGAAGAGATTACTGCATGCACTCTTGAATCAGAATAGAATAAAATATTTTATTGTAATATTCATTATGTGAACATGACAATGTACAAACAGGAAATCAAAATCATTTGATAGCAAGTAAGATAACATATGGATTACATATATGTAAAAAAAAACAGCAGATTTTAATGTATCATTATAAATGACACCCAAGTAGAAAAGGGCCTGCGCAAGACACTCCTAAATTGATTTGATATACATATAGGTTAAACATGTCTTGCACCGTAGGTTGTACAGTGGTTCCACTGATCACCTGTCAGGGCTCCGGAAATATGGTTGCCCGACGCCCCGGGCAAGTGGAATTTGGGTGCGGGCAGGTGTCCTTCGCAAATCTGGTTGTCCGACACTTGCCCGACTGAACGTTTCCGTTTTAGACAAAAAATCAAACGAAAACTCGGCTTATCATAAAGTGTGCCGATTACGAACCCATCGCTTTATTTTACGCGCAACATAAATCATATGTTTAGCCGAACTTTCGAATTATGTTTGAAGAGTATAACCGCACCAAGATTTTATGCAACGCATATTGTGTATTGACGCTGAATGTTATCGGAAAAGGTAATGAATACACACTGATCAGTCCGCCAACTACTTATAGCTGTGTAAAAGGTGAAACGCGGGTCATTGGAAAATTGTAAACAAACAGCAATTTATAAACGATTACGACAAGTACTGTACTATACACAAATAACGTAGAAATTAATTACTGGCACTAATTAAGGAAGGTATGTGAATGCAGCTGGTTGCTTTATTGAAGTTATTTTGACACATATTATTAAACAAACTTTGTTTGAGAGTTTGTATTTTGTTTGGCACATTTGGTAACACGATTATCACTTTATTTGTGGCCTGGCGTTGACGATTAAAGCTGAGTAGGCAGATGTTTTGTTTGCAGTTACTATAAAGGGAAACTTTTGAAACGCATTCACGAATGTTGATGTAAAATTGATGATGTAATCAAAGGCGGTTTGGAAATGTGTGAAAGGGGTCATTGTTTCTTTTGATATTCATGAGTTTATATGGTAATTCATAGGAATCGGACGTATTGTAAACATAGTACAGTATCCCCATATGTAGGTCCCCGCATGTATATAAAAATATATTTTAATATACTAGTAGTGGATAGTCAATGTGGTTTATTACATGCATTTACAATATGTCCGATTCCTGTGGGTAATTACATGATGCAGTATTTAATAAAAGATCCTTCATTATTTCAACAATCTTACAAAAAAAGTTACAAATTAACCATGTCTCTATAACGTTCCTTGTAAGGACAAAACCTAAACATGTGTCTAAAATTACTGAGGAAAATACACCTGGTGATCTTAGAAATGTTGATTTGTGTGATTCTGGTGGTCAATCTGACAGTGAACTTGGATTTAAGGATAGTAGTGATGGTGTTGATTTGTGTTCACCCAGCCAATCTGAAAATGGATCTATTTCTCGTGATTCTCCAGTGAAATCCAGCCCTAAACGTAATCTACTACCCACCATGGATACGTCGGTGGCGCGCAGTGTCTAGAAAAGTTTGGTACGTTGACAAAGGCTTGATTTTGGGACAAGTGACTTTTGAATTTGGGGCAAGTGACATTTTGGACAGGGCAAGTGGATTTTGAACAGGGCAAGTGGATTCTGAAAATCCACTTGCCCTGGGCAAGTGGATTTTCAAAATATTTCCAGAGCCATGCCTGTATTTTTAAGATCATTGACATCAATTAACATCATGTTTTTCTGTATAGACCAGATATTTGAGTCTGCAAAATTATTGTTATTAAGATAACATGCTGTGAAAGATGTTGCCATTAAATAACAGCATTTAAAAATAATTATTGAACCAAATTTTGTATCTATTGTGCATTTTGCACTCGTAGTTGATAAAATAATCGTAAAACTTCACTACAGAAGACAGGGTATTGTCAGCTATTAAGTATATATTTTGTCGTGCAGGGACGAAGGACCAGGTATGTGGTCGGAGGTGTTGTTACAGCCCCCGGAGATTGCTGACCTCAATATCCCACCGTACAGAGACCCACGGGAGGTGTACATGGAACGCTTGTTCCAGCCGGGCCGCTTCAGTAAACAGGACATCAGGCGTGCTCTCAGTGTGAGTTAACATTATATGAACCAGCCGATTTTGAAAAATCACAGTCAAAATTAAGTGAGAGTGGGGTGAACAAATATCAAAATATATTTTTTGGTAAACAGCACTCACACTTATTTTCTCAGTATTATTATATGTTAAAATAGAAATATCTAATTTCACATTTATCTGAATTAAAAGACCATACCTCAGAGGCACAACCCATTTGGTATTGGGTCTTGCTGTTAGCAGTTTATTTTGCTCATAATTTCTGCCTTATTCACAATTACACTTCTGATACTTAGCAATACTTGTGTATACAGGGTTCTTTATAGCTAAACAAAGAATAAGATATAAAAGTGAGACAAAAATTTGTTTGTAAGAATAAAATACAATCTGAAGGGTAGGAAAAGCAAGTAACACCCACCTTCTTGCAACCTATGATTTGTATTGAGTAACATGCATAGCCTAATGAATAAACCATTCTAAACATTGCAGTTACAAGTATATAGTCAGTCCCTGGATCCCTCTGTCACTGGTGATGCTGGTTTGAATGTAAACACGCTAAAACAGGATGTGACAATCGCCGTGGAAACAGAGGTTTGTTTACATCTCATCTGTTTAAATCAAACATGTTTTTCAAAATGTAGGTTTCGCAATGCCAGATTGTGAATTTTCTTTCTATAAGTGTATTTCTATTAGTCGTAGTATTTCACCGATATAATTGAATTATTCAGTGTACTGCGAGACCAAATCTATAAATCGCGAGATCGGAGCATGTTATAATTTGTAATTCGCTATATTTGTACAGATCCGTAGTGCGGCTGTAGACTACGAGATGCAGGAGGATGACTACTATCAGTTACAGTTGGAACAGTGGACCAAGTTCTACTCATGCTGTATACAGTATCACGAGGTATGTATGTCATACAGTCTTATATGTGTAAATGAGTATATTTAAGAATTGATTCCCATTTTGCGGTGTTTATGCGGTTTGAAAGGTCGGTAGTATATGGCAAAGTCCATGAAGCGCGTCGGAGCTTAATTTGCATTCATGGTAAATTTCAGGTAAATTTGCATTCACTTTGGCCATTTAATACCGCATCAATGTCGAAAAAATGTGAATCAATTCTGATATTTACTTTATTTCCAAAACCATACCTTGGGAGAATGATAATGATAAAAAAGTGCAAGAGAAGCAACTCCAGTCGTCGTTTATTCAGTCGATTGCATAACCATTTTCTATAGAAGCACATTGGATGCGTGCGCAGTCGTGTGTTCTAGCGAAATCGGGCATATATAATAATATATATAATTTTTATTTTCAACAGACAGTGTACCAATTGAATATAAATTAAATACATATGTAGAACTTGGTATCCGTCCATGACTGCATCTTCCACACAAAAACCGACCATCATATTTGGCATGACGTGCTAAAAATGAAACACCATTCAAATAAACAAATGTAATTTTGCATGGCTATGTGACACTGGGTCTGCCCATCTACCAGGGGATACCGGTGACGTCCGTCATACGTCTGCGTAACAACCTGAGTATTTCACATCATGGTAGTCGTGAAGGATATCAGTAACTCCTGTATTACACTGATGTTTGGATAAGTGTTGAAAGCAGTAAAAATGGGAACCAGTGAGCCTGTACTAGGTAAACTACGCCGTCACTGTCAATTCACTGTTTGGTCTATTGATAAAACATGGTCATGATGTGGTCCATCATAAAGCTCCCAAGTGATGGGTGTGATTTAAGTTTCTTTTAGATTTAAATATAAATATATGCAATCACATATAGATTGACAGCATGTCTCAAACATGAATTTTCAAAAAGTATTGTTTGATTTTTAAATTCAGTAAATTCTTAAGCTTCATTACAGTGACTATTATAATTACAACTTTACTGCTGTCATGATAGGTGTGCGAGAACGTGTAGAGGTGTGTATCTCTCCACCCACATGACCAATGGCCAATGGTAACGTATATAAATGTTATTGATTTTACAGGTGGGCAGTAAACTGAAGGGTCTGTTTGCTGACAGCATTACTGGACTTGTTGGACTCATTAGAAAGGTAACCTCCCTTAGATGTCATTAAACATACATTTCCTGCATATGGTCACATATTAAAGAAAATAAACGTGTTTTTCATCTCGAAATAGACCCAACTAATCGAAAAGAGGAAAGTCCTAATAAATAATTTTGCTCATAAAGTTATAATTATAAAATTCATATTTGCCTCCTAATGTCAGAAAAGGCATAGCAAACCTGTTCCTTACATTTTGTGTGATATCATTGTCTAACGGTGGGGCCGTGGTGTAATGCCACCTCAGTTTAGTAATCCAGGGATCGTGTATTGTATCCCAGCCAGGACTGTATATGTGTGATATCATTGTCTGACGGTGGGCCGTGGTGTAATGCCACCTCAGTTTAGTAATCCAGGGATCGTGTATTGTATCCCAGCCGGGACTGTATATGTGTGATATCATTGTCTAACGGTGGGCCGTGGTGTAATGCCATCTCAGTTGAGTAATCCAGGGATCGTGTATTGTATCCCAGCCAGGATTGTATATGGATTAATTCTCGAAATACATCAATTTCACATCTGCTCAGTCCTTCGGATGAGACTTCAAACCGAGGTCTGCCCACTAAAATGCCCATTGCCATACAGAGAGGATAAATAAACGCTTATATGCATGATGATGTGTCTTACTACAGGGGTGTGTGACCTACCTGCGACCATGTGACAATATAGAGGAACTCTACCACAGCAGCATCCAAGTTGACCCTTCACCTCTGGTGGCCCAGTCCAACTCTCCAGATGGTAAGAACTTTGTCTCGTAGACATTACATTTAGTTTGATAACACCGGCCAAGCTGTAAATGAATAACCTGCTGGTTTAAATACACCACTGGAGAGGCTGTAAATAACTTGACATGATGATTAGGCTTGGCTTTATTACAACTTGACATGATGATTAGGGTTGGCTTTATTACAACTTGACATGGTGATTAGGGTTGGCTTTATTACAACTTGACATGGTGATTAGGGTTGGCTTTATTACAACCTGACATCATGATTAGGGTTGGCTTTGTTACAACCTGACATGATGATTAGGGTTGGCTTTATTACAACTTGACATGGTGATTAGGGTTGGCTTTATTACAACTTGACATGGTGATTAGGGTTGGCTTTATTACAACTTGACATGATGATTAGGCTTGGCTTTATTACAACTTGACATGATGATTAGGGTTGGCTTTATTACAACTTGACATGATGATTAGGGTTGGCTTTATTACAACTTGACATGATGATTAGGGTTGGCTTTATTACAACTTGACATGGTGATTAGGGTTGGCTTTATTACAACTTGACATGGTGATTAGGGTTGGCTTTATTACAACTTGACATGATGATTAGGGTTGGCTTTATTACAACTTGACATGATGATTAGGCTTGGCTTTATTACAACTTGACATGATGATTAGGGTTGGCTTTATTACAACTTGACATGATGATTAGGGTTGGCTTTATTACAACTTGACATGGTGATTAGGGTTGGCTTTATTACAACTTGACATGGTGATTAGGGTTGGCTTTATTACAACTTGACATGATGATTAGGGTTGGCTTTATTACAACTTGACATGGTGATTAGGGTTGGCTTTATTACAACTTGACATGATAATTAGGGTTGGCTTTATTACAACTTGACATGATGATTAGGGTTGGCTTTATTACAACTTGACATGGTGATTAGGCTTGGCTTTATTACAACTTGACATGATGGTTAGGGTTGGATGTATTACACCAGTTCAAGCTGTAAATGACAAAGCAGTTTGTCTCCTAGATTACATAAAGTAGACAATTTTGAAGGTTTGTATGGTTTACAATGGCTTGACTTCAGTTAAACTAATTTTGTACAGTTAGTATTCGTCAGTTACGTAATGATTCTCAGTTTGAGCTCGCGCAAGTTATGCCCGAGTTTGACGCTGGTGGCAATTGTTGGCCGTCTGTGACATAGCAGGCATTTATTTGCCGTTTCAACACTGTTTTAACCCGATTATGTTTGTTTTGAGTACACTTCCGTGATAGATTAGGTTTTGGTTCGAATACATCCGGTTCACGGTAATCTGTTTGGTTACACTGTCTTGTCCAAATGACTTTATATGCTTAAGTTTGGTTTAAATCTAACTTGACATGATGATTAGGTTTGGTTTGATAACACCTGTCAAAGCTGAAAATGCCTAGCTTTTTATGTAAAGTTGATACATTCAGAGAGTGAGATGAAGAGAGATGTGACGCTATTGTTTGAGGCGCTTCAGTCAGTCAGCATGGATATATCGGGGGACCTGGCCACACAGTTCGAACACGAGATCTCCACCAATCAGAATCTAGACATGATTGCGACACAGCTGGTGGATAACCTGATTCTCAATCATGAGTAAGTACCTTATTATATGTGGATGCTGTACGAGGGTTTACTGCAACGCTGTTGTACCTTCTTTGTTTATATATGTAGTTATGTCAGAGTTGCATTAGGCAAGCCATATATTTTCCCTTTCAGTGATGGGTTTGCCTATTAAGGTACATTTTAAAGAATTTCTCCTTTTATTGAAGTAGAAGTAAGTAACTTCGGTATTAATGTTGGCTGATCATTATTGTATTGTAGTGTTGTTTATATTTGAATATGAAGATGATCAGACATTCACTAACATTTGCTTATAGGCGTTTAGCGGACCTATTTTTCTCCAAATCCAACTCCTTAATTTTATGCTTAAAATGGGGGGAATAAAAGTAAAAGAAATCTCTCCATAATTTCCATAATTTCTTGACCATTCCCATCTTTGTGTAGTGCCGAGGAAGGTTTGGCTGAGACTGGTTCTCTGTCCTACAACATCAGACTGATACACGACCTGTCCGCAGTGGTCAACATGGTCCTCAAGGCACTCGACCTCTCTCCTCATATTGAGGATGAACAAATGATGGAAGAGGCGGGTAAGTATTGCAAACCTTTGTATCCGACTTATTACACATTCTTGAAGACTCATTGTCAAGCATTTAACGGAGACAGAGCAATCTTAAAATATTTATCCGTTCTCATAATTAGCGCCTCAATTGGTTAAATCAAGTGTCATTTTGACTAAATCTGCTGGCATATAATGAAATAAAAAGTAAATAAAATGGAGAGTTTAAATTGTCTTGGTTATTTTACGATATGTAAAATTATATGGCCTGATATGGCCACAGTGGAAAGCATGTTCGACTCCGAATCTGGAGGTCAGGGTCACGGGCTCAAGTCTGACACCTCTGGGTTTCCTACGGACACAGGGAGGTAACTCAGTGGCGTCGGTGAGACTCAAACCTGTGGTCACTTCCCTTAGTTTCGTTCATTGGATGAGCACATGAACCGGGAGGTCCCGTGAGTCTGTTTGGTAGTAAGGGTTCCCAGATTTCTATGTATCGTTCCCCTCTCTCTACGGTGGCTCAAAATAACCTAAACAGTGTGTTGATTAGCCGTTAAACAACTGTTCAATTAAATTACCCTGCCATTTTTCTTCAGTGTTTGTTGTCAGATTTGCTTTTCCAGAAGTCTCATGCAATGTCATAGCACCGGGATAGTAAAGACGTTGCATCTGAAATGTCTCACCTCTCACCGCTGCGGGTTCGAATCCTATTCGTAGCTCGACATGTCAAGTGAGAAAGTGTCCATTCTTACGGATGGCGAAAGGTTCTACCCAGGAAAAATGAGATGGGCTGCCTGTACCACAAACAAATAAACCGTCATGTACTAAAAATTACGTAAAACACCATTCGAACAAGTGAAATGTCATATTTTTTAGGAAGACTATTGCTTCTAAATGGTTAGCAAATTGACCAGTAACATTTACCTTTTGTTTTAGACCTGAACACAACTCGGCAGATGAATTTAAGCAAGCTGTTCACCGGTAAGATTGGAGTAGATGTGCTGTCATCCAGTCTGGGGCAGTTTGCAGAGACACGCCTCCATGTGCTGAGGGACCTGTATTTGTTACAGATAGCGGCTGTTAGGCTTGGAGACAAGGTAGGCAAATTACACAACACCCAGGTAACCTTGGCCCTGGAAAAGTACACTCATTGTTCATATTGACGATTGAAATTCCTGTTTGGATGAGTTGCTTCTTTTAAACCACACAATTGTTTTCTCCGTTTTGACTGTATTGATGGCTAGCTTTGTATCAGCATACCAAAATGTATCTGGAAACCCAAGAATAAAGCAAATTAAAGCGGCAAACAAAGTGTCAGTGTACTATTAAAGTTGAACCAAGATGTGTACTTCCGTACTTGGAACTGATACCATGACCATACACAGGGTTCTCCACAGGATTATTTTCAAGCATAGTGGCATTTACCGTGTGCTGGGGGAGGGTACGGGAGGGGGAAACGCCCTCGTGTGTTCGATTTTTTTGGCTTTTAGTAACTGCCTGTATTGACGGTGAGGCACTCTTTTGTGTGATATTAGTGATGTTAGGAAGCCATATATAATTATATATTTATGATAATAAACAATATAATAAATAATCCACGTTTTAATTAAAAAAACAAACTCATAAAAATATTTACTAAAATAAGTTCATACACAATAATACAACACACATCAACACAACATGCAACATTTGAAATACATACAATAAACAATAATGAATAATCCATGTTTTAATACACAATGAAGAAGAAATTTAAACATACATACAAAGATTTATTATAAGTTTATACACAAAAATACAACATATACATCAACACATCATGCACACATATAATACCATCAACTACACAATATTCATCCCTGGAAATAAAACAGCACATTTGATAATACTTAAAAAATATAACCTTAGCACTCAAATAAATCCAACACAAGTTAGCCCATTCAATGTCTTGACTTGTACACATTAGCTAGCAGTTCCTATTCAGATGCTTGACCTTCTAGGTCTGGCCATGTGCCATTCTTCCACTGCCCTGTCATATTCAAACTCTGATGGAGGTGGGCCCTGCATTGTTACTGCCAGCAGTGTATTGAGAACTCTGTTACACAGAGTTGACCTGTGCTGTCTTAATTCTCTTGAGTGTAGAGAATCCCCTCTCGCAATCTGCTGTTGATGTTGGAAGAAGCAGACCAACAGCTGCAATATTGTACAAGTTGGGGTGAGACTCCTGTAGCTCTCTGTCATTCTTTGTAACCTCCCTCACTTGTCTCCACTCGATCATCATTGAATCTTCATCCAGGTTAAAGTGGCGGGCCAAGGTCTGAAGAAACATATATAAATAATTTAATATATTATAAATATATAATAGACCAACACGCTTAATAATAGTAATAACTGAATTATTATTGTTTTATTTTGTAAGTAATTTCTAGTATTTTTGTTTTCAAAATATTGACAAGCTTTGAAGTAAACAGATAAATAAACTACCTTCATATCTTCTTCTTTTTTTTTCAAATGACCAGATATTATCCCAAAATTGCTATTTATTTTATTTATTAAGGTACAAACTTCAATCAAATGACAATCAAAACAATTATACTTACTTACGCAAAACAAACAAACTCTTGTGTCATGATGAGCACGTCGCATCTTTCATTTCCGTCTTGAACAATACACGTAAGCCGATACACAAACTGCCAATATTAACAAACTTTCCAGTTCCACTGCTTTAAGTTACATTGTCCCATCCCAATTACCTCCCAATTACTGATTAATCCACAACAACCCAACATAATCCAATCAAATCGTAATAATTGCAATTTGTTGTCAACAATCCACTTATCACACAGCGTGTTATCGCACCTTCTGCATACTGCATAGATCAGTCACATGTTACTTGTGTGTATTGTTTGACGCGAGTTTATGAATTTGTGTATGGTGCGCATAAGGGTTTTTAAAGGCGGTGTTTGCCTTCAGATCAAAGCACCGTGCTCTGGTTTTCGCAGTTTAGGCACCGCGGGATGTATGATTTTGGAAGTCAAGCGCAGCGGCTCCGCTATGCTTAAATGGCCTGTGGAGAACCCTGCATACAGTACTCTAGAATAAATATAGTGCATCAAAGAAAACAAGGCTATTTTTTAGCCCAAGAGCTGCATAAATTTGTACTATGATTTTTTTACGAGTAGAGATATCATTCTCGTGTTTTCTTTCTTTATTTTGAATGTAATGTATCATACTTTGTTGAAATCCTGAGTAAAATGCAGAACAAGTAGAATTTTGTGCAGGGCGATACTTCTGATATTACTTGAGGGGACATTTAAGCAATCTTCCATCCCTGAGTGTTTATTCCAGGTGGGTGTGGGTGCAGACATAGTCCACAGTATACAGCATGATCTGCTGCCCTACAACGCCAACCTCCTGAAGGCCTACCTCCTGGTCCACTGGGCCTCCCGTACACTGGCTGTGTCAACACAGGCAAACACATTGTAAGTAGTGTCAAGGGTTCAGTGCAAAACTACTATCTCCTTCTTTATTCATATGTAGTTACAATAGTTTTGCGCTGACCCCTCGAGATGGTCAACTGGAAACTTGAAACATGTCCTGTCAATTGTGGATCTTAGTTATGATTGTTGTTAATTGTGTCTACTTTCCTATAAATATGTTATTGAAATGACCTTTATTTCCACGATCAACTTATAGTCTTAATTGGGATTTAGTGTTTATGGAAATTTGAAATATAAAACTATCTTGCTTGTAAGATGTTTGTAATGTTTGCCAGCATTACCCTATTGTATATACGTGCTCCAGTATCAAACCAAAGACAACACAACAATATGAGTGGATATCTTCTATGATTTCATGATTGATTATCCTCTATGATGTGTGATTGATTATCCTCTATGATGCACGATTGATTTTCCTCTATGATGCGTGATTGATTATCCTCTATGATGCGCGATTGATTATCCTCTTTGATGTGTGATTGATTTTCCTCTATGATGCATGATTGATTATCCTCTATGATGCGTGATTGATTATCCTCTTTGATGCATGATTGATTATCCTCTATGATGTGTGATTGATTTTCCTCTTTGATGCGTGATTGATTTTCCTCTATGATGCGTGATTGTTTTTTCCTCTATGATGCGTGATTGATTTTCCTCTTTGATGCGTTATTGATTTTCCTCTTTGATGCATGATTGATTTTCCTCTATGATGCGTGATTAATTTTCCTCTATGATGCATGATTGATTTTCCTCTATTGTTTTGTTTTAAAATCCTATTCCACTGGACAATTTCAGAGACTCGAATATCCGCCAGTTGTCAACGCTGGATATATCTGAGTCACCCAGTCTGATGAATTACAACATGGCTTCAGCACTCATACACAAAATAGGTGGGTGAAACTTGATCTGTTAGTAATTATTGTAAACAGATTTATATTAATATACATAAATTTGATGGTCTTAATTTAAAAATTATGTATCTGCCATCTGTCATAATTAGAATCCGGGAAACAGACCTTCAAAATGTAATTATGTTCTTTGTATTAAAGTGATTGTTTTTAAATGTTTGTATGTATCAGGGAATAAAATATGTTTAAACCAGATTTGCAACTTTATTCCATTACAGATCACAGTGGTGCTAGCCTTCTGGAGCTGTTTATACAGGGTTGTGG
The DNA here is from genome assembly GCA_037043455.1 of Cyrtodaria siliqua. Lineage (NCBI taxonomy): Eukaryota > Metazoa > Mollusca > Bivalvia > Adapedonta > Hiatellidae > Cyrtodaria > Cyrtodaria siliqua. The sequence continues at coordinate 73,150 of JAWPHD010001348.1, forward strand.
GGGAGACAGGGCTCGCTCCATCCTGGCCAACACACGCTTTATAGACGAGGACCCTGGTGCCACCTGGTCCGCTGGACTGCTATGCTTTGTCAAGTCACTCGCTAAACTTGTGTATCCTTTCTTTCCCTGTTGGTTATCTTGTATGGTAGTTACCAAGATAGACTGTTGTTGGTTATCTTGTATGGTAGTTATCCCTGTTGGTTATCTTGTAGGGTAGTTACCAAGATAGAGTGTTGTTGGTTATCTTGTATGGTAGTTATCCCTGTTGGTTATCTTGTAGGGTAGTTACCAAGATAGACTGTTATTGGTTATCTTGTATGGTAGTTATCCCTCTTGGTTATCTTGTAGGGTAGTTATCAAGATAGACTGTTGTTGGTTATCTTGTATGGTAGTTATCCCTCTTGGTTATCTTGTATGGTAGTTACCAAGATAGACTGTTGTTGGTTATCTTGTATGGTAGTTATCCCTCTTGGTTATCTTGTAGGGTAGTTACCAAGATAGACTGTTGTTGGTTATCTTGTATGGTAGTTATCCCTCTTGGTTATCTTGTATGGTAGTTACCAAGATAGACTGTTGTTGGTTATCTTGTATGGTAGTTATCCCTCTTGGTTATCTTGTAGGGTAGTTACCAAGATAGACTGTTGTTGGTTATCTTGTATGGTAGTTACCCCTCTTGGTTATCTTGTATGGTAGTTACCAAGATAGACTGTTGTTGGTTATCTTGTAGGGTAGTTACCAAGATAGACTGTTGTTGGTTATCTTGTATGGTAGTTATCCCTCTTGGTTATCTTGTATGGTAGTTATCCCTGTTGGTTATCTTGTATGGTAGTTATCCCTCTTGGTTATCTTGTAGGGTAGTTACCAAGATAGACTTGTTGGTTATCTTGTATGGTAGTTATCCCTGTTGGTTATCTTGTATGGTAGTTATCCCTGTTGGTTATCTTGTATGGTAGTTATCCCTGTTGGTTATCTTGTATGGTAGTTATCCCTGTTGGTTATCTTGTATGGTAGTTATCCCTCTTGGTTATCATGTAGGGTAGTTACCAAGATAGACTGTTATTGGTTATCTTGTATGGTAGTTATCCCTGTTGGTTATCTTGTATGGTAGTTATCCCTGTTGGTTATCTTGTAGGGTAGTTATCCCTGTTGGTTATCTTGTATGGTAGTTATCCCTCTTGGTTATCATGTAGGGTAGTTACCAAGATAGACTGTTATTGGTTATCTTGTATGGTAGTTATCCCTGTTGGTTATCTTGTATGGTAGTGATCCCTCTTGGTTATCTTGTAGGGTAGTTACCAAGATAGAGTGTTGTTGGTTATCTTGTATGGTAGTTATCTCTCTTGGTTATCTTGTAGGGTAGTTATCAAGATAGACTGTTGTTGGTTATCTTGTATGGTAGTTATCCCTCTTGGTTATCTTGTAGGGTAGTTACCAAGATAGACTGTTGTTGGTTATCTTGTATGGTAGTTACCAAGATATACTGTTGTTGGTTATCTTGTATGGTAGTTATCCCTCTTGGTTATCTTGTAGGGTAGTTACCAAGATAGACTGTTGTTGGTTATCTTGTATGGTAGTTATCCCTGTTGGTTATCTTGTAGGGTAGTTACCAAGATAGACTGTTGTTGGTTATCTTGTATGGTAGTTATCCCTGTTGGTTATCTTGTATGGTAGTTACCAAGATAGACTGTTGTTGGTTATCTTGTATGGTAGTTATCCCTCTTGGTTATCTTGTAGGGTAGTTACCAAGATAGAGTGTTGTTGGTTATCTTGTATGGTAGTTATCCCTCTTGGTTATCTTGTAGGGTAGTTATCAAGATAGACTGTTGTTGGTTATCTTGTATGGTAGTTATCCCTCTTGGTTATCTTGTAGGGTAGTTACCAAGATAGACTGTTGTTGGTTATCTTGTATGGTAGTTATCCCTCTTGGTTATCTTGTAGGGTAGTTATCAAGATAGACTGTTGTTGGTTATCTTGTATGGTAGTTATCCCTCTTGGTTATCTTGTAGGGTAGTTACCAAGATAGACTGTTGTTTAGTTTCTTGTTTTGAATTTTACTTGTTTGGTACAACTGATTTCAAGTGTCTATTCTCTTGTATGGCAGGAGTATATAGTACTGGTTCTACCTAGGAATAATGGATGTTTGCCAAAACCACTAAAAATTGACTGTCATACATAGCCTAAAATGCACTGGAAAATGACGTTAAACATAGAAAAAACAAACAAATACATGTACAATTGTTTTCTATTTGAAGTAAAAATGTTATCTCAAATTAAACCCCGTGTGGTTCCCGTGGGCCCCGTTTGGTCACGGGGCAAAGAATAGGGCCACTGCAGATCCCTTTGGAGGGGTAGGCAGAGGGGTAGAATCCCCCCAAATTCATATTCATTTTATCATTTTTTGTTCATGTTCATTAAAGGTCTTCATCATGATCCCTGCATTGTTTCAGGTGCCATCTCGCTCACATCAAAAGAGCAGTGGCAGAAAAACAATAAACGTGGCTCCAGCGTAAATGGAGTTTTTACGATAGAATTTGCAGCAACTCTGCAGTTCAGGGTGAGAAGATTCTAGGCCCATTTTCTATATTTTATCACGATGTACATGGAAGATGAGCCTGGCATGTTCATGCCTGTTAGGCGCCATATAACCGGTAATGTGTTGGTGCGCCTTAAAACCCCAATTCAATTATCTCAAATTAATGTTTAATCTTACATCAAGAACTCCTTAATTACAAATCAATTTTAGCATTAAGCTGAACTAGCCACTGGCACAACACATTAAGTGTATAGTTATAAGCATATGAACAATCAGACATTTCAAAAACATTTTTTTTTGAGGAATTGTTTTAAGAACATGTGAGTACGGACCAAAAGCATATTTTGGCAAACATCAGAAATTACCCAGTATTTAATAAAGATAATTTTATATTAATAAAACCAGAAAATGAATACAGACGCTTTTTTGTGAGTTTTCTGCTTTACATGGTTACATTTTGTATCAAATTTCATATAGTGGTGCCCTTAACACTTTGTCAGTTGGCCGCTAAGTGAGACTTTTGTGTTCCCGGAGTTCCTGGTCAGCTGCTGTCAGTACCTGCCCCTACAGGAGTATGTGAGCCTGTCACACAGTTGGTGCGAGTACAACCCCGCGTCTAGATGCTTCATGCAGGCACTCAGTTACCTACACTTTGAGTAAGTCCGTACAAAAAAATTCTGATGTATAATTTCTCAGCCCCTCTCATCCAGTATTATATGGAGTCTCCTTAGCTAGTTTTCACTGTCTATAAATTTTTATTACAACAGAAGTTTCTTCACTGAACCATTTCATATTTATTACAAGGTGAGCAATTACCAGAATGTATACCCTGCTTTGCACCGTTAACGGTCAAACACATCTTATTGGAATGTGTAGACTTTGATCCTATGCATCAAAGGTACTACAATGTTAATACTATGAGAGTTATTTGATACTATAGATTTTAGTCTTGTTTTAGATTTCCTGAAAGAAATCAGATTATATTATATATACATTATAATATGTTCTTCTATATATTTACTTGTTTATATACCCATTGACGGGCATTTGTAGATTTACATATATAATTTATATTACTACCATATCAGTCATTATTGGTAAATAGTTTTATCTTTATATATTTACATTAATTTTTAATTTTCGCACAATATGACCTTTTTATGTGTCGACGTGCTGTAAAACACCGTTCGTTCGTTCGTTCGTTCGTTCGTTCGTTCGTTCGTTCGTTCGTTCGTTCGTTCGTTCGTTCGTTCGTTCATTCATTCACTGAACCATCTTTTAATTGTATAACGTCAAACCAGTTACGACTGCCCAGTCTTTCAACAAATCTAGAGAATTTTTTGGCTATCAGACCAGTATAGCATATAACAGACTGTTACATCTGTTACCAGTGAGGTGAGAGCTGCCCAGTGATTCAACAATTCTAGCGAATTTGTTGCCTACGATACTTTCTTTAAGTCTAGACCGTATTAAACATTGTTATATTGTATTTCTGTGTCTGCAGTGAGCCAGTGAAGGCTGCCCAGTGTTTCAACAAGGCCAGAGATGGAGTGGCTAATGAGACATTCCTCAAGAACAGACTGTTGCAGACAGAGGAAACGCAAGTTAGAAAGCTTGAGGTGCTCTACTATCTAAAGGTAATACATTGTTACACATTTCAAAACATTCTTTGAATACAAAATATACTAGGTTTCACTACACTTCTTACCTTGTCTACAATGAAGACGTATCTGTCAGAGTTGTGTTGATAATTTAAATTCTTCACAGCACGTAATTGGTTATACCTATTATATATCACTCTTCATATTTTTATTTCTGCACACAAGGCTCGACGCTAACTTTACAGACAGCTTGCCCATAGGGCAAGTCAACTCTGAAATTTACTTGCCCATGCGAATTTGTTGGTTGCCCAATTATTTAGACCCAAAATGTTTATTTTATAAGGATATATTGTAATATCATATTACTATTGTGTTATAGAACAAAAACACGAAAGAAATGAGGAATATCCAATCATTTATCATATTCAAGCGTATATGTATAGCAAAATGTTCGTTCAGTGTCAACAAACAATAGTCTTAACAATCTTGATCGTCCAAGCGTTTAATGGTGAATAATTCTTAGAAAATACTATTCCTATTATAATTCAGACTGTAGCACAGTCTATCGATCATAATCAGTTGTGTTTAGATGCTAGGTAACATATTTTTTATAGTAAATGAAAGCATCTCGTTACCAAAATGGCGTGGAAACGCGGACGAAAAAAAGCATTATTAGATGAGTGAGTTTTGTGATATTATATATAGTCCTTGTCACTCAGTTTGGAAGTTGCCCGACGGGATTGAGCCTTCGAAACTTTACATGCCCAGATCAATGCTGGGCAAGCGGACAGTCCTTAACGTCGAGCCCTGGCACACATAATTGTTTTTGCCTATTTCATATGAGCTTCATAATTTTAATTCCTTACACACATAATTAGCACAACTGAGTATGATCACTTTTTGTGTAAGACGAGGAAAGCGCCATAGCTTCATTTGTCTCCGTGGCCGATGGGTTTACGAAGTTGCATTATAAACCTTCTCGCCTCACCGCTGCGGGTTCGAATCCCACTGGGAGCTCGACTTGTGAGAATGTGTTGATTCTTACGGATGGCGGGAGGTGTACTGGTTCTATCCAGGGAAAATAGGTGATCTATCCCACCACAAAAAAATTGACCATCATAATTATAACCTTATATGTGTTGAAAATGATGTAAAACACCACGCAAACCAAGAAAATCTTTTGTTGGTAAGAAAGTAAACCGGGCAACCTCATATATCGTGGTATCCGCCAAGTATGTTAAAGAACCATAGGAAACTATTCCTTAATAAGAGTAGGGCAGGTTCGGGGATTCCTTCCCGTCTCTGGGGTGGCTCTAAATAACCTATAATGGGTTAATGAGCTGTTTAAACAACAACAGTCTTTCATATTATTGACTATGTTTATTTGATGTCTTTCTTCATAATTTAACAACATCGTGTAATTGATTATGCCTAAAAAAATTATCAGCTACATAAAATTAAAAAAATAATTATACGTAAAATTGTTTATGCTTATTCATATTTTATATCAACTTCATAATTTTAATTCCTTACACATATAATTCCTTACACATATAATTGTTTCTACATATTTAATATCACATTTCGTAATTTATATTCTTCACAAGTATAATTATTCCATAAACTAACACCTGCACTCGTACCTCAGGTTATCCGACAGTTTGAGGAGTTTGGGGCACCAGATGTAGTTATCTCCCTTGCCAGGACAGCTGTAGACGTGGCAGATGATGATGACCCAAACTTGGTAGGCTTGTTTTACAACTTGATTCTCTTCAATCTCATATTAATATCAGTATTGACTCAGACCCTGCCTTGGCATCCAGAGCTCCATGAATAGGATAGCCCGACGCCCGGGGCTAGTCCAATCTGCATCCAGGCTAGTCTCTCTGTCAAAAATGGTTGCCCGTTGGGCTAGTCTAAAAAAATCTCGGGCCAATCAAAAATCCAACCAGAAATTATGTTTTATTGCGTGTAATTTGAAGCCGTATTTGTTGAAAATGATCTCCCTTCATTAAAGTTCATCAATTTGAAAGCGTGCATTTCATTGGTTGATTACATGATTTGAACCAATCACATTACAGCTTTCATTTTCACGCAAATTTGTCATGTTGGACAGAAGAAGAAAGATCACTCGAATATTAACAATTTGAACGTATATTTCGTTTTAATATTCTTTTTTTCCGATGAATTGCTGTATCATCTTTTTCTAAATAGCAAGTCTGTATCTTAAAAACGCTTAACAACGAACGCTTATTCACAAATGTAAGCTGCTAAATAACACCGGGAACGCGCGCCTGTTATAGAAGGTTTAATTTGCGGGACCCGGAACGTTTTTTGACGTGATTTGCGGTGCAATCCTAAAACTGTAAAAGAAAATAATATTTAGTTATGTGATGCAATGGATAAATAAAAGGAAAATAGAACCTTCTTGTTTGATTCTAATCACATGTGTATTATTAATTAATTAATAAAACAAAGTAAAAAAGCAAAACATTCAATATCGACAAAATAATGTACCGGCAACTATTCATTGGTAATAATAATTTCGGGGCAAGTTAAAAAAAATCGGGGCAAGTGACTTTTCAGTCAGGGCAAGTGGACTTTTGAAATCTACTTGCCCTGGGCTATTCCCCATTTTTAATTTTCTTGGAGCCCTGGTATCTGTCGATATTCTGACCCATCTTTGGTATGTTTGTTATAAAGGAAGCTTCTATTAATATTATGCATAATTTAACTTTTTCAAATTGTTGTTTTAATCTTAGGTCTGTTCCATTAAAACTTACATGGGACTCCAGGATGGCACTTTTGAAATTGAACACCCGCTCACAGATGCAAAATTGAATTTAAAGAACAAAATTTCAGATAATAGGGTTCACCCATAGATATTTATTAAATTGCCTTCCTGGGGTCCCAGGTATGTTTCAGTGGAATAGCCCTTATACATTTTCCACTCAGATATTGAATAATGAACTTCTTGTGGCTTTCACTTCATTATTTATTTATTTTTACAGAATTATGGAAAATTATGGACCATTGTTTTGCCTAGATATTTTTACTTTAAAACAATAACTAGTATTTTAGACACTTACAGTGGCAGATATTCATCCCCTTCAGAGATAGTTCTAGTTATGCTTGTCATTTATAACCATTAACACTTGTCTGGTGTTATACTAATCATGATGTTACTGGTTCCCTGCAGCCTACACTGTGGTCTAAAGTGTTCAAGTACCAGTTGGAGCTGGGCCACAACACTGAGGCATATAATGCAATGATAGAGAATCCTGACCCCAGTAGACGTAAGGACTGCCTGCGACAACTTCTCATCAACCTGTGTGACCGTGGTGACCTCCAGTCGCTAGTTGACTTCCCGTATATAGACTTGGAAGAAGAGGTAATTATAAGGATACGTATTGTGTATGTCCTATACTGCATAGTGAACGGGATTGGTAAAAAATGATGATTCTCTCCCTCAATAAATGTTGGGGTCAAAAGGTTCAAGGTCACGAGGACCAGATAATTAAAAACCTTAATCGCTCTTGCTCTTTAATACTTACAGCCACTTGCATGAAGCTTCACATGTTGACTGTCCATGGTGAGAGGATGACCGCTTTACATTTTAGGGTCAATAGGTTCAATATAGTGAAAAATCTTTTCTGCTCTATAACTGTTTAAGATTTGTAGCTACAGTCATGAAACTTAACATGTAGACTGTCCATGGTGAGAGGATGACACCTTTAGATTTTGGGGTCAATAGGTTCTGGGTCAGTGTCATGACCTGATCATGAAAAACCTTGTCCGCTCCGTATCTCCAAGATTTGTAGCCACACGCATGAAACTTCACAAGTAGACTGACCTTGGTGAGAAAACGAACCCTTACATTTTGGGGTCAATAGGTTCAAGACCTAAGTCACCATTACCTGACCTTGAATTCACCAACCATTCTTGAGAATATTCTTAGACTTAAGCCCAAGTATGTACATTTCAGTCACACATATTGATATAATTTTAAAGGATAAACGTTCATAAGAAGCTGCTATGTATAAATATGATAAATTCTAATAAATAGCAACGTCATACGATTGTTTATCTATGAAGGTCATGGCAATGTGAATGAAATTTTAGTACTTGAGCTCAAGTCTAATATTGTCTGAAGAATGGTTGACGAATTCCAGGCCAGATAACGAAAAACCTCTGCCAGTCTATATTTCCGATTTTATATTATTTCCAAGGTTCGTAGCCAGACTTATGGCACTTCACAGGTAAACTTCCTTGGTCCATGCTGTGTTATATCAGTCGACCCTCCTGGACGACAGTTCTAGTAGTAGATTTCTATTTATTATGTGAGTCGAAACACGCGAAAACGACCCTTCAGACAAAATTCTGACATGTTATGTTTGTTGATGTTTATGAAACATGGTGATTTTCTCTTTAAAAATCTCTTTGTTTTATATTGTTATCTTAATTAAAAATGATGTTATCTCAATTTGAAAATTAAAACATTAAAAAATTAAAAGATCGTACTCACCATTAATTTTGACGTTGACGTCGGCGTCTTGGACGACGTCGTTGATTAAACAACAAAAATAACAAAACATAAACAATTACCATTTTCTATAGCATCAACTATTTATATTAAGAAAACATATTCCCTATGATATACCGTATTTGTCGGCGTATAGCGCGCATGCGCATATAACGCGCACCCCGACTTTGGGCCTGAAATCCTTGGAAAAAAACTTTTTGTTATGTATTGTTTCGTAAACCGCACATAAAAGACATGTGTTTTCAATTTCAGGACAGCAGAGCGCCATTTTGAATCATTGACCAAAGAGGAAATGTAAAACGAATTTTGATTGGCTAAAACAAGCTGCATGTTAGACTGTGTTTTTTTAATCAAGTGTAAATAAACTTGTACTGTTGAGCGTACTTTTGTTGTTTACTCAAGTTTCAATAAAATAAAAATCCCCACGCCGGTGTTCAACTTTTATTACGATCATATTAAATTTATTAATCTGGTGTTTCCAGGTTATTAACTCTTGCTTGTCAATTTGAAGGTGTTGACAATTTGAAGGTGTTGACAGTTTGAGAGGTTTCTCGAAATGAGATGCATTGTCTTGTGGCATCACCTATTAAACGCATTTTCCTAACACATAGTGTCAGCACCTACTCAAACTTGTGAAGTAATCAAGGACAATTAAGGAATTGACATTTTTCTGTGTACATGTTTGTTTAATAATCACCATAGTCATCGTTGTTTGCGGTCAGATTAACAAAAACCAAACACTTCACACATTTTCCCAGTCAATTAAACCCTTTATGAATAATCAAGATTCTACGTTGTCAAAATTCAGAATCGACTTTAACAAATAAATTTTTGCGGTAAATCAATACCCGGTAGTCGTCGTTAGGAAGAAAACAGAATATTCTATTCTATTCTATTCACGGTGAACCCGTCTACGTAAATCGGAAACCACAGCCTCGTTATCATTTCACTTTGCCGATTGATGTAAACAATGATATTTTTCAACATTTCAATGGTATTTTCTCAACAATAAACAACATAAAACATGGTTAAGTTTGATTTTATTATTTTATTGATAATAAGCATATAGCATACAACGCATTTTATTGAAACAATAGAAACAAGCCAACTTTTGTTTGATTCAATCTCTCTAGTAAACGGCCGGTCTTGCGACTTTTTGAAACCCACAAAACTTCTCGTCTTGGCTGAAAAAAATAGTAAATCATTACTTGTTGCTTAAACCGCGCACACCAACTTTAGCCATAGAATCTGGGGTAAAAAAGTGCGCGCTATACGCCGAGGAATACGGTAATACTTAGGTAAAACACAAAGTGACGAGGATTAGTAATTAATTGATTACCGGCCGACGTCATAAATTGTTACTTTATGACGTCGTCGTCTGAAAGTCCAACGTCCGAAGGGACGTTTTCGCGTGTTGCGGCTCATCTATCTGACACGTGTTTACTGACCATGATCATGATGACTGTTACAGGTAGAGAGTATCCTGGAGAGCCGTGCTCGCTGTATGGATCTGACCACACATAACTACTACGACCTGCTCTATGCCTTCCACATATTCAGGAATAATTACAGGAAGGGTAGGTCACTCTAACATACAATGATTTTACAAATATAATAACTAGATTGGGGAAAAACTCGAACACTTTTTTATAATTTTATAAAATAAGTTAAGTATAGAAAAATGAAAACAAAATGATCAGCTAAGAAATACATTTTTATGAGGCATTGAAAATGTGTATTATTAAACCTGAAAATAAGTTCATAACATTTTTACCTGTATTATCAAGTTTTTAATAGTGCGCCAAGTGTGTTAAAGAAATTATGTTAATTGATAGTTATCAGTTTCACATTCATGTTGTTTTCCTCTTCAGCTGGCAGCGTCATGTACGAGCATGGTATGAGACTTGGTCGGGAAGTGCCAGGTAGACACGGGCTCCAGCGACAAGCCCAGTGTTACCTGTCCGCCCTTAATGCCCTACGTCTGGTCAAACCTGAATACTCGTGGATAATCAAGCCCATGCCGGTCTTCAGACATGATGTTAGTCTAGTTGTAAAATTTATATTTCATATTTTAGTCTATAGAAACTTCTTTGAAGTCTGAGATTTTTTTGACTTGCCATTCGAGAATGGTGGAAGGGAATACAGTGTAACGCCTGTCCTAGCATCCGTCCGTCAGTGTCAAAAATGTTGTCCAGATTTAAATGGGGTAATTGTTATTCATTCTTCTCCAAACTTGAGTAATTTGTTAAATTGTATCTGGACACAATACAATGTCTCAGGCAAATTTAATAATCGGCTCCATCGCCTCAGTATTTCCAGAGTTATGTCCCTTGTATGGTAATCGGCCCCATTGCCTCAGTAATCTCTGAGTTAAGCCCCTTGGAATAGTATAAAATCACGAAATTAATGTCCGAAAGACAATTTCCTTAATGTGCGAAGCAATAATGGGGGCAGTCGTGTCCTATGGACGCATTCCTAGTTTTATCATGAAGCAGATAATTAATACTTGTGCATACTCCACCGTAGAAGGGTGTGACCACTGTCGATAACTTGTAGCACGTGTCAACAAGTAACAGTTGAGGGAAGAACGTCTGCAATCTGGCAATTCAATCAACTTTATGCCAACTCGGCATCTTGGAAACTAACAATTGGACAGTAAGGTGTGGCTATGACTAATCATTTTAAAAAACCTTTTGTCTGTTCATATTTTTGTTTTGATGACTTAATAGGGATATAATGAAACGAAGGGTAATACATAGAATGTTTAATGTTTTATTTTGTAAATAGAAAAGTGTCAGTTCTTATGGATGGCCGGAGGTATACAGTACTGGTTCTACCCAGGAATAAGTGGGTGGTCTGCCTCCACCACTGAAAACTCGACCGTCATACGTAGCCTAAAATGTGTTGAAAACTGATGTTAAAACACAAAACAAAATGTAGATAAGAAATCATTTTCAGTACCTATCAGGTTGCAAATGCAAGATATTGATTTATTCAAGTGAAATGCTGTGACGTTCAGTTTGTATCAAATCTGTTTCAAGTTTGTAGCTATTAACCAATATTTTCTGTCAACAGCTTGCATCGGGAGAAGGACACATGAGATCACCAAAACATAGCCTGAATGGTGAAGAACTGGATGCAAAATGTGAGTCGCGGCAACATTGCCATATAAGCATATAGTACTATTTAACTGAGAAGGTGTATATCTGAACTGTCTGTATATTTGGAAAGTAATTTTTGGTTTACTCTTTGTACAGGTCAGAAGGACAGTATATTTTAAAGATCACTAGTCCTTTGGACCACTAGTCCTTTTATTTGGACTATATCCAGAAATAGTTGTGTTAAACCCTGACATTCAGATTTGTTTACATCGTTGAAAGCTGGGCACATTGGCATACACACAAGATCTCATTGCTGGAGGAATTCTGTGGCTTTTGTTTTTGACTGACACTGTATAGTGTGTTGGTTGGTAAATGGTGTGTTTATAATCAATAGCTTGGCCGTCTTTTTGCGCTGCCGTGGCCCTGATTGTAAAGACCCTGCATTTGAAACCTTCTCGCCTCTCACCACTTTGGGTTCAATTCCAACCGGGAGCTGGACTTGTTAGTGAGAAAGTGTCGATCCATAGGGATGGCGGGAGGCATACAGTACTCACTGGTTCTACTCAGGAAAAAGTGGGTGGTTTGTTTCCACCACGAAAAACATTGACTGTCACATATAGCCTAAAATGTGCTGAAAATGATGTAAAAAAAAACATTCAACCAACCATACTTGGTTTTATGCTTCATCTTTTATCTGTTATAACCGAATAAACAGGCCCCTTGCCTAAAGCGCAGAGATAATAGCATTATTGTAACAGCATGCAATAATATGCCTAATATTTCAGCCTCCAAGTTTGAGATCCTGGAACTTCATGACATCGAGAAGGAGTTTATGTTGGTGGACGCCCGACTCCGACTTCTGGCAAACGATGATGACCCGGCCCTGGCTGCTGGTAGGTCACATAACTCTTCTCATGCATAGGATTAGAAAACCATGCAGGTGTGATCCCCCACTGCTCCAGTATCATAAATGAAACTGTAAAACAAGGTTCTTGTTATGTCTAAATGAAATCAGTTCAAAATCAATCACTTCTGCATTCACTTACAAGTTGTTTAATAAAATACATGTAATCTTGAATTGAATTGAATTGGGTTTTAAGGCGTACCAACACATGCCTAACAGGCATGAACAAACAGGCATGAACATGCCAGGCTCATCCTCCATGTACATCGAGATAAAATATGGAGAATGGGCCTAGAACCTTCTCACCCTGAACTGCAGAGTTGCTGCAAATTCTATCGTAGAAACTCCATTTACACTGGAGCCACGTTTATTGTTTTTCTGCCACTGCTCTTTTGATGTGAACGAGATGGCACCTGAAACAATGCAGGGATCATGATGAAGACCTTCAGGCTTTAATGAACATGAACAAAAAATGATAAAATGAACATGAATTTGGGGGGATTCTACCCCTCTGCCTACCCCTCCAAAGGGATCTGCAGTGGCCCTATTCTTTGCCCCGTGACAAAACGGGGCCTCCGAGAACCACACGGGGCACATGTCATCTTGATGGATTGGATTAGCAACATTACTGTTACATATGACATTAGAGTTTAAGCTTTATTATAAATCAGAATAGGACAATTTAATTTACATGGTTAAGGAAATTTTAATCTCATTGTATGCAGGCGGTACCCCTGGGGCTGATGAGATGGTAGGACTCCTCGTCAATGCTGGCATGTACGACCGGGCTGTGATTCTGTGTCGAGCGTTCGATCTACAGCTATACCCGGTGTTTGATAGCTTATCTCTCAGGTAAAACACGACTGAATGACGTGGATTGTCGGATATAATATGATGTAATTTTGACATACGGCTATATCGAAGTAGTCAAGCATTAAAATTAGAATGACGGTTTATTATAACCCCGGCTTTGACGTGGGGGTTATATAGGAATCACGTCCGTCGCGTAAAACATTTTTGTCGCATCACATTTTTTCCCATCGCATATCACATTTTTATTACTTGCATTCCTCACAGTTTTGAATGGGCTGTTCCCAAACTTCATATACACATAACTACTGATTACTATATGTCCCTCTACATCACACATGGTTGATTGCCTAATTTATTACAGAATTATGGCCCTTTGTTTAACTTAGAATTTAGGCGAGGGTATTCATCACCTTCAGTGAAAGTTCATGTTAATCCAGTATTATGTTGACTTTAAAGTCGCTTGCATATAAATGAATAAAAGGTAATAAAATTTGGAGTTTTATTATAATTTGCATTGAACCATTAAAGGGACACATGACAATCCTGAGTTTTATTAATGCATTAAAATTAGTAACTCACTTTAATAATCCTGCCTCATTTTTACTTAAAAACAGCTCGCTTATAATTAAATAAAAATTTGAGATTTCAAATTTCTTCAAAATTCTACCAAATTTTTAAATATATTATTGGTGCAGTATTATGAAAAGTTAGTATTATGTAAAAAATTGCTTTGAACAATTCGAATAATTAATATCAATGATTGCACATATGCAAGTTATATTAAAAACTAACGGGACGCCGTGAGTTTCAAACAATTCAAGATTGCCATGTGTCCCTTTAAAATAACTATAAAATGATTTGCAAATCAGTAAGTTAAGTAGAAAAACTAATGGGATTCTGCAAGTTTAAACAATTCAGGATTGCCATGTGACCCTTTAAGAAAGCAAGAAAACAATTGACTTAAATACACATTAAATATTTATATACATTCACTGGGTTGTTAATTTCTTCATAGAGTTTCTTTTAAAACAGGAAGTTAAATAATGGCTGCATTTTGGCAAGTCTTGAGTTTGTTAAAGTGTTATATTTAAATGATTAAGCTAGAACAGAAATGTTGCTTCATTTTCAGATGTATTAATCTAGCACGTAACAGTTCCTACCACATGCGAGGGGATAATGATTACACATCACATGCCTGGGATTGGCTCAAAACTAACAACCTTACACTTACAAACATCGCCAAGGAGAACAGGTGGGTAATCAGGTGGTGATAATTTGCCATGGAAAACAGGTGCTTTTATAATCGGGTTTAGTGTTAGTTTGTCATGGAAATCAGGTGTGTTATGAGTGCTCGGGAAAGCAGGTGCAGTTAGTTTGGGTTAGTGTTGGTTTGCCAAAGAAAACCGATGCATAATCAGTTTTAGTGTTAGTTTGCCACAGAAGACCGGTGCAGTATCATCTTCCAATTGGTGTTATTACAGTTTTTGCCAAGGAAAACGTGTTATCAGGTTATTGCCAAGAAAACAGATGTGTTACCGGGTTATTGCCAAGAAAACAGATGTGTTATCGGGTTATTGCCAAGAAAACAGATGTGTTATCAGGTTATTGCCAAGAAAACAGATGTGTTATCGGGTTATTGCCAAGAAAACAGATGTGTTATCGGGTTAAGTGTTAAGTTTGCTAAAGAAAATAAGGGTGTAGAAAACAGAGTTAGTGTAAGTTAAGAAACTGGGCTTCATTTAACAGCAATGTTGAAAACATATTTATGAACTTGTTACTGGAGATCGCTGAGCCCGATACTTATATTTAGTTATCGGTGGTACATTTTCAATTTCTTTTGTTTTCTTACTTAATTTTTGATTCGGTGGTTTCACGACTCCGGCCGATAAAAGGCTTTGGGTATTGTTTAACCACTTATAGGATATGTTGTCTGCTTTTTAATTTAGTCTTTTGGCTGTTACTTGTGATACGCAGGCTTCATAACCGCTGCGCCCAACTAAATTCCATTATGTTTATTTCGCTCTTCGGGGCATTTAATTTTATTAGATACTGGGACCATACGCCGTACGACATGGGGAAGCCATGAACCCCATGCCCACCGCCATATGCATGCCATCTTCGGGATGGTTAAAATTCTGTACTATTGATTTTATTAATATTGAGTTCTGCTCAACTCGGGGCTAGAGGGCGTGAGCGGTAGCTAGCATATTTCACTACCGCTCATGAACAGTCTCAATCAAACCGAGACTGCAATATTTCGTATGTGTCGTGCTCGGCCGTTTCCAAAGGTTCATAATCATACTCTTTTTTTCAGACAGTATTTTCAGCAAGAAGCTATTGCTTGGTAGCCGAGTATTCTTACATTGTTGCCATAAAACATAATTTCAATGACAAACCTTGTTAGCTCTACTGGCCAAGGGCCAGCAGAGCTTATGGGATGGTGTGTTGTCCGTTGTCCGTCCGTCCGTCCGTCCGTTAACTTTTGCTTGTGTACACTCTAGAGGCCACATTTCTGATGCAATCATCATGAAACTTTGTCAGAATGTTTGTCTCAATGAAATCTCGGTCAAGTTCGAAAATGGGTCATGTGGGGTCAAAAACTAGGTCACTAGGTCAAATATTGAAAAAACCTTGTGTACACTCTAGAGGCCATATTTTTGACCGGAGCTTGATGCAACTTTGTCAGAATGTTTGTCTTAATTATATCTTGGTCAAGTTTGAAAATGGGTCACATGGGATTAAAAACTAGGTCACTAGGTCAAATACTTGAAAAACCTTGTGTACACTCTACAAGCCGTATTTCTGACCCAATCTTGATGAAACTTTGTCAAAATGTTTGTCTTAATTATATCTTGGTCAAGTTCAAAAATGGGTCACATGGTGTTAAAAACTAGGTCACTAGGTCAAACTTTGGAAAAACCGTGTGTACACTCTAGAGGCCATATTTTTGACCCGATCTTGATGAAACTTTGTCAGAATGTTTGTCTCAATGAAATCTCGGTCAAGTTCAAAAATGGGTCATGTGGGGTCAAAAACTAGGTCACTAGGTCAAATACTTGAAAAAACTTGTGTACACTCTAGAGGTCATACTTGTTACCCAATCTTGATGAAACTTTGTCAAATTGTTTATCTTAATTATATCTTGATCAAGTTCGGAAATGGGTCACATGAAGTTAAAAACTAGGTCACTAGGTCAAATATTGGAAAAACCTTGTGTACACTCTAGAGGCCATATTTTTGACCCGAGCTTGATGCAACTTTGTCAGAATGTTTATCTTAATTGTTTGTCTCAATGAAATCTTGGTCAAGTTCAAAAATGGGTCATGTGGGGTCAAAAACTAGGTCACTAGGTCAAATATTGGAAAAACCTTGTGTACACTCTAGAGGCCATATTTTAGACCCGAGCTTGATGCAACTTTGTCAGAATGTTTGTCTTAATTATATCTTGGTCAAGTTTGAAAATGGGTCACATGGGGTTAAAAACTAGGTCACTAGGTCAAATACTTGAAAAACCTTGTGTACACTCTAGAAGCCGTATTTCTGACCCAATCTTGATGAAACTTTGTCAAAATGTTTGTCTTAATTTTATCTTGGTCAAGTTCAAAAATGGGTCACATGGTGTTAAAAACTAGGTCACTAGGTCAAACTTTGGAAAAACCGTGTGTACACTCTAGAGGCCATATTTTTGACCCGATCTTGATGCAATTTTGTCAGAATATTTGTCTCAATTATAGCTTGCTAAAATACGAAAATGGGTCACACAGGGTCGAAAACTAGGTCACTAGGTCAAATACTTGAAAAACCTTGTGTACACTCTAGACGCCATATTTTTTTTCATTCGATCTTTACCAAACTTTACCAGATTGTTAATGTCAATAACAGCTCGGTAAAGTTTGTTTTTTGCTTATGGGATGGTGTGTTGTCCGTTTTCCGTCGTCTGTTAACTTTTCTTGTGTACACTCTAGAGGCCACATTTCTGATGCAATCATCATGAAACTTTGTCAGAATGTTTGTCTCAATGAAATCTTAGTCAAGTTCAAAAATGGGTCATGTGGGGTCAAAAACTAGGTCACAAGGTCAAATACTTGAAAAAATTTGTGTACACTCTAGAGGTCATATTTGTTACCCAATCTTGATGAAACTTTGTCAAATTGTTTATCTTAATTATATCTTGATCAAGTTCGGAAATTGGTCACATGAAGTTAAAAACTAGGTCACTAGGTCAAATATTGGAAAAACCTTGTGTACACTCTAGAGGCCATATTTTTGACCCGAGCTTGATGCAACTTTGTCAGAATGTTTGTCTTAATTATATCTTGGTCAAGTTTGAAAATGGGTCACATGGGGTTAAAAACTAGGTCAGTAGGTCAAATACTTGAAAAACCTTGTGTACACTCTAGAAGCCGTATTTCTGACCCAATCTTGATGAAACTTTGTCAAAATGTTTGTCTTAATTATATCTTGGTCAAGTTCAAAAATGGGTCACATAGTGTTAAAAACTAGGTCACTAGGTCAAACTTTGGAAAAAACGTGTGTACACTCTAGAGGCCATATTTTTTACCCGATCTTGATGCAATTTTGTCAGAATATTTCTCTCAATTATAGCTTGCTTAGTTCGAAAATGGGTCACACAGGGTCAAAAACTAGGTCACTAGGTCAAATACTTGAAAAACCTTGTGTACACTCTAGAGGCCATATTTCTGACCCGATCTTGATGAAACTTTGTCGAAATGTTGTCTTAATTATATTTTGGTCAAGTTCGAAAATGGGTCCCATGGGGTCAAAAACTAGGTCACTAGGTCAAATACTTGAAAAACCTTGTGTACACTCTAGACACCATGTAGTACGACTCGATTCATCAATGGTATAACAGCCAGTAGAGCGTTCACAGGCCCTCTTGGGCCTCTTGTTTTAAAGGTTTACCGTAAGACTTGTGTTAATATTGAAGTGTTAATCGAATGCCATGTTATGTATACCAGTTCCGCAGATCAGGCCTGGCAGTTACTACAGCAGTATCTGGAGCGATACGAGGACAACACAGCCCAGTATCATCGCTGTACCGCCAACAAACTAATGGCTCATGGCTTCACATTACCTACATGGTTCCTCAACTCTTATAAGGTGAGCTTACAAAAGCACAGTGTAACTTCCCTTAGTCTTGTCTATTGCATGGGAATGTAAACCCACGATTCCATGTATCAGTCTGTTATCCGAGTATGTTAAAGAACCAAAGGGATCTATTCGATATTAAGAGTTTTATAACAATTAAATTCTGGCTCATTTTGGATCTTAGGCCTTAATTCTTTTAGTGAGTTCTAGTGAGATTTTTTAGCTTGAATGGCAAGCAGATTTTATGGGATGGCGAGTTGTCCGTCGTCCGTTAACTTTTGCCTCGTTAGCACGGGCCTTCATTTTTCTTCCGATCTTTTTCAAACTTTACCAGATTGTTGATGTCAATGAAAGCTTGGACGAGTTCGAAAGCCAGCCAGTTCGGACAAATAACACCAGAGGCCCTTGATTTATTTAAAATTGCTATATTTTTCATCAGATCTTTTTCAGACTTTACCAGATTGTTGATATCAATGAAAGCGAGTTTGAAAAACAGCCAGTTCGGACCATTAACACAGGAGTTATGACCCTTGATATAGTTAAAATTGCTATTTTTGCCACGTTAACACAATAGGGCCATTATTTTTCATCCGATCGTTTATACCAAACTCTACCAGATTGCTGATATCACTGAACGCTCGAATGAGTTCGAAAACTAGCCAGTTCAGACCATTTAAGCCAGAGTTGTGACCCTTGATTTTCTGAAATTGCTATAATTTGGCCTCGTTAACACAATATGGCCTTCATTTTTCATCCGATCTTTTTCAAACTTTACCAGATTGTTGATATCAATCAAAGCTCGGACTAGTTATAAATACAGCCTGTTCGAATCATTTACAAGGAAGTTATGGCCCTTGATTTTGTGAAATATGCTATAATTTAGACTTGTTAACACGATAGGGCCTTCATTTTTCATCCGATCTTTACCAAACTTGACCAAATTGTTACTATCAATGAAAGCTTGGACAAATTCGAAAACCAACTAATTTGGATTAGTAACACCAGAGTTATGGCCCTTGATTTAGTTAAAAAATTCTGTATTTTGCCTCAAGACGATAGGGCCTTCATTTGGCCGGATTTCAACAAAACTTTGCAGGGATGATCAGTACTAAGCCTCTTTGTACAAATCATCACCGTGTTCCGGTTGAATGATTTTGGAGGAGTTACGGCCCTTTTAAGATTTTAGTACACAAATTTTGTCCTGACTACTCCTGAACCCCTGGTCGGACTTTTTAGGGATGATCAGTACCAGCTCTAGTTGAGCATATCGTCGCCGTGTTCTGGTTGAATGAGTTTTGGTGGAGTTGTGACCCTTTAAAGGTTTTAATACACAAACTTTTCTAGATTAATTCTCCTGAACCCCTGGCCGGATTTCAGCGGAAGTTCGCAAGGATGATCAGTATCAAGTCTAGTTGTGCATCAACATGTTCTAGTTGAAAGATTGTTGGCCCTTTAAAAGCTTTAATACACAAACTTTGTCCAGGCTTGTCTCTTTTGAACTCCTTGCTGGATTTCTGCGAATTTTGGTGGGGATGATGAGTACCAAGTCTAGTTGCGCATATGATCGCCGTGTTCCGGTTGAATGAATTTTGGTCCGTTATTTGTACAGACTAGTTCTCTAGAACCTCTGGCTGGATTTCAACGAAATTTGGCAGGAATGATCAGTACCAAGCTTAGTTGCGCATATCATCATCATGTTCCGGTTGAACGATTTTTGACAGAGTTATGGCCCCTTATACACAGATTTTATCTTTAGCCAGTAGAGCATCCACAGGCCCTCGTTTTACAAACAGGTGAAAAACAAATAAAACCATCAACACTAAATCATGATTAGTTTACAAAATGCGTAACAGCCTTACTCCGAATTACCTAAGTGAACTGATTCGGACACGGGTACACGATCAAACTGTTTATAACCTAAAAAATCATAACGACATTTCAGTTGTACATGCGAGGACTTGTTCATACCGGGATTCTTTTCTGCCATCAGTTACTCGCAACTGGAACACTAATTTAAATTGCAAACATGGTCGTTGTATTAAGTTTCAACACGGCCTTCATCACGGGAGACGTGCTGTGCAGTGACATTGTCTGCAAGGGGAGATTTTTTTATCTAATTTTTCACATAGAAAATTGTTGTAAATTCCTAGTAACAATCTAATATCCTCCGCAGTATTGCTACCAAACCAATCTTTCATAATTGCAATACCCTTAAGGCCTTTACCGCTTTAATGATTACAAATATTATTTTTTCCCCCATTTAATTTGCCAATTTCTCATCGTTTCGAGAGGAATTTTTGTACCTCAACACCGGTTATTACGTTTCCGGGTTTCAGTGGACAGGTTTAAATCACGGCTGTCGAAAGAGCGGTAAAACACGGATATCTGTTTGGAAAATCGTAGCCAAAGCGTTTTTTTTTTTAATAATTTGCGGGACAGCATAAAAAAAAAACAGGGGCGGGCGGGGATAATCTAGCAATTAATTTATTATGGCTTAAGAGATCAAATTTTGAAGGGAAAAGAACTGCAAAAGGTTCCTTGTTGAATGATACATTTGTCCTTGTTTTCAGCTGTGAACATGATTTAAATAAACTGGAGTATTTTCATTACTCTGATTTTGAGTCTGTCACATAATGTCTATTCCATGTTTTCAGGGATTGAATTCTGCAGAACTGCTCCGTTTGTATATAGATTACGATTTACTGGAGGAAGCCGTGAGATTGTGTGTAGAATATGTGGATGCTGTGGTCAATACATTTAAAGGACAGAATAGTGAAATATTTCAGTTGAAGGTAACATGTGGCAGTATCTCCTGCTTATAATAAATTACTGTCCAAACTTATAGATTATGTCAAGGTTTAAATCCGTTAATGTGTAAGTGTTTGTCTCCAGAATACTGAAATTAATGTTATGATTATTCAAAATGTACTTTCAAAACAGTTAGGTACACCAGTTCTACAATATATTTTGTTACAATAGCTATTAAATAGTCTATTCCAAATTGATGACTCCTTGCATTTGAATTTTAACAATTTGCAATACACATCATGCCATGGTTTGGATCCCACTTTCATCTCAGAAAATGTTTTTTGTTCGTTTTGTTTTTACATGAAAAGAGTTCCAATTCATCATTCCTTCTATCTGTGTTGATTTCAGGGTTGTTTACAACACCAGCCCCAGACTGTGTGGTTACCATACACAAGTATAGACCTGCTGATGAAGGCACTCCAAGACCACAGACAAGATATACAACTGGGTGGGGTAAGTTACCAGGAAGATTTGTATAAAAAAAAGGACACAAGGCAGTCTTAAAATATTATGAAATCCAAGATGGCCGCCAAATCTAAAAATAGGTTTTTAAAAAACAAGATTGTAGCAACTACTTCTTGAAAACTATAAGTGATATTGATATGGGACTTTTTCTAAAATGATCAGCATGACATGATGTTGGTCCTTGTCGAAAATCGTTTTGATTTGACGTTAAACATGGCTGCCAGCGGCCATCTTTGTTTACATAGAGTTATATGATGAAAACTTGTAGCGACTACTCCTCTGAAACTACTTGACGGATTTTCATGAAACTTCACAGGAATGTTGCTCTTGATGTCTAATTGATCCTAGCAAAATTTCAGGTCGGCCGGAAATTCAAGATGGCCGCCACGGCTAAAAATAGATTTTTAAAAAAATAAGTTTGTAGCGACTACTTCTTGAAAACTATAAGAGATATTGATATGGGACTTTTTCTAAAATGATCAGCATGACATGATGTTGGTCCTTGTCGAAAATCGTTTTGATTCGACGTTAAACATGGCTGCCAGCGGCCATCTTTGTTTACATAGAGTTATATAATGAAAACTTGTAGCGACTACTCCTCTGAAACTACTTGACGGATTTTCATGAAACTTCACAGGAATGTTGCTCTTGATGTCTTATTGATCCTAGCAAAATTTCAGGTTGGCCGAAAATTCAAGATGGCCGCCACGGCTAAAAATAGATTTTTAAAAAATAAGTTTGTAGCGACTACTTCTTGAAAACTATAAGAGATATTGATATGGGACTTTTTCTAAAATTATCAGCATGACATGATGGTAATCTGAGTCAAACATTATTTTGATTCGACGTTAAACGTGGCTGCCAGTGGCCATCTTTGTTTACATAGAGTTATATAATGATAACTTGTAGCGACTACTCCTCTGAAAATACTTGACGGATTTTCATGAAACTTCACACGAATGTTGCTCTTGATGTCTTATTGATCCTTGCAAAATTTCAGGTCGGCCGGAAATTCCAGATGGCCGCCATGGCTAAAAATAGATTTTCAAAATACAAGTTTGTAGCGACTACTTCTTGAAAACTATAAGTGATATTGATATGGGACTTTTTCTAAAATGATCAGCATGACATGATGGTTATTCAAGTCGAACATTATTTTGATTCGACGTTAAACATGGCTGCCAGTGGCCATGTATGTTTACATAAGAGTTATATGATGAAAACTTGTAGCGACTACTCATCTGAAACTACTTGACGGATTTTCATGAAACTTCACACGAATGTTGCTCTTGATGTCTAATTGATCTTAGCAAAATTTCAGGTCTGCCGGAAATTCAAGATGGCCACCATGGCTAAAAATAGATTTTTAAAAAATAAGTTTGTAGCGACTACTTCTTGAAAACTATAAGAGATATTGATATGGGACTTTTTCCTAAATGATCAGCATGACATGATGGTTATCCGAGTCAAACATTATTTTGATTCAATGTTAAACATGGCTGTCAGTGGCCATCTTTGTTTACATAGAGTTATATAATGAAAACTTGTAGCGACTACTCCTCTGAAACTACTTTGACGGATTTTCATGAAACTTCACAGGAATGTTGCTCTTGATGTCTAATTGATCCTAGCAAAATTTCAGGTCGGCCGGAAATTCAAGATGGCCACCACGGCTAAAAATAGATTTTCAAAAAACCAGTTTGTAGCGACTACTTCCTGAAATCAAAATCAATCAGTAGAGCTTCAAGGTCATTGACCTCTTGTTTTTTCTTATTTTTATAATTGCCATATTTGTATATATAGTTCCATATGAATAAGGGGTGTCTGTGGCCGAGTGGTTAGTCTCTGAATTGAAATCACTTGCACCTTACGGCTGTGTGCTCGATCCCTAATGGGTCTAGGAATCTTTATGTGAGGAAGCTATACATCTGGCTTGCGGAATGTCGGTGGTTCTACCCAGGTGCCCACTAGTAGGGGATGGGCGCCTGGGGTATTCCTCCACCAGTAGAAGCTAGAAAGTCGCCATGTTACCTTAGATGTTGGTGCGACTATAAAATCCAATCAAATCTATATATAAACAAAAAACTATGGGTGGGCGTGTTTTAGCAGACTAAAATTCTAGAGTGCAAATATTTTGCATCTATGGGTGGGTGTTCAATTCAATAAGTGCGTGTGGGTATAATGCGTTTAAATGGAATAGCCCTAATTTCAGGCAGCATTTAATTAACTCCGGTATCATACCAGAGTTAAGGAGTTAATTAAATGCTGCATGAAATTAGGGCTAGAAAATGTTATTAAAATGGTTGGTGCTTGATATTCAGATATCATATTTGAATATCAAGCACCAACCATTTTAATAACATTTTCTTTTGAAACATTCTGTAGTACTCTTCTTTTACCTGTTCTATATATTTATTCTGCCTTTTATAACGGCTTGTTCCCCGTATTGTTCATTTCAGTTATATCAAGCCCTACAAGATAAACTAAATGTTTACATCGGGAAATTACGCAATATAACGGAACAGGTGTGTCATTTAGATGTTCCGCCAATGTACGACACATGATACAAGTCAAATGACGCAGATTGTGATGATAGACAAACTTATGCATGAAACGTTGATGGTCTGTGTTGTAAGATAGTGACGTGGCAGTAGCTGAATCATCTCTGTGACCACGAGACTATGCTCCAGAGAGGCAGAAGATAACCAGAAGAGGCGATCAAACAAGAAAACGGACGAACACTGTTACTTATATTTTTTACATTGGGTCTTGATATTTTCAGTCATGTAATGGATTGTCAAGTACAGATTGAATCAAACACAAAGATAATTTCCATGGTTGTTATGAAAAGATCATGTGACGTGTTGGACAATTTCTTGTTTGCAATCATAATGTTGTAATCGTCTCATTTCAAAAGTACTAATGTTGATACCTACTGGCTGTATTAAGTGTGATAATCTACAATTTAAGTATTTTTTTACAACCTTTAAGGAGGTAGGCTGGGAAAGGACGTAGTGGTGAGAATTTTTTTTAATTCATATTTAAAGCTTCTTTTGTATAATTTAGATTCAAAATTATCAAAAAAAGGCTAGGTCACCACACTTTTTTTCCCACTAGACGTTATTGAAGACGGCACATATTTCTAACTTCAAAATTTCACTAAAAAGAGGAAAAATATAGTCATTGAACATTTTCACAATTGTTTTCATTACATAACGTTTATTGAAAAACAACAAGTAATTTTCGACTGCATATATACATATCTTTCATATCATACAAAAACAGTTGTAATCCTCATTCGTCTTTTTACTTTAAAAAGCAAACATATATGGACCGTACCCCACCCACTTTTGTTTTTACCGAAAAATTAATTCAAGATAAAAAATTATGTTCTAATGATCAACTTTTTTTAAAACTTGTATATGTCAAGGTCCTTTGACATTTCTTTCAAAACAAATAAAAAAATATATAGGTCACCAGGCTTCTAATGATTTTTTATTAAAAATTCTTTAAATTACACCCATTTTGGAGTTATTTTGACATTTTCAATGTAAAATACTGTACACACAATATTGACATGGAGATCGAAAATAAAATTAGCTCAGTATCTACTTTTATATATGTATTTCACTACTGAAAAACAAAAATCTGATTTATTCTATAGCAAAAGGATAACTTCTACTCAGAGCTACCATACCCTCTATTTTGTTGACAACAAAAAGTGATCACAAATGATGGAAAAAATAAATTTGCTTAAAATTTGGTATGTTACCATCTTAAATCCTACATTATATCCATCTACTAGAATGGAAAAAATGAAACAATTTTGTTGTCAAATAAAACTATGATTTAAAAAATAAAATGTTTAGACTTGAAGATGTCAAAACTTGCCCAGCCAACATCCTTAAGTCAAAACATTTTGCGTCACCTGCATAGCATGGCAGACACTTAGGGATCACTTTGTTGTCAGCATTTGTGTCAGACTCGTTTGCTCAATAACTTGATGAATAATGATTTTTAAAGGATTGCGGTCTATAAACTTCATTGTCCTTTGTAAGAGGATGAACCCTATTGATTGTCCCTATGATCAGATCTGGTAATAAAAAATCGTTTCTGCCCAATAACTTGCGAACCATTGCACCCAGTCTTCAAATGTTAACTTGATTGTCATTGATGAGAGGATGAACCCTATTGATTTATGGGGTTAGTAGGTCAAAAGTCAAGGTCACTGAACAAATAATGAAAAATTAAAATTGTTTTCACCTCAATAACTTCTATTAAAGGATTGCACCCGCCATGGTCAAACTTTCTTGGTGAGAGGATGATCCTGCTTTTGTGTCTATTATTATATACAGAAGACTGGTCATCGAACCCTTCAAGATAAACTAAATGTTTACATCGGGAAATTACGCAATATAACAGGTGTCAGCTCAAACCCCATCTTGGCAATAGCCAAAATATAAGGGAAATGTACGTTTCCCTAAAGCAAAATTGTGCACACCTGTCATTCCTATGGCATGAGCCTTATAAAATAAAGACCCAACTTAATAAAAACTGTATTGGCTCTTTTCGTGGATTGCTGATATGTTTGTCAATCATTTGAATGAATTTGCGACAAGTCAAACTTCATGAAACTGGCTCTTGGTGTTCATCAATATAAACAGAAAAACAGCAAAGTTCTTCACAATACAATCAAAAGTTTTTCAAGTCATCCGATCACTTCTTTTTTATCACCCTTGAGTATCGGCAGCTAATTTGGTCAATTCGAATTCAAGTGATGGATAATAAATTGATCAGTCAGCAACATTTGTCATCACCATTTGACTGGTATCAACATTGTTAATTTGTATACATGACTTTTTCAAATGAACAAATAAAATAATTCAATTGAGAATGATTTTCTTGTTGTTTGTAATTTGTGTTTAATTCTGTTAAAGCAATTATACCGTATTATCACTTTTTATATGCCCGGTTGAAAAAATTGGACGTATTATGGTAGTATTGTCTGTCAACAATTTGAATTCCATGCAATAACTAAGTATTACACAGATTGTGGGACTTTATACATAGCCATAGCTGGATTTGCAGTGGTTGTATTCTACCTTGGTAACCACTCGGGAATAGCAATCACGGCATCAAGTGAAGAGAGCAATAACAACCACTTCGTGAAATAAAGAGCTGAGTTTCCATATTAACCTCTGCAATCGACCTTTTGTTAGGAAATGGACATGTTCAAATGAAAAACACAGCTACATAATTATTTAAGCATGCATTTAATTTTTCACAGTGTATAGTCATTCTATATTAGATTGGCACAACAATATAAATGTGAAGGGTTTGGCAAGATGGGAATATGACTGCCTCTCGGACGATTTGGTTCGTTTTAAATGAATCAATGAATGAATAGTGTGTTGCAACCCTTGAACAGTTTAATTTGTATCAAGTTTAAAGGAAGTACATCAGGATTGGTAATATTTTTAGAATTGTTCAAATGCATTAATTATTTAATTGATAAAAAATAAACTAAATGAGCCATAAAACACCAAAAAAATTATGTGAACATGTAAAATATACGACCCCAAGAAGGTATTTCCTAACTCCGGTGATACTCGAGGGATAGCTGTTTTAAACTTGGCAGTAAAATAAATCTCGATGTATTGCAAAGCTTGTGTTTGTATTGTCAATTTGCTCTGCGTGTCGGCTATTTATAACTTGGGTATTTCTTTACGGACTTTTAAATTATAATTTTTAATAAAAATTATTAGAAACTGTTAATAATCTATATATGACCCGCAACACACGAAAACGTCCCTTCAGACGTTTAGATGACGTCATAAAGTAACAATTTATGACGTCGGCCGGTAATCAATTAATTACTAATAAAATTTCTCATCACC
Source organism: Cyrtodaria siliqua (assembly GCA_037043455.1). Lineage (NCBI taxonomy): Eukaryota > Metazoa > Mollusca > Bivalvia > Adapedonta > Hiatellidae > Cyrtodaria > Cyrtodaria siliqua. Next base: position 100,924 of record JAWPHD010001348.1, read on the forward strand.
TCCGTGTTTTACCGAATTATTATATAGGGAATATTTTTCTTAATATAAATAGTTGATGCTATAGAAAATGGTAAATTGTTTATGTTTTTTGTTATTATTTAATCAACGACGTCGTCCAAGACGCCGACATCAACGTCAAAAATTAATGGCGAGTACAATCTTTAATTTTAAAATTGAGATAAAATCATTTTTAATTAAGATACCAACATAAAATAAAGAGATTTTTTAAAGAGAAAATCACCGTGTTTCATAAACATCAAAAAACATAAAATGTGAAAATTGTGTCTGAAGGGTCGTTTTCCTGCGTTTTGGCTCATATATATATGATTGAATAGGATTTTATAGTTGCACCAACAGCTAAGGTCATATGGCGACTTTCCTGCTTTCATTGGTGGAGGAAGACCCCAGGTGCCCCTCCGGGCAATTTTCGGGCACGGGCGGGCACCTGGGTAGAACCACCGACGTTCCGCAAGCCAGCTGGATAGCTTCCTCACATAAAGATTCCTAGGCCCCTGAGGGATCGAACCTACAGCGGTGAGGGGCAAGTGATTTCAAGTCAGAGACGTTAACCACTCGGCCACGGACGCCCCCTATATATATATGAACTATTTCACATTTTAAATTGGACATTTCATACTTGTTCATGTTTTTAAATTTAACAAACCCTGATGTACTCCCTTTAATAGGGAACGGATATGAAGATGACTACTGGGAATGAATATCATGTTCTCAATCTCCATTCAACTCAACATCATGGTGTTAATTTTCCGGTTCCTATTGGGCGAGTTCTACCACCTGTTGATTTTTTCTTTGGCCCCTAACAACTGGGAACCAGAGTTAATTTTTTACAACTTAATTTTTAATGATGAATTTTAGCTATTTTAGCACAATATAGAGTATAATAGTAACTTGTGGCACTTTTAATCGTTGGTTGAATGGTGTTTTACGTCATTTTTAGCAAATTCCTTTGGCTATATATGATGGTTCAAATTGTTTCGTGGTGGAGGCAGACCACCCACATTTTCCTGAGTAGAACCAGTACTGTATACCTCCCGCCATCCGTAAGAATCTACACTAAATAGTGGAATGTGATCTAGATCAATGTCATTAAGCAACTAAATCTGGAACGCACAACTGTTAGTAACAAATATAATTGGTTATAAGTTGTAACAATACTTAGATACCTCCAATTAAACAATATACAAGTGTGTTATATTAGAATGGTTGAAAGCATAAACAATAGAAATGTTAATACTACGAAATAAAAGTTCTTGTCAAGTTTACAACTGAAACACAAATGAATGTTATACAACATGAAATATCACAGGACAAGAATGCTGCTACAGAAAACATTTTTCACATCAAATATCCAGTCTATTCATGCAAAAACGAAAGTTCTAAAAACCATAATTTTAGCATTTTTGCTAATTTTTTAAAACCAACCAAGACAATCTGTATCTGATCAACAAATCTGTATCTGATCAACACTGAAGTTTCAACAAACAGGTATGCTGAAGTTTCAACAAACGGGTATGCTTTAATCCAAACGCTACATTAATTTTAAGCACATTTTATAAAATATAACATTCTTTTCACACCAAATTTTAATAACCTATAGCAATACAACTTTTAACATGCTTATTCATATTAGATTTCTAGAGTTCTAAAATATAAAAAGATTGACTATCGTCCTGTTTGTTTTGGCTGGTTGGTGTTGTCTCGCAAGCTACATCAGTATGGACTGTACTTCATCAAGAAGTCCTGCAAAGAAATAATATTCAAATCTTTTTATTTATCTATATCTTTTTTTTTTACAAGCTCACTTGGCCAACTGAAAATGTGTCCAAAAGATTGGTGGCGGAAACTGTCTATTGATGAAACGTACACATACACCTAGTTTCAGTCATTATCTCAAGCTGGTATTAAAGGAGCTTACATACACAATTCAGGAAGACTATATTGTTAAAACATAATCAAGGATGGTAACTTTGAACACATGTATTGAATTTGCTGATTGTCAAACCCGAGATCTCCGAAAATCAGACACTATTTACTAAAATGATCCTGTTTAGAAGCTGAAATTTGCCTAATTTTCAATAATCAAGGGCAATAACTCGGATATAGATTTCCCTTACAGTTGAACATGAATGAGTTCATATTTATATGAACCTTAAAATCAAATTTTATGAAAATCTTGGTTAACTTTCTGAAACTCATATAATTTTAATATTCAAGGGCAGTAACTCTGGAACGCATGCATAAAATTTTGCTCATTTTCGAATATCATTGCATTTGGCCAGTATATCTTTAAATGTGATGGATCTGCATCATGAGTTAACTTAGAATCATGTACAGGGAACTCTTCAGAATTCTTCTCTTAAACATTGTCTACTGCAATTACTTTATGGATGGAGTATTACAAATGGAGCTTAAAATGTAGTCCCAGGGGTCACCAACAAATTCCCCCTATCAGTAGTACTCGTACAAGCTATGGGGGCAACTTAAGGGAATGTAGCGACACAGCCAAACCTCTTTATTATTGAGAGTTCTGAACAACTTTGATACAGGTGAAAGAATTATCAAAATCGGATGACAAACAAAGAAGATAAGATCATTTGAAGTTTCTGTTGAAACGGATATGGAAGCGGCCATTTTGAGAGCTATGACATCACGGTTCTAAATGACCATATATGGAATATTTATAAATATGAAATTTACTGATTTATAGGGGGAAAATGATAGCAACTGTATGAAAAATATGTAATACTTAATGGCAATAATGCTTTATATGACCAGTAAAAAAAATGCATTCAATTGCAATGATTTTATTCGTTTTAAATGATATTTATCAATATTCCATATATAGTAATATGGAACTAATACGTCATAGTTTTAAAAAATGGCGGCTCCCATATTCGTCTTAGAACAACCTTTAAATGGTCATACCTTTTTTGTTGATCATCCGATTTTGATAATTCTTTCACCTTTTTCCAAGGTTTTCAGAACTCTCAATAATAGAGCTTGTTTGGCTGTGTCGCTACATTCCCTTTAAAAGAATCTTATTCTGAACACGTCTTCAGCTGCAATGTTTAATGCCTGTAGCATTCATATCAGTGGATAATAGTTTGTTTAAATGAAATATTTGTTGCCAAACACGGTTCTGCCATGTGATCTCATTGAATCCATAAGATCACATAGGTATGAGCAAGCAAATGAGAAGTCTTGTATCAGGTAAAATATAAGGTGAATGTATCGGGTTCATTTTGGTCTCTTCTTTATTGTTCCCACAATTCAGATTCATCAAAGACACCTAATTTATGTATTTACCCGACATTTTTTGCCGGATAAATTTATTCATGTCAACGCGTCGGTACTGTTGTTGAAACAAAAAAAATCTTATGTCCAGTATTGTACATAACTTTCTCCACAATAAAAAACCTTCGTGCAACACGCTTGTGACATTATGGGACATTTCATTAAATAAAACAAGTATCGTGGCAAAGGGTAAAATCCGTTCCTTTTGTTGTTTTCATTCAAGTTATTCATTCATTCATCGCCTCCTGTATTGTTTCAGGTGCTACTTGAGGAGTGGCAGAAAACAAAAAATGTTGGTTACTCATTCTGCATATTTTTATTGATGTAAATGGAGGGTGGGCCTGGGATATTCATTCCTGTTGGCGCCATATACTATTTTTATGTTGGTGCAACGTAAAACACAATTCAATCCATAATTAAACAACTATAAAGTGATATAATAATTTGTACCTTGTCAAACTGCGTGCCTGTATGTGACTTTAGGAAGTGCACGTATCTGGCGGCAAACTCGAACACAGTGGCTTTGTCCGTCTTGTCGGACATCCCTGGTACCAGCTGACGTAACAAGTTACATGCCTCCTTTATTCTAGCTCTGTAATTTGAAACTAATAAATGAATGGCTCAAACCTTGTAAATTAATGAAACAGTAACTGCAACGCAAAAACAGAACCTGCAGAACAGCCACATTCTCACAATTTCCTTCTTCTGGAGGACATCAAGGACTTGGACGCCTGGCTCTTGAAAACAGCTCGTGCGAGTTTGCGTTCTGACATAAACAAAAGCGTCAAATGGCCCTGAATCACTCACCTAATGACCTTTGTCCATTGTATACACTTGCAACAGTAACCACACCCATCACACCCTGCACAATTTATATTTACAGTTTGGGCTCCCAGGGCATGGACTTCGAACAATCTTTAGGCTAAGGGTTGGTGATCATAAAAAAACTGTCAAAATCTGTTCAGTGGTTATGGAGACGATTTTTTAAGGTTTTGACCGTTTATAGTAATGGTGGCCATCTTGGATGTTGGATTAACCTTAGCCAAAACAAAAAAATAGTTTGTTTCCTGTAAAGGGCTGAACAAAATTGGGTATGTAGGCATTTTTTATGTCGCCTTTTCCAAGAAAAATGCGATACATAGGATTGAATGAATGAATGATGTTTTATGGCACGTCGACTCACAAATAGGTCATATTGTGCACAAAAACTGATGAAACATGAAGAAATGAAGTATTAATTAAAAACTAATGTAAATATATAAAGATAAAACTATTTACAAATAAGGGATGATATGGTAGTAATATAAACTATATATGTAACACATTTGGCTGATATAGACTGTCCGATTAAATTTTCGATCAACATTTTAATTGATGACAGAAGACGAACACTGCCTCGATCCCAGTCACCAATGCCAACGCATTTTGATAATTCGTTCATCTTTTTTCAAGTTTTTTAGAGCCCTTTAAAATAAACCCATGTTTTAAAGTCCACGTGAAGTCTGATCAGAATTGTCCAGGAAGTCGTTTAAGCAAACATTTCGGATGGGCGATGGACAAAAAGCGGCTTCAATAGCTCACTTTAAGCCTTTGGCTCTAGTGGGCTAGACTGATCCGAACTGCATCTTTTCCACTTTGTTTTGAGAATTGAGTCGCATTACATGTCTGTTTAATAGGCGGGTCATTGAGTTATCATGTCTTATATAAGGCATAAAAAAAAAAAGTTTTTGTTTCCGCTAACCAGACCGACCCTATTATTTAGCCGCCGACCCTAACTTTTTTTATTGCAAAATAAAAAAAAAAATAAAAAAAATTTAATAAAAAAAAAATTAAAAGAATATATATATGTATATATTTTTTTAAAAAAATAAATAAATAATACTAAAAAGTTGAACCAATGAACCAAGGTTTCTTATGGAGATAATTTTTTTTTAAATATTCCTCCACTCACGACCGCTGGGGTTTCCAGTGTACATTACCAAATATTGAAAAAGGGCCATAACCATGTATTATCTAGGTATTAATTACCTTCCCCAGTACTTTTTATCATATTAAAAGTGTTTTTAGCTCTACTGATCAGAGATCAGCAGAGCTTATGCCGTGGTGCGGTGTCCGTCGTCCGTCTGTCTGTCCGTCCGTCCGTCAACTTTTTTTGTAGCGACTACTCTGAAACTACCGAATGGATTTTCATGAAACTTTACAGAAATGTTGCCCATGAAGTCTAGTTGATCCTAGCAAAAATTCATGTTGATGTGAAATCCAAGATGGCCGCCAAATCTAAAAATAGGTTTTTAAAAAACAAGATTGTAGCGACTACTTCTTGAAAACTATAAGTGATATTGATATGGGACTTTTTCTAAAATGATCAGCATGACATGATGTTGGTCCTTGTCGAAAATCGTTTTGATTCGATGTTAAACATGGCTGCCAGCGACCATCTTTGTTTACAGAGTTATATAATGAAAACTTGTAGCGACTACTCCTCTGAAACTACTTGACGGATTTTCATGAAACTTCACAGGAATGTTGCTCTTGATGTCTTATTGATCCTAGAAAAATTTCAGGTCGGCCGGAAATTCAAGATGGCCGCCAAGGCTAAAAATAAATTTTCAAAATACAAGTTTGTAGTGACTACTTCTTGAAAACTATAAGTGATATTGATATGGGACTTTTTCTAAAATGATCAGCATGACATGATGTTGGTCCTTGTCAAAAACCGTTTTGATTCTACGTTAAACATGGCTGCCAGTGGCCATCTTTGTTTATATAGAGTTATATAGTAAAAACTTGTAGCGACTACTCCTCTTAAACTACTTGGCGTATTTTCATGAAACTTTACAGGAATGTTGCTCTTAATGTCTAATTGATCCTAGCAAAATTTCAGAACAGCCAGAAATTCAAGATGGCCACCACAGCTAAAAATAGATTTTTAAAAAATAAGTTTGTAGCGACTTCTTCCTGAAAACTATAAGTGATATTGATATGGGACTTTTTCTAAAATGATCAGCATGACATAATGGTTATCCGAGTCGAACATTATTTTGATTCGACGTTAAACATGGCTGCCAGTGGCCATCTTTGTTTACATAGAGTTATATAATGAAAACTTGTAGCGACTACTCCTCTGAAACTACTTGATGGATTTTCATGAAACTTCACAGGAATGTTGCTCTTGATGTCCAATTGATCCTAGAAAAAGTTCAGGTCGGCCGGAAATTCAAGATGGCCACCATGGCTAAAAATAGATTTTCAAAATACAAGTTTGTAGCGACTACATCTTGAAAACTATAAGTGATATTGATATGGGACTTTTTCTAAAATAATCAGCATGACATGATGTTGGTCCTTGTCAAAAATCGTTTTGATTCGATGTTAAACATGGCTGTCAGCGGCCATCTTTACATAGAGTTATATAATGAAAACTTATAGCGACTACTCCTCTGAAACTACTTGATGGATTTTCATGAAACTTCACAGGAATGTTGCTCTTGATGTCTAATTGATCCTAGAAAAAGTTCAGGTCGGCCGGAAATTCAAGATGGTCACCATGGCTAAAAATAGATTTTCAAAATACAAGTTTGTAGCGACTACGTCTTGAAAACTATAAATGATATTGATATGGGACTTTTTCTAAAATGATCAGCATGACATGATGTTGGTCCTTGTCAAAAATCGTTTTGATTCGATGTTAAACATGGCTGTCAGCGGCCATCTTTGTTTACATAGAGTTATATAATGAAAACTTGTAGCGATTACTCCTCTGAAACTACTTGACGGATTTTCATGAAACTTCACACCAATGTTGCTCTTGATGTCTTATTGATCCTAGCAAAATTTCAGGTCGGCCGGAAATTCAAGATGGCCACCACGGCTAAAAATAGATTTTCAAAAAAAAAGTTTGTAGCGACTACCTCCTGAAATCAAAATCAATCAGTAGAGCTTCAAGGTCATTGACCTCTTGTTTCATTAGCAAAAATAAGGTCATTAATAATAAAAAAATAAAAAATAAAAAGTTTTGCCTACCTACCTACCTACCCTATTTTTTTTGAAGTTGTTAGCGGAAACAAACCATTTTATTTTTTTGGCCTAAGCAAAATGTGAATTTAATACTGCTTTCAATTATAAATGGCAAAATACAAGGAGAAACAATTCTGTAAGACTATATGAATGATACCTTCTCCTCCTTTCCTTCTGGTTGTGTTGTTCCCGTATTTTACAGCTGTCGTCCATGGTGAACTGAGGCAAGGCTATCAGGGATCTGACCTTATGCTGTAACTGACTATGACTGGAGGGAGTCATGTCTAGGGTATCAGTGGGGCTCACATTCTCCTCACCACTACTGTTTAAACGTACATTCTGTGAAGCAGGGGTCACCTAGAACGATTGTGTAAACAAGAGGTAGTCTTGTGTCAGACGGAAACTAGTGTGAATGTCACTGGCTATAATTCTTAAAGTGGTACTTGTCCAAATGATGGCTGGTATTACCACACACACCAAATGGGATGTCAAGCCTTAATTGTTAATGTTCATTGATGTATAAATTTAATACACAATTTTACAAATTTTGAAATAAAGGTGGTTTGTATGTCCTTTTTACACATGTAAGGTCAAATTGGGATGGCAACCTCAGAGGTGGACGAGGTGAAGGATGATTCTCTCATCAGACATGGCAGTGCTAGGAAGCCAACCCCCACGGCGCAGATATCCATCTGCGCATTAAGACCTTGATTACTTAAAATGAAACAATCTGGAACCATGTCCATTACCCATGAATACAAGAAATGAGGCATGAATCCTTAAAAATGAATTGCTATTTCTGGTTGATTTTGAAGGGTGTTTTACATCATTTTTTTACCACAATGTTAGGCCATATATCACGGTAGAGGAAAGACCACCCCATTTTTCACGGGTAGAACCAGTACTGTATAATGACCTCCCGCCATCCATAAGAATCAACATTTTCTCATTTGACAAGTCGAGCTCCCAGTGAGCTTCGAACCCACTGCGGAGAAGGCGAGTAAGTTCTAGTAGCAGCGTCTTGACTATACTGGCCACGGATGAGCTAAATGCTTTGTGACAACCTTTAGCTATCGGTTAGATGGTGATAAACGGAATTAAAACTTATAACAGCCTTTTTTTAAGGATGAACTGTCCTCGGCATTCAAACATTTTTGTACACATGAGAAAAGTCAACATGACTGAACATGAATAAGTCTACCATTCTGCCTGTTGCGGGTGTAAGTGTTGCAGGTATGTTGGACCTGTACATGGATGTTGTAGCAAGTGGAGCCAGTGGGGTTCTCCTGGTTACTGGCGTATTCGTGCTATCCTCATTTACATAGAACATGTAGCCATTTTTGGGATGAGGAGTGCAGAACATCTTCTGGTTGCCAGATACAGGAATTGCATGCTAAAATAATATACAAATATGAATAATTATTACCTTTTTAAATTAGTTTTTGTATTATATTTTTTAATCAATTTTCAATGGGCATTGCATGGTTTTTTTTAACAATAAATTTTCTCATCAGGATACTTTAATGTTAACATGCCAAAGTTGAACATCAGTATCTGCACATTTGTGAACAGAAAGTGTTCAAGATGAATAATATAGATTTTACTAAGTAATCTTTCGGATTCTTTTCATAAAATTAAAAATGACAGGTGTAAGTCTTTTTTTTCCTTCATCTAAAATAAATTGCAGTATTCAATTCTCTCCTGTATTTTTTTTTTGACTTTTATGAAGTCCAGGTTTTGTGGTGTATCCATTTATAAAAACCTGTTGGTTGTAGCCAATATATATTTTAATGGGGTAGTTACTACCCGATTAGAAAATGGTATGAACGCAGGGATCACTCTAGGCCGCGATATTCTCGCATTAAAATCTCAACAAGAGGTCAATGACCTTGAAGCTCTACTGATTGATTTTGATTTCAGGAAGTAGTCGCTACTGAAATTTTGCTAGGATCAATTAGACATCAAGAGCAACATTCCTGTGAAGTTTCATGAAAATCCGTCAAGTACCGTAGTTTCACAGGAATAGTCGCTACAAGTTTTCATTATATAACTCTATGTAAACAAAGATGGCCGCTGACAGCCATGTTTAACGTCGAATCAAAATAATGTTTGACTCTGATAACCATCATGTCATGCTGATTATTTTACAAAAAGTCCCATATCAATATCACTTATAGTTTTCAAGACGTAGTCGCTACAAACTTCTTTTTTAAAAAATCTAATTTTAGCTGTGGCGGCCATCTTGAATTTCTGGCCGATCTGAAATTTTGCTAGGATCAATTAAACATTAAGAGCAACATTCCTGTAAAGTTTCATGAAAATCTGCCAAGTAGTTTCAAAGGATTAGTCGCTACAAGTTTTTACTATATAACTCTATGTAAACAAAGATGGCTGCTGGCAGCCATGTTTAACGTTGAATCAAAACGATTTTTGACAAGGACCAACATCATGTCATGCTGATCATTTTACAAAAAGTCCAATATCAATATCACTTATAGTTTTCAAGTAGTAGTCGCTACAAACTTGTATTTTGAAAATCTATTTTTAGCCATGGCTGCCATCTTGAATTTCCGGGCGACCTGAAATTTTGCTAGGATCAATAAGACATCAAGAGCAACATTCCTGTGAAGTTTCATGAAAATCCGTCGAGTAGTTTCAGAGGAGTAGTCGCTACAAGTTTTCATCATATAACTCTGTTAACAAAGATGGCCACTGGCAGCCATGTTTAACGTCGAATCAAAATAATGTTTGACTCTTATAACCACCATGTCATGCTGATCATTTTACAAAAAGTCCCATATCAATATCACTTATAGTTTTCAAGATGTAGTCGCTACAAACTTCTTTTTTAAAAATCTATTTTTAGCCGTGGCGGCCATCTTGAATTTCCGGCCGACCTGAAATTTTGCTAGGATCAATTAGACATCAAGAGCAACATTCCTGTGAAGTTTCATGAAAATTCGTCAAGTAGTTTCAGAGGAGTAGTCGCTACAAGTTTTCATTATATAACTCTATGTAAACAAAGATGGCCGCTGGCAGCCATGTTTAACGTCGAATCAAAACGATTTTCGACAAGGACCAACATCATGTCATGCTGATCATTTTAGAAAAAGTCCCATATCAATATCACTTATAGTTTTCATGAAGAAGTCGCTACAAACTTGTTTTTTAAAAACCTATTTTTAGATCTGGTGGCCATCTTGGATTTCACATCAACATGAATTTTTGCTAGGATCAACTAGACTTCATGGGCAACATTTCTGTAAAGTTTCATGAAAATCCATTTAGTAGTTTCAGAGGAGAAGTCGCTACAAAAAAAAGTTTACAGACAGACGGACAGACGGACGCCGGACGCCGCACCACGGCATAAGCTCTACTGATCAGAGATCGCATGAAAAAATCGCATGAAAAAAGGATGAATGGAACAAATTGTACCGAATTTGGGAAATCCATTTTCACCATTTCGGTTCGTAATGAAAATATATATTTCATTTAAAATCTCAAGTAAATTTGTTTAGATCCATTTATTAGCGATTAAAACATATAAAACGAGATAATATCAAATAAGTCGAATATCACATGAAAAAAAAATCAAAACGGGTTGTTATTTCGGTAAACTTCCAGTTCACTTTTGACACCGAGGCGGTGTCAAAGAAAATCGATTGATTATGAGTAAACGTGGCCATTTTTATAATAATTCATCAACTTCTAGTCATATCTGACCATTATCCCCCGATCTATAATGATTTGACGCGATTAACTATGTACTGGAGTGGTGCAAGCAATTGTAAAACTATGTTAGCGTAAAAAGCTGACGTAAATTCGGACACGCTTTATTTTGGATGATTTAACAACTTCTACTTTTACCACTGGGAATGAGCCAGAATGCAGGAAATCACATCTAAATTTCAAAAATGTTCTGGGGGTCATGCCCACAGACCCAGCACTACATGCGGTCGACGATGAAAATGGTGAATGTCTCATTAAAATCAAGCAAATGGGACATTTTGTCTCATTGAAAATCAATCCTAGGATGATTGATCCCTGTGAACGTGGGTTTTATGTATGTCCCATTAATACATCATATTTGGTTATACTGAGACAGCAACCACAGAGGTAGATGATATAAAGAATGAAGTTTCCCATCAGACATGCCTCCACCAGGGAGCGAACCCATGCGAGGCAGGTCTTTATCTCCAAGACTTTAACCACTGAGCTACAGAGTCCAATGATATTCCAGTATGGCTTCTTATCCCTGCAGCTCTAGTTTGATTCCCAGACTGAACTGTGTCTGTTTCTTACTTGCACGACAAAAAGTTCTACTTCAGCTCAATCAGTTGCACCGCTGAGTGTGATTTGTATGAAATGTGAGTGAGGATTAAATCACCTGATTCTCTCTTCCAGATTGTTGAGGTATAGACGCCATCTCTGCCATATTACATGTGAGAAAGGATGGAGCAAACTGATTCACTGTGTTAGCAAAATTTGACTGTATGGCTGCAGCAGGAGTCATAGTACTGTTGGTGGGATGATTCACCACCATCGGGGAACTGGTACTGAACATACCCTCGTACCTGAACCAATAAATTAAACAAAATAATTTACAATTATGCATCTCATACAATCTGGCTGGTTTTCAAACTTGTCCGAGCTTTCATTGATATTAAAAATCTGGTAAAGTTTGGTAAAGATCGGATGAAAAATGATGGCCCTATCGTATTAACGAGGAAAAATATAGTATTTTTAACAAATTCAAGGGCTTAACTCCACTGTTACTGGTCCGATCTGGCTGTTTTTCAAACTTGTCCAAGCTTTCATTGACATGAACAATCTGGTAAAGTTTGGAGAAAAATCGGATGAAAAATGAAGGCATAGCATTTTTAACTACCGTAATTAAAGGGCCACAACTCCGCTGTTACTTGTCCAATCTGGCTGTTTTTCGAACATGTCCAAGCTTTCATTGATATTAACAATCTGATAAAGTTCTGTAAAGATCAGAAGAAAAATGAAGGCCCTATTGTCTTAAGGAGGCAAAATATAGCATTTTTAACTAAATCAAGGGCCATAACTCCGCTGTTACTGGTCCGATCTGGCTGGTTTTTGAACTTGTCCGAGCTTTTATTGATATTAACAATCAGTTAAAGTTTGGTAAAGATCGGATGAAAAATGAAGGCCCTAAGGTAAAAGTTAACGACGACGACAAACGGACGGACAACGGACGAATGTTCCCAATAAAAAACACTTTTTATCTTTGATCCTCCACTGACCTTGATAATAGGGTCATGGGAGTTGTTTGTGACACATCACCTTGAAACTATTCGTTGAAAATGATCCGACCTGAAAAGCTCATTAGTTTAAAAGTTATAGGGCCGTTTGACCAATGATTTATTCTGACCAATGATTTATCAGATAGCTTACATCATGAAAGTGAAACATAACACCATTCTATATTTCCTGTAATCCACTGGTCACTGGTGGTATAACTATGCAAATTATTACCAAATTACAAGGCAAAAGTAGAACATATTTAGGTAAGCCATACGATTTGCCTGGAATGTCATATGCTACAATCAGAGTTTAACGTTTTTCTTTCAGGTAAACAATGCGATGCTAATTAACTATTAAACTAATTAGTAACAATGGTCTTAAAGAGTCCTATCATTTGTAACAGGAATGCGTAATTTAACTGGGGCGGTCTTATATATCGAGGTAAACTGACAACATCACAGAGAAATGTTCAGTTGTATCATCAACTTGTGTGGGGTTTATGAGATAAATACCTACAATCTCACAATACCCTATTTTTTTTAGAGCATGCAATAGCCTATAGGAAACACACCTATTTTTTTTTTTTGACCTTACCATTGAGATCCCTGATGAGACATCTCGGAGTCGGAGTTTGAATTAACATCACAAGTCTGGCTGCTGCAGGAACTTCTGCATCTTAAATCAGTTGCTGAGCTGAATAATAATTATTTAAATACTGTGTTGAAGAAAACATATTTTGCAACAGTAATAATTAGTGCAAGCAGTTCTTTATATCTGGGTGATACTCATAAACAGTGTTGTTTTCTGCTCCAGATGTTACATTTATAGGGAATCACCTATTGATTGTTACAGTGCCAGGAAGCTGCTGTATAAATTCAAGAAAAAACTAACTATTAATGAATAGGAGGATTTAAAGGCAGAACATAAAAGACACTTGTAGACTTTTAGTTTGTTTTGATGCATGAACATGCGCTAAACAGACCTCAAGATTGCTCAGAGTCCCTTTAAGACATTAAAAAGCTAGGAAAACAAGAAAATCGGTAGAACCGATGGATGCTCCCCGAAATGTATCCTCAACTTATCATATGGCCTTGATCACCCAGCACTTTTCAATTTGCAGTTCCATTATTATGCTCCAGATAAAAAATCTAAGTATAAAATTACAAAGGGCAATAACTCTAAGCTGAAAGAAGACAGAGTTACGGTTCTTGCACTCTGCACTTCCTCTCATTGCCCTCTATCATTGTGTGTAGTTTCATTGCAGTCCCAAAAAATCTAAGTATAAAACTACTAAGGGAAATAACTCTTATTTGAATGATGACAAAGTTACAGTTCTTGCACTCTGCACTCTGCACTTCCACTCATTGCTCTCTATCATTGTATGAAGTTTCATTGCAGTCCCATCAGTAGTTTTGAAGATATGCTCCGTTCAAGAATTCTAAGTATAAAATTACAAAGGGCCATAACTCTAATTTGAATGACGACAGAGTTACAGTTCTTGCACACTGCACTTCTTCTCATTGCCCTCTATCACAATGTGAAGTTTCATTGCAGTCACATCAGCAGTTTTGAAGATATGCTCCAGACAAGAAAGTGTGACGGACACACAGACAAAGTGGCAACTATATGCATATGCTTCCCAAAGTAATGAAGGAAACACTAAATTTATGTAGCAATAGCCCAATTACCTTGTATATTTTATTTCATTTTGACCTCTATCACTGAAGTACTGTTCACGCTGGCTGTCTTGTGTCAAACGTTCCAGTAAGTTTTGGGACCTGAATCCTCCAGCATGTGTCGTCTTTAAATCAGGAAGCATATGTCCCTGTGTATCACAGATACTCTCTATCTCCTCAGCTGACAATGTTTCTTCTGCATCATTCTCCTGTGAATCCTCATACACGATTACTTTAATGTAGTCTTCACCTTCCTGGAATTGCATCACTTTACCATTCTTACACAGTTTTTTAACTATTTCTGCCGCTTCATTAGAATGACTCTCAAAGTCTTCATGCGTGTCTTGAGGACTGTCCAAATACCCATGAGCTGCTGCATTGGCAGCATCATTACTGTACTGATCTTCCTCTGGCTTAATTTCTCTTAAATGTTTTGGTGACGAGGGAGAAAAACTAAAATCTAAAGGTTCATTGTTAACTGGATGCTTTCTTTTAGGTGGTGTAAAACCAGTCAGATTTGTTGTATCATCTCCGAGTATATTTTCTTTAGATTCATGGACATCTGTATACTCTGTATTGGGGTCCAGATTTGGATCATTAATATTGCAGTCACCTTTATCACACATGCTATCTAGAGGATCAGTTAATTGACCAGCAAGATCCAGAGGGCCTATTTTAAAGGAGTCTACTTCCTTCGAGTCCATCTTCCTTATAAATTTATTACTCAAGGCAAAGTTTACCTGCAATAACACATTTAAACTATTAATTTATTATCATTGAGAAAAGACTGAATATATTAACATTTTATTTGTCTTCCTGTCTAAATTGTTTATAGTAGGTTTGTTCGGGCAAGCTGTTTCCTATAGCCTGAGCTTCGCAGTCCACTTCCTCGAACCAGGGAGGTTTTTAAAAACATTGTTTTCCTACACATGGTAAAAAAACTTAATAAATAATTGGTCACCTGGGTTTTATGGTTATAATTTCATAATTTTAAACAATGCAAACGATATAATTAAAAATCTATCTTATAAGGCCATCCTTAAAAAAATATTTGCTTGCTGTTTTCTGACCCAGGATTTCATAAATGGGTTGGTTGGTAGTTGATATTTTTTTTTGCTAAGAATAGTAAATGCCTTAAAAAGAAAAATATACTGAAGAAATAAATGTTTTATAAATGCTATAAAAAGTTTTGGGTAGGGCCTTTTTCCGTGGGTAGGTAGGGAAACAGCAAACCAACAATTTTTTATCGTTGGCCTAAAACAATTAAAATCACATATCTTCTAAAAATTTCATTGCCATAAAACAACAAATAGTTCAAACAGAACAACGGTATAAACTTCAACAGTCTCAAAACCAAAAGTTCACATGATTTGAAAATGGCGTTCTGTATCTGGTGTGGCCTCCATCAGCTCGGCTCTCATTGACACATAGTAGTGCCGGAGGTAAATTGTTTTGGAATAACGGTTGTCCTTAGCTGAAGATATTTCTCCATGTCATGTTGCTAGAACCACCCGACAAATTCAAGAAGCCAGGTCAGAGTTCCATGTCACTTGTGAAAATTCCGCATCTAAATCCAACTGCATGAACACGTAATACGACTTGTTAAAACGTCTTGTGTGGGAACTTCCACAGCCACAAAATCTCCTAGAATAAGTTTCACTCAAACATGGAATGCCATTTCACAACGATACCTCGTGTTCTACATTGTGTCAATTACAGCCTAGTGCCAAGCTGAAATTGAAGCTTATGGAGGCTACACCCGCTATTAAACATTTTGAAATCATGTGACTTTCCGTTCAGAGTGCATATTAATTCAGCGTCAAAATTGACCTTGTATTACAGCAGTTACGGCTCTTTATAAATTTTACATTAAAATATTTTGACATTATTGAACTTGAAATTCATGTGCATATTTAGACTTTTTCATGCATCAAAAACACAACGATGCAACTTATCTGGACTTATTGTTACTTTTGACTGTCACGCTGATTTTGCATCATGTTTTGACCCTTTGCATTACCGTATATATATATATACCATTTGAATGCGTATTTGGTGTGTGTGAAAACTAGACCTATAATCTCTGAAGCTTGTGAATACCCAGCTTTTTTGCTATAGTCGATGAGAAATGGGAAAAATCAAGAAGAATAAATGGGAAAAATCAAGAAGAATAAATGTCTAAAATATCTGTTAATTTTTTAATGTGACAATTCTAAGTAAAACAAAGGTCAATAATTCTGAAAAAAATAAATGCAGAATCAAACAAGAAATATCACTGTAAGTGATAAATGCCCCCGAAGTGTCCCTTGACCTCTAAGTATGACCTTGACCTTGGAGCCATGGACCTGGATTTTGTGCACGACAAGTCGTTTGGTTGTGGTGAGCACTTGTGCCAAGTTATTTGAAAATCCGTCCAGGCATGCACAAGTTATTGACCGGACATGATTTGACCTTTGACCTTTAAGTGTGACTTGACCTTGGGGCCACAGACCTGCATTTTGTGCGCAACACATCGTCTTGCTGTGGTGAGCACTTGTGCCAAGTTATTTGAAAATCCGTCCATGAATGCCAGAGTTATTGACCGGACACAATTTGACTTTTGACCTCCAAGTGTGACCTTGACCTTGAAGACCTGGGTTTTATGCGCGACACATCGTCTTGTTATGGTGATCACTTGTGCCAAGTTATTCAAAAATCCCTGCAGGGGTTGTGACGTTGCAGTCCGGACACGAAATTGAGTACCTGTTTTTGACCTATGAACTGCAAGTGTGACCTTGACCTTTGAAGTACGGACCTGGGTTTTGCGCGCGACACATCGTCTTGTTATGGTGATCACTTGTACCAAGTAATTTAAAAATCCCTGCAGGGGTTGTGAAGTTACGGTCCAGACACAAAAATGCGTACCTGTGTTTTTGACCTATGAACTACAAGTGTGACCTTGACCTTTGAGGTACGGACCTGGGGTTGTGCGCGCGACACATCATCTTGTTATGGTGATCACTTGTGCCAAGTTATTTAAAATTCCGTGCAGGGGTTGTGACGTTACGGTCCGAACACGAAATTGCGTACCTGTTTTTGACCTATGAACTTCAAGTGTGACCTTGACCTTTGAGGTACGGACCTGGGTTTTGCGCGCAACACATCGTCTTGTTATGGTGATCACTTGTGCCAAGTTAATCAAAAATCAATGCAGGGGTTTTGAAGGTACAGTCCGGACACGAACTGCGGAATGACGGAAGGAATCCGGACAGACAGACAGACACAGATGGACAGTGCGATTACTATCGGGGGCATAAAAAACATTAATGCAGAGACACATCATAATTATCATCACATGTAAACTGTATGTCAAGTGTAATAACACTCCATGAAAACATTTTAAGTGAAAGCCACATAAAGTACATTATAGAGGGAAAAACTCTAAGTCAAATAAAAGGCCATAATTCCGTAATAAATTTGGCACCAACAATGTGTGATGTAGAGGGACATAAGGCAATCTGTTGTTATGTGTACATGAAGTTTGGGAACAATCAATTCGAAAATATTTGAGAAAAAATGTGTTAACAGGTCATTATATAATAGAGTGGAAAATTCTAAGTCAAACAAAGGGCCATAATTCTGTAATAAATTGGGCACTCAATGATGGATGATGTACAGGGACATAAGGTCCTCAGTTGTTATGTGTATATTAAGTTTGGGAACAATCAATTGAAAATGATTGAGAAAAAATATGTTAAGATATATTTATTATACAATATTAGAGTGGAAAATTCTGAGTTTAAACAAAGGGCTGCAATAGGCAATCAATGATGGGTGATGTAGAGGGACATATAAAGGTCATCAGTTGTTATGAGTATATGAAGTTTGGGAACAATCCATTCAAAAGTGCTTGAAATATGCAAGTATTAAAAAATGTGTTACCGGACGCAACGGGACAATTCTAAGTCAAACAAAGGGCCATAATTCTGTAATAAATTAGGCAATCAATGATGGGTGATGTTGATGGGTGATGTTGAGGGACATAAAGGCATCAGTTTTTATGAGTATATGAAGTTTGGGAACGATCCATTTAAAAGTGCTCGAGATAATTATGCAAGTATTAAAAAATGTGTTACAGGAATGCGACGCGACATTACGGACAACGTGATCCTATATAGCCCCCACTTCACTTTGTGAAAGCGGGGGTATAATTAATATGAATCATGAGTTGTTCAATATTTTCAGGGGTATTGTACGCGGATACTTCTTATCTGGGGCTCTAACATGCAACTGAATCATACCACTGATTCAAATAGGTGATATCACTGACTATTTGAACGAATGATAAGAAACAACAACAATACACAACAACGGGGCCCTACTGGTAACAAAGTAATATTATAAGCCATCATTATGTTACAACTTTTATTTTAGATTCTCTCTACATTTTTTATCTGAAACGCACAAGCGCTTAATCTGAATACAAAAAAAAAAGAAAAACTGCAAAAAGTAAATTTTTACCATATTAAAAAATGACCCCAGACTCATATCAGGGCTTTTTTCGTAATTTTGGGAACATGACCCGTACCCCTGGAATTGGGAATCTGAGCGCGATTTTTCATAACATTGGGAATTTTAGCGCGATTTTTAATAAAATTCGGAAAAATATAGAGTAAAGCATTCCTTTCATAATTATATCTTTTAATACTGTTTTTGTACCCCAAGATAAACAGAAGCATTTACTTAAGCTTTTTAACCCCAATCACTGGATTGGCACACTTAAATGTTTTTTTGTGTTTTTTTAAATTGGGAATTTTTTCCTCAAAATTCGGAAAAAAAGATATGTTTTGCCATTGGGAATATGACCGAATAACGGCTATAAAAACGGCCAAAAAAAAGCCCTGCATATGCCCACTTAATTTGTAAACCAGGGATGAAGGTTAACATGTTTGGACTGGGAGCCAGCTGGGCTTTAGAATCTGTAGCCCAGTGTCGCATGTCACTTAATTCAGGGAGTAAGTATACTTATGTATACGTATACTTACTAAATGCTTTATTATACCAATCTTTGGAACACTAGAACTGATAAAGATGTTTTTAATCGATATAATTATTTAATTTAAAACAAAGAAAAATCAAACAAACAAATCTTTCATTCCCCAACACAAAGTTAGTGTCTACTTGCAAGAGACAAACTCAGTGTTGTAAATTGAGCAAAATTAAATTCAATGATCCTTCATTCCTTAATATGACCTCAAAATGGAAAAAAATAATTATTTTAAATGAAAGCTTATTATAGTAGCATTTCAATGCCATATCCGTTTGCTCAACAACCGTTAATACATGTGAGTTTTACAGGTATGAAGTTTACCTACACACAAAACAATCTGGTGCGAGATCGATTTCCGGAAAATGATGTCATAATGGGTTGACCAATCACATCGACGCGGGAAACTTACATACACACTTCCTAATTTACATAATCATAACCTAATGATTGACCCTTCAAATTATAACACGACTAATGATGTAATGTTTATGATGATGTGTAAAATAAACACTATCGTGTCTGTTTTAATGTTGATTTCATACCAGGAAATGTTATTTCTCCTCATGGCCATCTGATTTTACATGATCATTCGAAGTCCAAAGGACCGTAACATGTTGTTTTGTGGGAAAAGGTACATCAGAACATCTCGAGTCAACAAACTTTCGTGAAAATAAATTTTATTATTATTTTGTTCAGGGTTTGTCTATTTATTTCAGCCAAAAGTACGTAGTTCAGGGAATAAAAAAATATCTACGGGGTAAAATCCTCGAACTTCAATGTTGTTTTCAATGAATTACCTCCCTTGCTGTTTTTTGGATGGTCTCCACCTCTGCGCATGAAAGTCAAATTTTAGTCGCCCAGGCCATTTTTTACTTGCCATGGGCAACTGGGCGAGTGCTAATCTGTTCCCCTGTAAACATTGTCACGTGGGGATGCGCGCTCATCAGTTTGGTTATAATAATAATTTGTGGGAACTAGACGGGTTTTTCATATTCGACTTGTATTTATAAACAGCAAACAAGCAAGCGTAAAATAGCTGCCGAGAGACATCAAGTCACGGGTGTTAAAACAATAAATGTTGTCACGAAGACATATGAAACACGCCACAACCGTTTTTTCTTACATTCTTCCCGATTTTTACCAAGCATTTTACCTTCCTACCAAGCATTTTGAATCAATGTTGGCGACCTCACTTCTTTCTGTTCAAATACCTTGACATGCCTTAGATATTGATTACAATTCACCCTTGTAACACAACGTGCTAGAAGTACACATCAGCACAGAGATGTCAGAAATACAAAGGATCACATGTAAGGGATACGTGTGCATTAGCGTGTGCATTACAACACAAACTGTTCACTGTTACCATGTGTAATTATAAGATAACTCAGTTTGCCTTTCGTTCTACCTCTTGTGAAATGTTTTATGTGGGATCCCTAATGTTGAAGTGGGCACCCACATGTATAAAGTAGGGATTCCAGTCGGATCCCAGACAAAAAATGTTAGTGTCGAACCCTGGAGGCCTGCATATACTGCTGGACTCACACCACTATTATCTCCCTTGAATACTCGTGCCCTACAGATGAAGGAGGTAGATAAAAAAAACAAGTTCGCTTTTCTACATTTTACACGATACATTGATTTATCTTTACCAGGTTCTAAATCTACAGCATTTTAGGAAGAGATCAACAGCATTTTAGGAAGAGATCACAGAAAAATGCATGTTGATATAAGATTTCTAGCTAATTCTGCCTCATTTTACACATCATGGGTCTAATCACCACGGGGTTGTATTTTTGTCTAAATTTTGATAGGTGTCACTGACGCAAACATGAAATTAAAAAAAGTTCAATCTGGTAAATATTTGTTAAATGTGTTTTAAATTGCAGATATTGGATCAATGAAGAATTTAAGCATAAATACATGTTGCAAAATCTTTTTTATCTCTATGCCATGAACAAAAATGGGACCCTATGGAAAATTAATTGTGGTGTGAGACGTTAAGAAAGAGCTGCAGAATGGGTATCTATATTCGTTATTCTTAATGCATTGCGCTTTAGACCTGCAGAATGGCATTTTCACACGTCATCTCTAAGGTATTGCGCTTTAGAGCTGCAGAACGGGTATCTTTCATCCTTTAATGCTAAGGCATTGCACTTTAGAGCTGCAGAACAGGTATCTTTCATCATTCATCTCTAATGCCTTGCAGTTTAGAGTTTCAGAATGGGAATTTCCATCATTCATCTCTAAGCCCTTGCGCTTTAGAGCTGCAGAACTGGTATCTTACATCCTTCACCTCTAAGCATTGTTTGTGTATCTGTGAACGTTTCAGACATGTTAGGACACAGTTAACACGGGTTATTCAGAAATCCCGTCTGTGTGTATAGTTACTTCAAGTTATCTTCATATTGCAGGAATTAGCTGAAATTTTACATGATACCATGTTTAACTAAAAATTAACTATATTTTCAAAACCAATACAGGTATAAGCATAATTTTAGCTTTATTTTACAGCTATTGGCTTGTAAAACAAACACACATATCAAAGAAGACAGACTACTTTGAAAAAAATGTCAAAATTAAAGCGAGAGACTGATACTTTTCCTGGAAAATCAAAATTTTGACAGGTAACCCTTAGTTTGAGTTGATTATTTTAAGCATTTTTCTCAATAATCATTTTAAAGATGATTTTTATGCTATATTCAGATGTAGAGATGCCTTTTCATGTATATTTGAAAGTTTCAGATATAGCTGAGCACAAATGACCAGAAAAATGCAAAATCCTTATCACTACTGTAGATTTTCAAAATAGTAAAGGTACTCGGCCTGAATTTCGACCAATACCTTAGGTCACTAAAACTTGAATAATTTGAAAACCATTAAACATGGAATCAAAATTTTGCACTTTTCAGCATGTAACTGATTTGTATACAGTCATCGAAATTAGGATTTCAAACCTATATTTTTGGATTTTGAATAAGCCCAGATAAAAACGAACAAGCCCGGTAAAAGTATGTCAAAAATTGAAAAAACACTAGTATACTCACGATGGGCCTAATATAATAGTAACATTTATTCAAATTTGATCATGGTAATGTTTATTTCAATCTCTACAATATCGTAAACAGTGCAATTCAAAACAAAACTCGAGGATATTATGACTGTCAGGAGACAAAATATATTTTACTGTATACTCGTCCTGTAGGACAAGTGGCATTGACATGTTACTCATTCTTCTTGTCTTGCTCTCATTGTAAAAGTTCATAAGTCAAAGTAGTCAGAAACCATAATTTAACACTATTATAAGTCAAAGTAGTCAGAAACCATAATTTAACACTATTATTTAGTCAAAGTAGTCAGAAACCATAATTTAACACTATTATAAGTCAAAGTAGTCAGAAACCATAATTTAACACTATAATTTAAGTCAAAGTAGTCAGAAACCATAATTTAACACTATTATAAGTCAAAGTAGTCAGAAACTATAATTTAACACTATTATATGTAAATAAAACAAAGGGAAACATCATAATATGTTGTTTTTTCTTTATATAAATCAATTATAAAACTTTGACCAGTATTATAGATGACTATATTCATATTCATAGTCTATAGTTCACTAGTCTGCTCATGGCCATTACAGTTACTCTGGCATGGTATATATTTTGCCCTTTTCCTGTGAATAATTCCCCTTAATTTTTTTTTTATATATTTATTACACAGGGGTGTAAAATTCCGCTCGCCCGCTCGCCATGGCGAGTGGCATTAATGATCGGGCGAGTAGAAATTGTCAAATGGTAGTCCGACCGGGCGAGTGAATTTTTCTGCCTGTTCAATTGAAAATATTTTGATTTCTCGGCAAATATCTCTCAAAAATTGCCTAAAGAGTTTGTTTTTATGCATCCGAGATGCTTTCACGATCTGCAACACTGAAACGCATGATGTAAGTAGCAGGAGCTCGTTGAGCTAGACTGGGACTTTGCTCGCTTAAATTTATAGTAGTTTCGCCCAATAGTCGGTTCGTAATGGTATTTTATTTGCAAGTTAATGATATTTTAGATCGAATTTTGAGGATGAATATAGCGATTAAACCATGGAAAAAATATCAGCTTTGATTAAAAAATAAATTCAGATATATTGGCAAGTCGAAGAATAATTTAACACTCGTTGAATCTGGTTGAATATTAGCTGATTTTTGTAAACCAGTCTACGAGCCGAGGGTAAATGTTATTGACGACACCGGTTACTTTCATGCGGACTGTCAAAATGTCAAAGCAAACAAGTATAAAATCTTTCTTAGCAAGTAAAAGTCAAGGGGGCGGAGATGAAAGGGTACAAGGCATGTTAGGGGACACATGCTGACAGGGCCTAGAGGGCCTAGAGGGCCAAGAGCTAGAGTGGAGTCATCTTCAGACAGTGAATAGTCATTTAGCTGACTTCTTAACTAATAAGCACTGACTTTTCAAATGGACTGAAATAGGAAAAGCTTACTGTTAATTTTAGGTGACCATTTCAAACAGTGCAGACCCAGATCAGAGAGCTACTCCAGGACACCTGATCTGGGTCTATACTCTTTGAAAATAGCACATATGTGTGTGCCTCACACAGTCACTGTAAAGCATAAGTTTTGTGCCCTAAATGGCAGGTCTGTAAACGTACTAACTTTTAAATCTGTATGACTAGTCACTCAGCACTACAAGACTGAGCCTGTAGCTAGGATCAACATTAAAAATTACAAAAAACATGCTTTTTCAACTCTTTATTAATATTAAAGAATTTGACATATAAATTATACAAGTGGTTTATTGTGTATAAAGACATAATATTATTTCCTATCAACAACAGTTAAAAATCACCCTAAAATATAAGGGCGAGTGAAACTTTGATAAGGGCGAGTGCATTTTACAGGTCACTAGTCCTACAGGGCGAGTGGCATTCAAAAGAATTTTACACCCCTGTTACAAAATGTTAAACTCCAATACAGGAAAACAGCATACTTTTTGCAATTCCCCTTCCTAAAGTTCCTGGACTTTTAGGTGACTAGTACCCTTAAAGATTTCCCGTGAAAGGGTTATTTGTATAACATTCAAATACCGTAGCGTTCGGCGCTCCGTGAAATTAGAACGGGGGCCGCATTTTAGAATGTCCCAAAACGGAAATGCGTCAATTTCCCAATATCCGGTTGACTTAAATTGCATTTTATCGCTGAATAAACAGAGTTGCGACTATTTACTGCATTCAATCGCTTAATAAACTATGTAAGAACTATTTTCTTTGTTGTTTTTCTTCTATTAAATGTTACTCGTCCTCTCGGACGACCGATTCATGGATTTCACTCGTCCGGATTCGAATTTCACTCGTCAATACGAGCTGCAAATCAAGAAGCCCGTCGGGCTCGTGTTCTTGAATATTGGACAAGCCCGGCAGGCATTTTACCAGTCTCGGGCTTGCGGGCTTGTGCATATTTCGACCACTGTGTATACATTTTCAATTATTATTAAGGTGATCATTAGAAAAAAAAATCACCTTAAGGACTCACACCACTATTATCTCTCTTGAATACTCGTGCCCTACAGATGAAGGAGGTAGATAAAAAAAACAAGTTCACTTTTCTACATTTTACACGATACATCGATTTATCTTTACCAGGTTCTAATTCTACAGCATTTTAGGAAGAGATCACAGAAAAATGCATGTTGATATAAGATTTCTAGCCAATTCTGCCTCATTTTACACATCATGGGTCTAATCACCACGGGGTTGTATTTTGTCTTAATTTTGATAGATGTCACGCAAACATGGAATTAAAAATGTTTAATCTGGTAAATATTTGTTAAATGTGTTTTAAATTGCAGATATTGGATCAATGAAGAATTTAAGCATAAATAAATGTTGCAAAATCTTTTTTATCTCTATGCCACGAACAAAAACATTACAATGGGACCCTATGGAAAATTAATTGTGGTGTGAGACGTGTTCAGATTTTTTCAAAGGGAAGTAACAATGTTATTCTTAATACATACTTTAATCATAAAGTTTAATGAATGTGTCGTCTCCCTATTTATAAAAGTCGAGTATGAAAAGCCCGTCTAGTTTCCCCAACATTATTTTTATTATCGAGCCATCTTGTATATATGCGCGCGCATCTAGGGCTGACTATTGAAGGGGCTGTTGACTATTGCAATAGTAATGCTATTGCAGAAATTACAATTGCAGTATTATTACCACTGAGATATATTATTCATAACTTTTACATCCGGTCAACTTCCGGTATGTTGAGATATTCAGTAGGTGAAAATGAAGATGTTTATCCTCAATCTCTATATGAACAAGAGGCCCAAGTGGGCCTGTAGAAGCTCTACTGGTATGATGTGTTCAAAAAGATAAACATGATAAAGGCCAACCCAAGAAACATGTTTCCTATATATATAACTCTGTGTAAACTTTGGGTTATCCTGGCGGCCAATTTGAATATTTGATGACAACGAAAAAACACACGCTTGATAGAGGCCAACAACAGGAACATGTATATGATATTTAACTAGAATGGAATAAGTGACAATATGTCGTTTGATAAATGTCCTTAAATTTGACCGAAGTTTAGCCATGTTGGCCATCATGGATGCATGACTGGAGGCCCCAAAAACACAATTCTGAGGGGGACTAACCCAAAGATCATTTTGATTAAGTTTCATCAAAATTCTTCAAGCGGTTTCAGGGAAGATGTCATTTTTAACGTTTTCCTATATTACTCTATGTAAACTTTGGGTTGCTGTGGCGGCCATTTAGATTATTCGACGATAACGAAAAAACACAAACTTGATAGAGGCTAACCCAAGGAACATGTTTACGTTATTTCACAAGAATGGAATAAGTGGTTTCGGAGGAGATGTTGGTTTTCCTTAAATTTGCGCTAATTTTAGCCATGGCGGCTATCTTGGATGACTGGCAGCTGCGAAAAACAAAATTCTGAGTGGGACTATCCTAAAGATCATTGTGATTTAAGTTTCATCAAAATCCTTCAAGCGGTTTCGGAAAAGATGTTAATTTTTATCCTTTTCCTATATTACTCTATGTAAACTTTGAATCGCCGTGGTGGCCATTTTGATTATTCGACGATAACGAAAAACACAAACTTGATAGAGGCTAACCCAAGGAACATGTTTATGATATTTCACAAGAATGGAATGTGGTTTCGGAGATGTTGTTTGAAATTTCCTTAAATTTGACCTAGTTTAAGAAATGGCGGCCATCTTGGATGACTAGCGGCCGCGAAAAACAAAAATCTGAGAGGGACTATCCCAAATATCATGGTGATTAAGTTTCATCAAAATCCTTCAAGACGTTTCAGAGAAGATGTCATTTTTAACCTTTTCCTATATAACTATGTAAATTTGGGTCGCCGTGGTGGCCATTTTGACTATTCGACAATAAAGAAAAACACAAACTTGATAGAGGCAAACCTAAAGAACATACATGTATATGATATTTCACAAGAATGGCGATAACGAAAAACACAAACTTGATAAAGGCCATTTAGATTATTCGACGATAATTTCACAAGAATGGTATAAGTGGTTTCGGAGGAGAGGTCGTTTGAAATTTCCTTAAATTTGACCTAATTTTAGCCATGGTGGCCATCTTGGATAACTGGCGGCTGCGAAAAACATAAAGCTGAGGGGGACTATCCTAAAAATCATTGTAATGAAGTTTCATCAAAATCCCTCAAGCGGTTTCAAAGAAGATGTAATTTTTAGCCTTTTCCTATATAACTATATGTAAACTTTGAGTCGCCGTGGCGGCCATTTTGATCATTTGACGATAACGAAAAAATACAAATTTGATAGAGGCCAACCCATGGAACATGTTTATTTTCACAATAATGGAATAAGTGGTTTCGTGGCCGCTAGTCATCCAAGATGGCCGCCATGTCGTTTGAAAATTCCTTAAATTTGACCTAGTTTTAGCCATGGTGGCCATCTTGGATGACTGGCGGCCATGAAAAACAACAAATCTGAGAGGGGACCTCCCAAGTAACATTGTGATGAAGTTTCATCAAAATCCTTCAAGCGGTTTCAGAGATGATCATGTCGATTTTATAAAATTGATAACAGACGGACAGACAGACAGACAACGGATCAAAAGTGATCCCATAAGCTCGCCTGGCCTTTGGCCAGTAGAGCTAAAAATGAAAATATTAGACCTAAATGTATCCATATCAATTGGTGTTTTAAAATCAGACAACACCAAAAGAAGATACATTGATGTACATAAAAAATAAAGCTTTTAATATAATTATCACTACAAACTAGTTTTATAAAGGGCTAGTCAGTTGAGCACCAACGATAAACATGGAGTTTACCCGCTACCAGAATGTGGAGGTCTTTTATTTTAATGATCACTGATTGGTCAAATTATTTTGATGATGTCATGTCACATGTGAAAGTTATGAATTGCAATAACATTGGGCAAAATTTAATTATTACAACTATCTTTTGAGATACAACTATAACAAAGAAGCAGATGAAATTATACTGTCTTTCGTCTTTATATTAGGCCAAATAAAATTACACCTGTGTTTACTGTAACATTGCTGAAAAAAATAGGGTAGGTAGGTAGGCATTTTATTTTATTTTTTTATTTTATTTTTTGGCGAAGTTACATTTAAGGTGGCGATGAGCTTTGATGAATGGGAAAATGTGGTATTTTAAAAACTACAATAGATAACAATATGAAATTGTGTATGTTTTATTGTTTCCCAAAAGGCCTGGTAACAACTGGCTCTTTTCCCAAACACTTGCAATTATTACAAAGGGGTAAAACAGTTTTAAGTGTTTTCTGCAAGTCCGAAAGAGGGTCAGCTCCAACAGCAATGAGTACATGAGTCGGCTGGGATCAGTCCAGCTCCATACAGTGTGATCTCCAGTGGGGCCTGAAATGTTATGAGTGACTTGACTTCCATGCGCTTCCTGAATACCGGTATATGACCGTCAGGAAGGATGGGGGACCCACAGGTGTAGTCAACTTCTGCAGTTGACATACATGTAACCAAGAGTTCTTGCCTCCCAGACAGCTGAAAAAATATTCAAAGTTATAATGTCAAATGTTAATTGACCATTTGAATAGTTTTGTAGAAGTGTTGACTTACATGTATATTACTTCTCTAACATCAGAAAGTAATAAATATTTATAAATTTCTCATGTTAGTTATCATGAGCCTATATTGAGGTTGAGTTCAGAAAATTATTATGGAACAGCATACTTCTTCAAGAAGTTATAATGCAGTAGTAGTCGATGCCAATACTTAGTGCGGAGAAGCAAGTAAAGATATGCACATTAATATTACTGTTTTAGAAACAAACTTACGACAGGTGGCCTGGAACTCGGGGCATTTACCGACCTGTTTGTGGTACTTGTCAAACAATTCAACAATCGATTCTTTATGGAGAGTGCACGCCATAACATTAGCGCTGCCATGTGCTGACATTTTTAAAACTGTACAGCCAAAACAGCACTGGGAGATGCCATTTTGACTGTTTTATACCAGTCCTTTGCACAGTATACCGTGAAATTCACACGCTTTCAAAACCGCACCGCGAAATTGAAAATTGCACCTTGATCTAATGAACGTTATTATTTTTTCAACATTTTTTTATTTATTTTTTTATTTTTTATTATATTTTTTCAATAAAATAAAAAGGAGTCGGGGGTGTTTTCAGAGGGTCGGTCGGGTTACTGTAAACTCAGGTATAATTTTATTTGGCCTTATCTCCAAATGAACAAGATGAACTATAAAAACACAATACAAATTTATTATCCACAAAGATTACTTTGCATATTTAATTTTGACAATTTCGAACGGTGTGTTCGCGGCCATATTTGTTGTTACTTTGTGATGTATCAGTGACTTAATAACCTGCGATATGAGAAAAGCGGTCCAGTAAATTAGTTGATGTCCAAGACAAACAAAATACTTGCCAAAATAACCTTTTTGTTTCTTTTATTTTTATATGTGTTAATTCAATATTTCTGCGTTACAATAAATAATTTACAATCATTCGTTTTAGATTCCTAAAGTGTGCATGTTCAAGACAATCGTCTCGTCTTTCAGTAGTCGCCATTAGGTTTACAACTTTGGGAATCCCCATATAAATTAAAATCAATACTACTGAGGAAATTACAACTTAGAAGAACTAAAAACACACAAATGAATCAGATTATTAAATGAAAAATATACTCTAGAAACTATCGATAGTTCAGCATACATTGATAGTTCAGCATACTATTGGCGATAGTAATCGATAGTTCAAATTGCTATCGATGCATTGCTTTTGGAACGATCACTATTGCACTACATGTTCGATGTATTGTTTCACCTCTATTGAGACTGTGGTCATTTTTACGGCCAATATTTAATTTTTGGCGTAATTGATTTTGTATTTAGATTAAAGCGCTCATGCATTTCCGATAACACATACCGAAAAAATCCCATCAAAAACAAGTTATAACTGAATGACGGCTTCACGACGATTGCTTCTTTGACAGCATCACCCGGAGTTTTGTATTAAAGGATGGAGTGGCTGATGTTGTTTAACTAATTCTGTGAACATGACAGTATTCACGGGCTGCCTATTGCGTGTTGTCTGTTGTTAGAGATTTGCATTCTCAATTTTTTTCTAAATTATTATTTACGTCTATTTCTTACGTCTCCTAATCTCAAATCCTGTATCCGCCCATATTATGCGTGACATTGATGCCGATAGTACTTTTTTTATGTGTGCCAATATGACAACAGCTAGACAAAACAACCATGACTGAATGGGTTATGCATGCCATGCCCACTGTTTCAAATGGCTCATGCATTTCCGATAACACATACCGAAAAAATCCTATCAAAAACAAGTTATAACAGAATGACGGCTTCGCGACGATTGCTTCTTTGACAGTTGTGGCATCACCCGGAGTTTTGTATTAAAGAATGGAGTGGCTGATGTTGTTTAACAAAGTCTGTGAACATGACAGTATTCACGGGCTGCCTATTACAGTTTCCAGTTGCGTGTTGTCTGTTGTTAGAGATTTGCATTCTCAAGTTTTTTTAAAATTTATGCCAACTTCTTAAAACTCCTAATCATGTATCGGTCTATCCTCCGAGCACGTTAAAGAACCATAGGAATCTATTCGATAATAAGAGTAGAGCACGGTTCCCGGACTCCTATGTATCCTCCCCCTCTTTCTGGGGCGGCTCTAAATAACCTATACTGTGTTGATGAGCCGTTAAACAACATTCTTTTCAATTCCTAATCTCAAATCTTGTATCCGCCCATTCATAATTTTGATAGAGCATCATCAAAAAAACTGACCAATCAGTGACCAGAAATAAGACATAACAATACATTCTGGTAGGTGATAAACTAGGTCTTTATCCTTGATGTTCAACCAAGTTTACTGTTAAAATTAAGGTATTTACAGTGTGATTATTTTGAAACCCTGCATATTTCATACACATTTATGTAAATTGATTCAAAATATGTATCTTTCAAAATCTAAACTTGAAAATTATCATCTTTTTCCACTGCCAAAGATTTTTATTTTACTATAGAACCCAAGGATAAAAACCGAGTAACACGCTTTTTATCACCTAGTGAAAATAAGGTAAAATCTCAACATTTTGGCAATGCAAAATTATGAATATTATGCGTGACATTGATGACGATAGTACTCTTTTTTTTTATGTGTGCCAATATGTCATATGACAACAGAAAAAACAACCATGACTGATGCCATGCACGCTGTTTCACTTTCCCCCTGTTTTGCTCAGTCTCTCTGCAAAAACGCAGGCAATTCAAACTGAATAATACCTGAGTCTGATAGTAGCAGCGACCGGTGTAGTATATCTGGTTCCCTGATAGTTCTATGCTTCAAAGATCAAAATATTTTCGCCAAAGAGTGTCGCAGCTGTTTGATGTACGTGCCATTAACGTGCAGACAGCGCGTTCTATTATTTTGGAACGTCGTCTGCATCAATAAATGACGTCATACATTCAACCGAACGTTAAGCAAATACCGAAAATGGAAAAAAACAAAAAAAACGAAACGAACATACACGAACCCCACGCACCCACAAAAAAACAAAATAAGGAAAAATCACTGAAAGTGCAGATATTATATTTTAAAAAAGTCTATTAATCTATGTAATTATTATAATATCTATTTTATTTGCAAATAAATGCGCACGTAAATTGCTAGGGAGCAAAGTATATTTGAGAGAGAGAGAGAGAGAGAGAGAGAGAGAGAGAGAGAGAGAGAGAGAGAGAGAGAGAGAGAGAGAGAGAGAGAGCACGCATTCTTTTTCGACATTTTAAAAATGAACGAATAGAGGGCTTTATATGACGGGGATATGACACGACAGTACAAACACTGTATTCAACAGAAAGCACTTGTCGTCCAGGTAAGTTTAATTATCATCCCAAAATGACAGAACATTTGATCATTTCTTATATACTTTTTTTTTTAAATAATTGATTTTACTCCTGAACGATTTCTTTTCTTACAGCTCAATTTAGACATACATATAAACTGGGATGAATTCATCCCACATATCAGGGAGTAAGTACAGGTCTAAACAGGGAGTAAGTATAGGTCTATACGTACTCCCTGCAGATATTCATCCCAGATATAAACCACACATTCCTTTTCGCTCACGGGATTTCCTTTTCGATTTCGAGTAAACTACACCTCTTTCTTAATTTCATCGAATATTTCATAATTGGGTTTAATAAAATATTTTAAATAATTAAACAAACATATAATACAAATGTAATTAAAATGCTTAATAAAGACATAAATATAACTGTAGATTTCTTTTTGCTCGCGGGATTTCCTTTTTGCTCCCGAGTAAACTACACCTCTTTCATCTTAATTTTCATAATTGGATTTAATAAAGAATATTGATATAGTAATACCATGTTTAATTAATGAAACAAATAATAATTCTGTCATTAAACAACTTAAGTAAAGGGAATGTAGCGACACAGCCAAACACGCTCTTTTATTTATGATCTTTTGAATGTTGTACAAAAATGGATATGGGAGCCGCCATTTTGAAAACTATGACGTCTTAGTTCCATATGACCTGATATGGAATATTGATAAATATCATTTAAAGCAAAGCAAATCACTTCATATACAAATGAATGCAAACTCCTTAACTGGGCATATACAGCATTATTGCCATTAGTTAACATTCTTCATACAGTTACTTTAATTTTCCTCCTATAAATGAGTGTTTTTATATTTATCGGTATACCATATATGGTCATTTAGAACTGTGATGTCATAGCTCTAAAAATGGAGACTTCCATATTAGTCAACAGAACCTTCAAACGATCGTATCTTCTTTGTTTATCATCCGATTTTTGGTAATTCTTTCACCCATTTCCAAGTTTTTCAGAACTCTCAATAATAAAGATTGCATGGCTGTGTCGCTATATTTCCTTTAAGACAAAATATACTAAACACTTTCCTTTTCGCACGTGTATACCAACCGCTGAAAATGTGAGGCGACTACGCTGAGTTAGGCTTTCAGATTTGAGAAGCTGCCTTAATTCTCTGAATCAGCCCGACCCTTCAACAATAACAAAGGTAGATTAAACAAATTAAATTTCATATTTTCCGCTCATGAAACTTTTTTTTTTTTTTTTTTTTTACATAATTATGGATTGTATAGTTTAGTAGGGAATGCAATCATGGCCTTTTTACCTTCTGTTACAGGGGCCGAAATTCGGCTACTTCACAATTCAAAATTGGTACTTTTTTTTTACAACTGTGGCAGATTTCTTTTTCACAATTAAAAAAATCAAAAACAAATCAGTTCACTGACAAGAAGCCACTCGGATGTCTTGTTACAAAAAACCTCATTCTGGAATCGTTATGGACGCCTGCGGGTAAAATATACGTTTGCTGTTGAAATTATCGAAATTCACAGCTTCCATGGCAACTTTCAGTTTCGGCGCTTCAGGTATCCGTTATAGTTAATCATCCCATTAGTATTCAGTCGTTTTTAACGCATGCCACCATGTAAGACCTATAGCTTATAGGTAATACCGACCGTGCCATCTTCTTGTCATTGAAATGAAATTCACTGAAGTTGGCATATTTGATTCTCTAGTACAAAAAAGTACGAGAGATTGAATGACTGTTTATGTTTTATTCGTTATATATATACATGTATATATAATTCTGCTTGTGACATGAGCAGGAATTTTGCTGTCCAGGCTTACGTACCGAGAAATAACAAGTATTATAATACACACGCACTATATAGCCTAGTTTAAAATATCTCGTTATATTGAACGATATATCACTGTAATTGTTTGCAACGTTAGGAGAATAAGCATTGCGCATTGCGCATTGTAACGTGAGTAAGCAAAGCAATGCGAAATATTTCAGATGTGTGCGTTATTTTCACATTTTAGGGGTATTAGAATAGAAATTATTGTTTACAACTGAACTCCAAACCGTGATATATTAAACGATAATTCACAGTAAACGATGTTTTATTTCTTAAGTACAGAACTGTTGGTATGTTGTGGCCATTTAAGGAGTTCCACATCTTCAGGTATATAATATGTATATATATAAACTTTGTTTTGGTCCAGAAATCAATTAATTAATATGTTAATCACTTTATGTCCATCTTTTACTATCCTATCTCTGTGCTGGATGCCTGTGAACAGGGAGTAAGCATACGTATACTCCCTGCAGTGAAGCAGGCTATATGCTTTCAAAGTTAATGTGAAACAGGCCATATGATTTCAAAGTTAATGTGAACCAGGCCATATGCTTTCGAAGCTAATGTGAAACAGGCCATATGATTTCAAAGTTAATGTGAACCAGGCCATATGCGTTCAAAGCTAATGTGAACCAGGCCATATGCTTTCAAAGCTAATGAGAACCAGGTCATATGCTTTCAAAGCTAATGTGAACCAGGCCATATGCGTCCAAAGCTAGCTAATGTGAACCATGCCATATGCTTTCAAAGCTAATGTGAAGCAGGCCATATGCTTTCAAAGATAATGTGAACCAGGTCATATGCGTTTAAAGCTAATGTGAACCAGGCCATATGCGTTCAAAGCTAATGTGAACCAGGCCATATGCTTTCAAAGCTAATGTGAACCAGGCCATATTTCAAAGCTAATGTAAACCATGCCATATGCATTCAAAGCTAATGTGAACCAGGCCATATGCATTCAAAGCTAATGTGAACCAGGCCATATGCGTTCAAAGCTAACGTGAACCATGTCATATGCGTTCAAATCTAATGTGAACCAGGCCATCTAATGTGAACCATGCCATATGCATTCAAAGCTAATGTGCTTTCAAAGCTAATGAGAACCAGGTCATATGCTTTCAAATGACATAGATATATTATACAATGATAACACAAGCTCACTGCTCTCTGCCCAATGCAAAATTCAGTATTCATGCTAAGCCTTACTGGTCGAAAGAGGTAAAAGCTTCACACAAAGCACAGCCAACTGAACACCGACCCCCCCCCCCACCCCCCACCCCTCGGCTATTCTGGTCACTGATTAATAGGCGAAAGGGGAAGAAACTTGCAACCAACTGAACACCGATCCCCTCCCCCTCGGCTATTCTGGTCACTGATTAATAGGCGAAAGGGGAAGAAACTTGCAACCAACTGAACACCGATCCCCTCCCCCTCCCCCCACCCCAAAACACACACACACACACACACCATTACACACACACACACACACACACACACACACACACACACACACATAGTTTGGCAACGATTTCAAACCTTTTCTTGAAACTGAGATTGCTAAACTAAAAGCGGCTAATCTATCCTTGCCCAGTGTACATGAGCTGGAGCCAAATATCACTACTGACTGCGTAGAAAAAGTAATTTCTTCCTTAAATTTAAGAAAAGCGTTCTCATTTGACAAGATACAAAATGAACACCTGCTATTTGATGGCCCTTCGTTGTGGTCAGTGCTGACTAAACTGTTCAATATGATCATCTCTTTAGGATATATCCCAAAGCAATGCGAACGAGGAATGATTATCCCTGTTTACAAAGAAAATGGCAAGAGCCGCTCTGATCCTTGTAATTATATACCTATTAAATTGTTACCCGTTGTGTACAAGTTATTTGAAAGGCTCCTTCATAATATCTTAAATACTTGAGTCACAAATGCCACTATTCCTTTTCCTAAACCACAACAAAACGCATACCAGAAGCACTTAGTTGCAATAACTGCACAATAACCTCCAAGAATCCAAACGTCATAACATTGAACTAGGCAGCAAAGTTTATGTTGCAAACCTTGATATAATGAAAGATTTTGACACTGTCTGGTTGCCGGGTCTCTTCTATAAAAGTATGAGATTAAAGGTAAAATGTGGACACTTCTTGTCAATGCCCATAGTGACATGTCCAGTTGTGTCGCTGTAAACGGAGTTGTCTCACAACTCTTTCATGTAAAGCAAGGAATAAGACAAGGGGGCATTATCTCTATAATCTATTTATTGATGACTTTTTGAATACTCTGGAAGAAAGTGGCCTTGGAACTTGCATACTGAACATACCCACTGGTAACGCTACGCTCGTTGACGACATAACGCTCTCAGCGATAAGCCCGTCAAACCTACAACGAATGATAGATATTGTCTATCAATACACATGTTATTTCAGATATGTTATAAATGCATCTAAAAGTTCAGTAATTACATTCGGAGAAAGACAAAGGTCGCCGCCAGAAGTTAATCTTCAAATGGGTCCTGACTGCATAAGAAAAACCAATAATTTAACATATGAGGGTATCATATTGAACAGCTCAATGTCAGACAAAGACATTGTTACCAATGGTAGTAAAAAATGCTAAATCATCATTCTTTTCATTATTGTTTTCACTGTTATCTATTAACATTGAATCACGCTACTTAAACCCAGTCAATTCAGCCTCATATAGGCAAAAACATGTATCCCAAGATTGGTATTCGGCTCAGAGCTATGGAACAATCTAACATCACGTGACTACGACCTTCTTGAAAGGTTTCTGCGTCTTGCTGCAGAAAAGACCCAAGGCTTTGATATTCGAACTCGCACCGATATCTATCTTAGCATGCTAGGTTGGACATCTATTCGTTCTGAGATTGATCTATTATTTCTGGGCAGACTGTGCAATATGCCAAATACTACCTTGTCTTCAACACAAGGTTATCTGTGTTTGTATATGTAGACACAATGCCGTCCAAGAAGGATTTGTCCCAGACATTGTTACCATACTGCACAAATATGATCTCTCTGCACATCTAATCGAATACATACAAGGTGGTAGTTTCCCAACAAAACACACCCGGAAATCACTTTGTAAAACAAAGGTCATTGCCTTTGAATCCAGATCATGGCATCTTCGATTACAGGCGGGTGACTGTTTTAGCAGGCTACTACATTCGAATATTGAAAGAGCGATTATCTGGGAGTGTGCAACTGACTCCTACAGCCTATTGAATGCACGCATCATTGACCAAATTTGGATTGAGCAGAGCATCACTCCTACTCAAAATTCACTTTGTCATTTGTGTGGCATCTTCTATACTAACATGAGAGTTCACGCCATCATAGAGTGTTCTACAAATGTATATATCAGAAACGTTTTCTTTAATTCTATACAAGAATTATTTGGACATGAAGTGCTGGCCGAAATTAATAAAGGCTCAAATGAGACAAAGTTGCAATATCTAATCGGCAGGCAATTATGCTCACTTCCAGATAGGAGAGCGCATAAACAATTCCTTAGAATGTTGCACGCTGTTTGACTACTTAAAGACAAATGAACCGCTGATAATTATGTTAATGAGATTACTGCCATATATAAGTTGGTTATGTTATGACTTAAATTATGATCTATGCATTTGCCTAACTGATTGCCAATTTCTGTACATATCCATGTGTTATATTCCCCTTTGTATATTATTTCAGCTATCTTCATATTTTATATGCTTCTTTGAATTATGTTTCTTGTTGCTTCAACTTATCTCTGCAAAGAGGAAATAAAAAGAATAATAATGTAATATTTTCTGATACTTTTCTTTCTAATATCATTATAAGCTGTTCAAATTAAAACAAAGTGAAATTCGTCTTCAATTTCAGTTCAATTACATATTTGAAAAACTCTTTCATTTCTTTCAGTCCTTTGTCTTGCATAACGACCTGTCTCAATTCTTTAGCTATGTGACGATAAACGTAATTTAGTAAAAACACTTCGTAATCCTTTTGTACATACACTATTTATATCCAAAATTATCTTTTGCATGTCTATATAAACTTGACAATACTCTATTTTCTTGTAGATTAGTGTTCCATTTTTCACTAAAACAATCCACCAACCTCTGTTTAAAGCTAGATGCAAAATGATGATGGTTCACCCTCAAACCTCAAAGGATCATACCATACATACATAAAGCCATACGTATTAAGGAGAGATTTACATTGGACAACCAATTGTTTAAACCACTTTCACAATCAGATAATGAAGAGTTATATACTAGTATAGATGACTAATTTCGACCAATATCTAACTATTCTAGTATATCTTGTGATACATAATGGATAAAGCCCCCCAGTTCACCGTAAACACCAGCATTACTCGTTGTCAGTTTTACTCCTAGAACGTTTTTACAAAACTTGAGATGAATTCGATTTTGTCTCTTTCGATTTTGTGAAACCCCACCCTTCACAGCCGTAATTAAGCCGTAATTAATTATTGTTGATACAAAATCATCAAAATCATTGCATTTAGAAGATTCATGGCTTTTAATGCTTTCCCTCACGGA
Source organism: Cyrtodaria siliqua (assembly GCA_037043455.1). Lineage (NCBI taxonomy): Eukaryota > Metazoa > Mollusca > Bivalvia > Adapedonta > Hiatellidae > Cyrtodaria > Cyrtodaria siliqua. The sequence continues at coordinate 139,093 of JAWPHD010001348.1, forward strand.
ACCTGTTGATTTAACGCATACGATTTAGTGTAGTTAAATACAACTCCGAGATAATTAAAATCAACAGAAACCTCTAATAATGCTCCGTTATAAGAAAAAAAATCATCAACGGTTACACTCCTCTTTTACGAAAAACTATAGCCTTTGTTTTTTCAGTATTTACTTCCAGGCTTCAAGTTACACACTATTCATTTAAACGATTTAAACTCATTTGCAAAACTTGCGGAGTTAACACCATATCATGAACAAAAAGCAGTAAAATTAAAGAAATATCCTCTAATGGTAAACCACTATTTATTCTACTTCGCAAATATAACTCTAAATCTTCAATAAACAATGCAAACTTGATCGGAGACGTTATCTCCCCTTCCATCAAACTGACTGAAATGTCGAAAAAAACAAAAACGAGAAAGAACCGCAGTATTTAATGCATGATTTGACAGTGTTATAATAGAACGAATTGAATTGGATTTTATAGTCGCACCAACAGCTAAGGTCATATGGCGACTTTCCAGCTTCCACTGGTGGAGGAAGACCCCAGATGCCCCTCCGGGCAATTTTCGTGCACGGGCGGACACCTGGGTAGAACCACCGACGTTCCGCAAGCCAGCTGGATAGCTTCCTCACATAAAGATTCCTAGGCCCCTGAGGGATCGAACCTACAGCGGTGAGGGGCAAGTGATTGCAAGTCAGAGACTCAAACCACTCGGCCACGGACGCCCCCTATAATAGAACGAATTATTCTTAGCATTTTCCCGTTAATAACAAATTTATATAACTTTAACCATTCTATTTATAAATAGAATCAAACGCCTTTTAAGGTCTGTAAAAGCACAATAAAGCAGTGTTTAGCTCTACTGGGCCTTCGTTATTAATCGAATCTTTACGAAACTGGGACAGTGTATTTATATCAAAGAGAGCTCGGATAAGTTCGAAAACTAGCCAGATCGGAAACCAGCTAAATTGGGTTAGTAACACCAGAGTTATGGCCCTTGTTTTTCCCCCTAAAAAATGCCATTTTCTGCGTTGTGAACATTCTAGCACCTGCATTTATTATTTGATCTTTACCAAACTTGCACAGATTGTTGCTTGAACAAGTTCGAAAACCAGACAAATCGGATTAATTTTACGGGAGTTATGGTCCTTGTGTTACTGTTTGTTAAAATCAATGAAAGCTCGGACAATAGAAAGCTATCGCCTTAACGCCATTTTTTGCTCTGTGAACACTGTAGCACCTTTATTTATTATTTGATCTTTACCAAACTTGCACAGATAGTTAATACCAATGAAGGCTCGGACAATTTCGAAAACCAGCTAAATTGGTGAAGTAACACCAGAGTTATGGCCCTTGTCTTTTCTGAAAAAATGCCATTATCTGCATTGTGAACACTCTAGCACCTTCATTTATTATTTGATCTTTATCAAACTTGCAGAGATTGTTAGTATCAAGAAAAGCTTCGACAAGTTCGAAAACCAGCCAAAGCTGATCAGTAACACCGGAGTTATGGCAATTGTTTTTTTTCTCATGAATGCAATTGTCTGCCTTGGGAACACTCTAGCACCTTTATTAATTATTTGATCTTTACCGAACTTACTTCGATTGTTATTATCAATGAAAACTCGGACAAGTTCGAAAACTAGCCAAATTGAATGAGTAAATGCAGAGTTTTGGCCCTTGATTTGCTGAAAAATGCCATATTCTGCCATGTGAATATTCTAGCACCTTCATTAAATACTTGATCTTTACCAAACTTGTAAAGATTGTTAATATCAATGAAAGCTCGGACGAGTTCGAAAACCCGCTAAATGGGAATAGTAACAGCAGAGTTATGGCCCTTGTTTGTCTGAAAAAAGCTATATTCTGCCTTGTGAATACTCTGGCACCTTCATTTATTATTTGATCTTTACCAAACTTACAAAGATATAACACCGAGTTACGGCCCTTTATTTAGGAAATGAAAATGCTGTATTTTGCGTCATTAAGACGATAGGGCTTTCTATTTGCCAGATTTTAATGAAACTTTGCAGGGATGATCAGTACCAAATTCTAGTTTTGTGTATCGTCACCGTGTTCCAGTTGAATGTTTTTTTGGCAGAATTATGACCCTTTAAAGTTTTTGAATACACAAACTTTGTCCTGACTTACTTTCCTGAAACCACGGCCGGACTTCAGCGAAACTTTGCAGGGTTGATCAGTACCAGGCCTTGTGGTGCATATCATCATTATGTTCGCGAATGGCCCTTTAAAAGTTTTACTACACAAACTTATCTGGACTATTTCTCTTGAACCCTTGGTTGGATTTCAACGAAACTTTGCAGGGATGATCAGTACCAGGTCTAGTTGTGCATGTCATCGCCGTGTTCCGGTTGAATGATTTTGCGGAGTTATAGCCTTTAAACGTGTTGATACACAAACTTTATCCAGACTAGTCTCTTCTGAACTCCTGGCCAAATTTCAAAGAATTTTGGCAGGGATGATGAGTACCAAGCCTAATTGGGCCTATCATCGCTGTGTTCTGGTTGATTGAGCTAATATACACAAACGTTATCCAGACAATTTTTCCTGAACCCCTGGCTGGATTTCAGTGAAACTTGGCAGGAAGAATGATCAGTACCAAGCCTAGTTGCGCATGTCGTTGTCGTGTTCCCCATCAAAGACTCCATATAGCCAGTAGAGCGATACAGGTCCTCTTGGGCCTCTTGTTCATTGTTTAGACTTTTATAAATCATACTATGAAGCTCGAAAATTGCATCTACCGTTGATCTGCCTTTCATAAAGCCAAATTGTGCGTCCGATACAGTATTATTAATCTCACACCATTTATTTCTTTTAATAAAAAGTTTCCGAAACTCACGTGGTATAGAATGGTGCAGGTTTTCTAATTATTTTCATTTGTTTAAATTTGTACGTTGGTTTCTGTTTCTGAATTAATTTCTTTTAAATCAATTTAGTAATAGCCAGTAACAACCTGTTTTCGTCCGACTTGTTTCTATTAAAGTTGAATAATGCCTCTTTGTAACGTGTTTTAGCAGGAACACATTCATCATGGAACCATTAGTATCGCTATTGGTTATTTGATAAGACGGTTTCAAGATCTTTCTTTTGTTTGAAGAGCTGATCCGCAACATCACATGCCTTGATTATTAACATTGTGTTTCTTGTTTTAATGCGTGTTGTTTTTTGGTTGACTGTGTTATGTGAAAGCTATAATTCCTGTTCGACTTGTATACCTAATATTAATATGTAAACATTAGTGCATCAAGTAGGTATTCTTTGTAAATAAGTTTATTTCTCATCGGTTGTCTGATAACAAACAGGTTTGGTGCGTCATAGAAGCTGGGTCAAACCCCTCAGCGGTCTATTTGTCACCGACCGTTCCAAGGCACTTGCCCTATTGTCAACCATTTGTATTTGTGATGTCCTGCTTTTTATTAACCTTGTAGTTGGTGTTTGTTTTATTGCTTGTCTTTATTTGACTGGGTTCTGTGAAAGCTACATTTTCTGTTTGATTTTGATACTACTTTTGTTTAAAGCAAATGGTGTACACGTTTGCTTCCAATTGCACGGACATCGCCAAGATGCCTCAAATCGCTGTTAAAGAATGCAGTCGAATGTTGTGATTAGAAGACACTTCAGATGGTCTGATGTGTCGACGTCAGAAAGAATCGCCGACAATATTGACGCATGTAGCTTTAAAAACGTGAAAACTGATTTCATAAATATTCTCTGTAAACTGTCATATGTTGCCATAAGAATCATAATTTAGTCTAGACAGAAAGTTTCAAATATAATGGAGCACAGTAGACACGAAGCTTCAAACATTTTGGAGAATAACTGATGATTTTTCCGCAGATGTAGTTTTTAAATTGTTCTGTCCCGTTGAATTACTTGGTACAGGCATCACCATTGTCATTTCTAGACATATGAAATTATTCAACAAGACACATACTTCGATAATTAGAAATAAAGGGAAAATAAATGTCTAATAATGGAACTAGACGAATAAATGTGGTTTATTATAGCGACGAAATGTATTATTTTTGTTTTTCCAAGCTTACATTTTTTAAAAAACCTTTCTTACTTCCTCATCGACTTCTTGCAAAACTTAATTGCTATCGGATTAACAGTTTGCATTTTTATACTTTGAACTCAAAATTTGTCATTTAATATACCAGTATATTTTGATATACCAGTATATAGATGTTGCTTTTTTGCAGATGATATGGTTGTACTGGGATCAAGACCAGATGACTTTCAGCAAAGTCTTTGATACCTTTTTAGTATACTCTATGAATACTGGGAATCCTGGGGTCTTGAAGTTAATACTGGAAAGATATAGTTGTCTTCCATAAAAAGGGTAGAATTAAAGAATTTTAAAGGTGGAAGTTTATTAGATGCTGTCGATGATTTTAATTATTTCGGTGTGTTTTTATAATTATACTGGGTAAAGCCGGTATTTACGGTGAGCTCTCTCGTTCCCTTTATACATCAATAGTTTGTTTGTATGGTGTTTACGTCATTTTTCAACACATGTAAGGTTATACATGACGGTCGATTTTTTTTTGTGGTGGAGGCAGACCACCCACTTTTCCTATGTAGGACCAGTACTATACATATCCGTAAGAACCGACACTTCCTCACGTACAAGTCGAGCTCCCAGAGAGATTCGAACTCGCAGCGGTGAGAGGCGAAGGATTGCAACGCACCGTCGTTAACCATTCGACCACGGAGACGCTTATACATCAATAGATATGTAAGAATGGTCAAATATTGGTATACACTATCGTCTACAGAATTGAATTGAACTGAATGTTGTTTAACGGCTCATCAACACAGTATAGGTTATTTAGAGCCGCCCCAGAGAGAGGGGAAGGATACATAGGAATCCGGGAACCTGCCCTACTCTTATTATCGAATAGATTCCTATGGGTCTTTAACGTGCTCGGAGGATAGACCGATACACGGGACCGCCCGGTTTACGTCCCCATCCGACGGACGAGGCTAAGGGAAAGTGTCTTGCCCAAGAACACACCGACGGAACTCAGTGGCACCACGGAGGATTGAACCCGGGGCCTCCGGTTACAAATCCGCCTCGGTACCGACTGCGCAACGCCAGTCTACAGATAACATTATATTAAAAGCAATATCTAAGGATTTATTAGTAGTATAGAAACTGGCGGTATGGGCGCAGTTTTCCGATCGCGAAAACATGAAAATCACTAAAATATGTAAGTGGGGACTCTATCAAAATTTGATAAAAAAGAGACATTTTTGAACAAAAAAAAAGTGGAGGGGGGACCCTACCCGATTTTCTCATTTGTAATACAGACGTTTTGAGAAAAAAAGAGTGGAAGGGGGCACCCTACCCGATTTTCTCATTTGTAATACAGACGTTTTGAAAGAAAAAAAGAGCGGAATGGGGAACCCTTGCATATTGTAGCAGTTTTTCATACTTTTTGGGAAAAAATTATACTGGTGCCCTCGCTATATATTCTACTCGATCATGAAAACCCATCAAAAAAAATATTTTGCCGTCGAGCAAAGTCTGACGGAACAACATAGTCGTCATCACGATCCAAAACGGCATCAACTCCGGGTCTAGTCTCGGAAGTTAAACAAAATCAGAAGGAGCAAAGCAATCCTCATCATCACTTTACATATCACACTCGATCATGGCACTCAAAATGGGATTCTGGTAATGTTTGTGGAGCTACGTATTGAAATATCACCCAGTCAGAGATATCGAAATATCAGGGATGCTGAAATAGCATCAAATCAAGAATACTGAGACATCACAGAGTCAAGAATACTGGAACAGCATCGGATCAAGAATACTGAGATATCACAGAATCAAGAATACTGAAACAGCATCGAATCAATCATACCGGGAAATCAAAGAATCAAGAATACTGAGATATCATCAAATCAAGAATACTGAACTCGGGGCAAACCGGAGATATTGTGATATCACCGAACCAGAGATCTCGGATATCATCAACTCAAGAATACTGAGATATCACACAATCAAGAATACTGAGATATCACAGAATCAAGAATATACTGAGATATCATCAAATCAAGAATACTGAACTTGTAGCAAACCAGAGATATTGCGATATAATCAAATCAAGAATACCGAGATATCACAGGACCAATAATATGGGATATCATCAAATCAAGAATACTGAACTTGCAGCAAAGCAGAGATATTGACATATCATCAGACCAGAGATATTGAGATGTCATCAAATCAAGAATACTGAGATATCACAGAATCAAGAATACTGAAACAGCATCGAATCAAGAATACTGAGATATCACAGAATCAAAAATACCGGAACAGCATCAAATCAAGAATTCTGAGATATCACAGAATTAAGAATACTGAACTTGCAGCAAACCAGAGATACTGAAACAGCATCGAATCAAGAATACTGAAACAGCATCGAATCAAGAATACCGAGATATCACAGAATCAAGAATGCTGAAACAGCATCGAATCAAGCATGCTGGGATATCACGGAATCAAGAATACCGAAACAGCAGCAAATCAGAGATACTGAGATATCATCAAATCAGAGATATTGAGAATCCGTCACAGAATCAAGAATACTGAAATAGCATCGAATCAGGACTATTGAAATAGCATCGAATCAAGAATACTGATATATCATAGAATCAAGAATGCTGAAATATCACAGAATCAAGAACACTGGAACAGCATCAAGTCAAGAATACTGAGATATCGTAGAATCAAGAATATTGAGATTTAATTGAATCAAGAATACTGAGATATCATCAAATCAGAGATATTGAGATAGTATTGAATCAGAGATACCGAGATAGCATTGAAACAGAGATATTGGGAAATCATCAAATCAAGAATACCGAGATAGCAGCAAGTCAGAGATATTGAGATATTATCAAATCAAGAACTCTGAACTTGCAACAAACCAGAGATTTTGAGATATTATCAAATCAAGCATACTCAAACAGTATCAAATCAAGAATGCTGAAATATCACAGAATCAAGAATACTGAGATATCATAGAATCAAGAATATTGAGATTTCATATAATCAAGAATACTGGAACAGCATCAAATCTAGAATACTGAGATAGCAGAAAATCATGAATACTGAAATAGTAACAAATCAGAGATTTCGCGGTATCATTAAATCATGAATACTGAAATAGCAGCAAATCAAGAATACTGAGACATCACAGAATCAAGAATACTGAAGCAGCATCGAATCAAGAATACTGAAATAGTAGCAAACCAGAGATATTGAGAAATCATCAAACCAGAGATATTGAGATATCATCAAATCAAGAAAACCGAGATATCGCAGAATCAAAAATACCGGATCAGTATCAAATCAAGAATACTGAGATATCATCAAATCAAGAATACTGGAACAGCATCAAATCCAGAATACTGAGATATCATCAAATCAAGAATACTGAGATATCATCAATCAAGAATACTGAACTTGTAGCAAACCAGAGATATTGAGATATCATCAAACCAGAGATATTGAGATACGATCAAATCAAGAATACTGAGATATCATCAAATCAAGAATACTGGAACAACATCAAATCCAGAATACTGAGATATCATCAAATCAAGAATACTGAGATATCATCAATCAAGAATACTGAACTTGTAGCAAACCAGAGATATTGAGATGTCATCAAACCAGAGATATTGAGATATGATCAAATCAAGAATACTGAGATATCGCAGAATCAAGAATACTGGAACACTGTCAAATCAAGAATACCGAGATACCACAGAATCATGAATACTGAAACTGCATCGAATCAAGCATGCTGAGATATCACGGAATCAAGAATTTTGAGATATCACGGAATCAAGAATTCTGAGATATCATAGAATCAAGCATACTGAGATATCACAGAATCAAGAATACTAGAACAGCACCAAATCAAGCATACTGAGAAATCTCAGAATCAAGAATACTGAAACAGCATAGAATCAAGCATGCTGAGATATATCAGAATCAAGAATACTGAGATATCATTAAATCAGAGATACTGAGATAGCATTGAATCAGAGATATTGAGAAATCATCAAATCAAGAAAACGGAGATAGTAGCAAATCATGAATACTGAAATAGCAGCAAATCAAGAATACTGAGATATCATCAAATCGGAGATATTGAGATAGCACGGAATCTATCACAGAATCAAGAATACTGGAACAGCATCAAGTCAAGAATACTGAGATATCACAGAATCAAATATACTGAGATATAATAGAATCAAGATTACTGAGATATCACAGAATCAAGTATACTGAGATATCATAGAATCAAGAATACTGAGATATCACAGAATCAAGTATACTGAGATATCATAGAATCAAGATTACTGAGATATCACAGAATCAAGTATACTGAGATATCATAGAATCAAGAATACTGAGATATCACAGAATCAAGTATACTGAGATATCATAGAATCAAGAATACTGAGATATCACAGAATCAAGTATATTGAGATATCATAGAATCAAGAATACTGAGATATCACGGAATCAAGAATACTGGAACAGCATCAAATGAAGAGTACTGAAATAGCAGCAAATCAAGAATACTGGGATGTCATAGAATTAAGAATACTGAGATATCACAGCATCAAGAATACTGAAACAGCATCAAATCAACAATACTGAGATGTTATCAAATCGAGAATACTGAATGTAGCAAACATATCATCAAATCAAGAATACTGAGATATCATAGAATCAAGCATGTTGAGATGTCACAGAATCAAGAATACTGTAACAGCATCAAATCAAGAGTACTGAAATAGCAGCACATCAAGAATACTGAGATGTCATAGAATCAAGAATACTGAGATATCACAGCATCAAGAATACTGAAACAGCATCAAATCAAGAATACTGAGATATCATCAAATCGGAAATACTGAACTTGCAGCAAACCTATCATCAAATCAAGAATACTGAGATATCATAGAATCAAGCATGTTGAGATGTCACAGAACCAAGAATACTGGAACAGCATCAAATCAAAAATACTGAACTTGCAGCAAACCAGAGATATCGAGATATCATCAAATCAAGAATACTGAGATATCACAAAATCAAGAATACTGGAACAGCATCAAATCAAGAATACTGAGATATCATCAAATCAAGAATATTGAGATATCATCAAATCAGGAATATTGAGATATCATCAAATCAGGAATACTGAGATATCATCATATCAAGAATACTGAGATATCATTAAATCAGAGATCTCGAGATATCATCAAATCTAGAATACTGAAGTTGCAGCACATCAGAGATACTGAGATATCATCAAATCAGAGATACTGAGATATCATCAAATCAGAGATACTGAGATATCATTAATTCAAGAATACTGAGATATCATCAAATCAGAGATCTCGAGATATCATCATTATCAGAGATACTGAAATAGCAGCAAATCAGAGATACTGAAATAGCAGCAACTCAGAGATCTCGAGATATCGTTAAATCAGAGATACTGAAATATCAGCAAATAAGAGATACTGGAATAGCAGCAAATCAGAGATACTGAGATATCATCAAATTAGAGATACTGGGATATCATCAAAGTAGGGATGCTGGGATGTCATCAAATCAGTGATACTGGAATAGCAGCAAATCAGAGATACTGAGAGATCATCAAATCAGAGATATTGAAATAACACGGAATCCATCACAGAATCAAGACTACTGAAATAGCATCGGATCGAGACTATTGAAATAGCATCGAATCAAGAATACTGAGTTATTATAGAATCAAGCATGCTGAGATATCACAGAATCAAGAATACTGGAACAGCATCAAATCAAGAATACTGAGATATCGCAGAATCAAGAATCAAGAATACTGAGATATCATAGAATCAAGAATATTGAGATATCAAAGAATCAAGAATACCGGAACATCATCAAATCAGAATACTGGGATAGCAGCAAATCAGAAATATTGAGATAGCAGCAAATCAGAGATATTGGGATATCATCAAATCAAGAATACTGAGATATCATCAAATTAGAGATCTCGATATATCATCAAATTATGAGTACTGAAATAGCAGCAAATCAAGAATACTGAAACAGCATCGAATCAAGAATATTGAGATTTCATGAATACTGAAATAGCAGCAAATCAAGAATTCTGAGATATCATAGAATTTATCAAATAATCGAGAATATTGAAACATCACTGAATCACAGGTATCGCCCAACCAGGGAAACTAGAATATCATCCAGACGGAGATAAGTTTAGTCAGGAAAGCAAGCTAATTCCATCTAGGATTACAACATGCATGAAACATACTGCAAGAATACAACAAGCATAATCTAACCATATCATGCAAACGACAAGAATGTTTGCTCTTTTTTTTCTACATGCATGCTTCCACAATGCTACGGAATTAGCACAGACATGCTAGTGAAAATAAGATAACTTATCTTAACTTATCTTAATTTATCATAACTCATCTTTGCTTATTTTCACTAGCATGTCTGTGCTAATTCCGTAGCATTGTGGAAGCATGCATGTAGAAAAAAAAGAGCAAACATTCTTGTCGTTTGCATGATATGGTTAGATTATGCTTGTTGTATTCTTGCAGTATGTTTCATGCATGTTGTAATCCTAGATGGAATTAGCTTGCTTTCTTGACTAATCAAGATATCACAGAATCAAGAATACTGAAACAGCATCAAATCAAGAATACTGAGATATCATCAAATCGAGAATACTGAACTTGCAGCGAACCTATCATCAAATCAAAAATACTGAGATATCATAGAATCAAGCATGTTGAGATGTCACAGAATCAAGAATACTGGAACAGCATCAAATCAAAAATACTGAACTTGCAGCAAACCAGAGATATCGAGATATCATCAAATCAAGAATACTGAGATATCACAAAATCAAGAATACTGAGATATCATCAAATCAAGTATATTGAGATATCATCAAATCAGGAATACTGAGATATCATCAATTCAAGAATACTGAGATATCATCAAATCAGAGATCTCGAGATATCATCAAATCAAGAATACTGAAGTTGCAGCACATCAGAGATACTGAGATATCATCAAATCAGAGATACTGAGATATCATCAAATCAGAGATACTGAGATATCATTAATTCAAGAATACTGAGATATCATCAAATCAGAGATCTCGAAATATCATCAAATCAGAGATACTGAAATAGCAGCAAATCAGAGATACTGAAACAGCAGCAAATCAGAGATCGCGAGATATCATTAAATCATGAATACTGAAATAGCAGCAAATCAGAGATACTGAAATATCAGCAAATAAGAGATACTGGAATAGCAACAAATCAGAGATACTGAGATATCATCAAATTAGAGATACTGGGATATCATCAAATCAGGGATGCTGGGATGTCATAAAATCAGTGATACTGGGATAGCAGCAAATCAGAGATACTGAGATATCATCAAATCAGAGATATTGAAATAACACGGAATCCATCACAGAATCAAGACTACTGAAATAGCATCGGATCAAGACTATTGAAATAGCATCGAATCAAGAATACTGAGATATCATAGAATCAAGCATGCTGAGGTATCACAGAATCAAGAAAACTGGAACAGCATCAAATCAAGAATACTGAGATATCGCAGAATCAAGAATCAAGAATACTGAGATATCATAGAATCAAGAATATTGAGATATCAAAGAATCAAGAATACCGGAACATCATCAAATCAGAATACTGGGATAGCAGCAAATTAGAAATATTGAGATAGCAGCAAATCAGAGATATAGGGATATCATCAAATCACGAATACTGAGATATCATCAAATCAGAGATCTCGGGATATCATCAAAATGATATATAGGGTCCTATAGAAACCACAGCGTCCGAACGCAATGGCATCGTAGGTCCGCACTGTACTGCAAACAAGGACTTGAAACTACAATGAAAGAGACAAAAAACAACAGAAAGGGTGGTGAAGACAGGGTTACAAATCATGAATACTGAAATAGCAGAAATCAAGAATACTGAGATATCACAGAATCAAGAATAATGAAACAGCAGCAAATCAAGCACACTGAGATATCACAGAATCAAGAATACTGAAACAGCATCAAATCAAGAATACTGAGATATCATCAAATCAAGCATAATGGGATATCACGGAATCTAGAATACTGAAATAGCATCGAATCAAGAATACTAAAATAGCATCAAATCAAGAATACTGAGAGATCATCAAATCAAGAATACCGAGAGATCATCAAATCAAGATTATTGAAATAGCAGCAAATCAGAAATATTGAAATAGCATCGAATCAAGAATACTGAGATATCATCAAATCAAGAATACTGAACTAGCAGCAAATCTAGAATACTGAAATAGCAGCAAATCATGAATACTAAACTAGCATCAAATCATGAATACTGAAATAGCAGCAAATCAGAGATACTGAAATAGCAGCAAATCAAGCATACTGAGATATCACAGAATCAAGAATAATGAAACAGCAGCAAATCAAGCACACTGAGATATCACAGAATCAAGAATACTGAAACAGCATCAAATCAGGAATACTGAGATATCATCAAATCAAGCATACTGGGATATCACAGAATCTAGAATACTGAAACAGCATCGAATCAAGCATGCTGAGATATCACAGAATCAAGCATACTGAGATATCATAGCATCAAGAATATTGAAACAGCATCGAATCAAGCATGCTGAGATATCACAGAATCAAGCATACTGAAATAGCAGCAAATAAGAGATACTGAATAGCAGCAAATCAAGAATACTGAGACAGCATCAAATCATGAATACTGAAATAGCAGCAAATCAGAGAAACTGAAATAGCAGAAAATCAGAGAAACTGAAATAGCAGCAAATCAGAGATACTGAGATATCATCAAATCATGAATACTGAAATAGCAGCAAATCAGAGATACTGAGATATCATCAAATCTTGAATACTGAAATAGCAGCACATCAGAGATACTGAGATATCATCAAATCAGAGATATTGAAATAACACGGAATCCATCACAGAATCAAGACTACTGAAATAGCATCGGATCAAGACTATTGAAATAGCATCGAATCAAGAATACTGAGATATCATAAAATCAAGCATGCTGAGATATCACAGAATCAAGTCAACTGGAACAGCATCAAATCAAGAATACTGAGATATCGCAGAATCAAGAATCAAGAATACTGATATATCATAGAATCAAGAATATTGAGATATCACAGAATCAAGAATACCGGAACATCATCAAATCAGAATACTGGGATAGCAGCAAATCAGAAATATTGAGATAGCAGCAAATCAGAGATATTGGGATATCATCAATTCAAGAATACTGAGATATCATCAAATCAGAGATCTCGATATATCATCAAATTATGAGTACTGAAATAGCAGCAAATCAAGAATACTGAAACAGCATCGAATCAAGAATACTGAGATTTCATGAATACTGAAATAGCAGCAAATCAAGAATACTGAGATATCATAGAATATATCAAATAATCGAGAATATTGAAACATCACTGAATCACAGGTATCGCCCAACCAGGGAAACTAGAATATCATCCAGACGGAGATAAGTTTAGTCAGGAAAGCAAGCGAATTCCATCTAGGATTACAACATGCATTAAACATACTGCAAGAATACAACAAGCATAATCTAACCATATCATGCAAACGACAAGAATGTTTGCTCTTTTTTTTCTACATGCATGCTTCCACAATGCTACGGAATTAGCACAGACATGCTAATGAAAATAAGCAAAGATGAGTTAAGATAAATTAAGATAAGTTAAGATAAGTTATCTTATTTTCACTAGCATGTCTGTGCTAATTCCGTAGCATTGTGGAAGCATGCATGTAGAAAAAAAAGAGCAAACATTCTTGTCGTTTGCATGATATGGTTAGATTATGCTTGTTGTATTCTTGCAGTATGTTTCATGCATGTTGTAATCCTAGATGGAATTAGCTTGCTTTCCTGACTAAACTTATCTCCGTCTGGATGATATTCTAGTTTCCCTGGTTGGGCGATACCTGTGATTCAGTGATGTTTCAATATTCTCGATTATTTGATATATTCTATGATATCTCAGTATTCTTGATTTGCTGCTATTTCAGTATTCATGAAATCTCAGTATTCTTGATTCGATGCTGTTTCAGTATTCTTGATTTGCTGCTATTTCAGTACTCATAATTTGATGATATCTCGAGATCTCTGATTTGATGATATCTCAGTATTCTTGATTTGATGATATCCCAATATCTCTGATTTGCTGCTATCTCAATATTTCTGATTTGCTGCTATCCCAGTATTCTGATTTGATGATGTTCCGGTATTCTTGATTCTGTGATATCTCAATATTCTTGATTCTATGATATCTCAGTATTCTTGATTCTTGATTCTGCGATATCTCAGTATTCTTGATTTGATGCTGTTCCAGTTTACTTGATTCTGTGATATCTCAGCATGCTTGATTCTATGATATCTCAGTATTCTTGATTCGATGCTATTTCAATAGTCTTGATCCGATGCTATTTCAGTAGTCTTGATTCTGTGATGGATTCCGTGTTATTTCAATATCTCTGATTTGATGATATCTCAGTATCTCTGATTTGTTGCTATTTCAGTATTCATGATTTGATGATATCTCAGTATCTCTGATTTGCTGCTATTTCAGTTTCTCTGATTTGCTGCTATTTCAGTATTCATGATTTGATGCTGTCTCAGTATTCTTGATTTGCTGCTATTCAGTATCTCTTATTTGCTGCTATTTCAGTATGCTTGATTCTGTGATATCTCAGCATGCTTGATTCGATGCTGTTTCAATATTCTTGATGCTATGATATCTCAGTATGCTTGATTCTGTGATATCTCAGCATGCTTGATTCGATGCTGTTTCAGTATTATAGATTCTGTGATATCCCAGTATGCTTGATTTGATGATATCTCAGTATTCCTGATTTGATGCTGTTTCAGTATTCTTGATTCTGTGATATCTCAGTGTGCTTGATTTGCTGCTGTTTCATTATTCTTGATTCTGTGATATCTCAGTATGCTTGATTTGCTGCTATTTCAGTATCTCTGATTTGCTGCTATTTCAGTATTCATGATTTGATGCTAGTTTAGTATTCATGATTTGCTGCTATTTCAGTATTCTAGATTTGCTGCTAGTTCAGTATTCTTGATTTGATGATATCTCAGTATTCTTGATTCGATGCTATTTCAATATTCTTGATTTGTTGCTATTTCAATAATCTTGATTTGATGATCTCTCGGTATTCTTGATTTGATGATCTCTCAGTATTCTTGATTTGATGGTATTTTAGTATTCTTGATTCGATGCTATTTCAGTATTCTAGATTCTGTGATATTCCATTATGCTTGATTTGATGATATCTCAGTATTCTTGATTTGATGCTGTTTCAGTATTCTTGATTCTGTGATATCTCAGTGTGCTTGATTTGCTGCTGTTTCATTATTCTTGATTCTGTGATATCTCAGTATTCTTGATTTTTGCTATTTCAGTATTCATGATTTGTAACCCTGTCTTCACCACCCTTTCTGTTGTTTTTTGTCTCTTTCATTGTAGTTTCAAGTCCTTGTTTGCAGTACAGTGCGGACCTACGATGCCATTGCGTTCGGACGCTGTGGTTTCTATAGGACCCTATATATCATTTTGATGATATCCCGTGATCTCTGATTTGATGATATCTCAGTATTCGTGATTTGATGATATCCCAATATCTCTGATTTGCTGCTATCTCAATATTTCTAATTTGCTGCTATCCCGGTATTCTGTTTTGATGATGTTCCGGTATTCTTGATTCTTTGATATCTCGATATTCTTGATTCTATGATATCTCAGTATTCTTGATTCTTGATTCTGCGATATCTCAGTATTCTTGATTTGATGCTGTTCCAGTTTTCTTGATTCTGTGATATCTCAGCATGCTTGATTCTATGATATCTCAGTATTCTTGATTCGATGCTATTTCAATAGTCTTGATCCGATGCTATTTCAGTAGTCTTGATTCTGTGATGGATTCTGTGTTATTTCAATATCTCTGATTTGATGATATCTCAGTATCTCTGATTTGCTGCTATCCCAGTATCACTGATTTGATGACATCCCAGCATCCCTGATTTGATGATATCCCAGTATCTCTAATTTGATGATATCTCAGTATCTCTGATTTGCTGCTATTCCAGTATCTCTTATTTGCTGATATTTCAGTATCTCTGATTTGCTGCTATTTCAGTATTCATGATTTAATGATATCTCGCGATCTCTGATTTGCTGCTGTTTCAGTATCTCTGATTTGCTGCTATTTCAGTATCTCTGATTTGATGATATTTCGAGATCTCTGATTTGATGATTTCTCAGTATTCTTGAATTAATGATATCTCAGTATCTCTGATTTGATGATATCTCAGTATCTCTGATTTGATGATATCTCAGTATCTCTGATGTGCTGCAACTTCAGTATTCTTGATTTGATGATATCTCGAGATCTCTGATTTGATGATATCTCAGTATTCTTGAATTGATGATATCTCAGTATTCCTGATTTGATGATATCTCAGTATTCCTGATTTGATGATATCTCAATATTCTTGATTTGATGATATCTCAGTATTCTTGATTTGATGCTTTCCAGTATTCTTGATTTTGTGATATCTCAGTATTCTTGATTTGATGATATCTCGATATCTCTGGTTTGCTGCAAGTTCAGTATTTTTGATTTGATGCTGTTCCAGTATTCTTGATTCTGTGACATCTCAACATGCTTGATTCTATGATATCTCAGTATTCTTGATTTGATGATAGGTTTGCTGCAAGTTCAGTATTCTCGATTTGATGATATCTCAGTATTCTTGATTTGATGCTGTTTCAGTATTCTTGATGCTGTGATATCTCAGTATTCTTGATTCTATGACATCTCAGTATTCTTGATTTGTTGCTATTTCAGTACTCTTGATTTGATGCTGTTCCAGTATTCTTGATTCTGTGACATCTCAACATGCTTGATTCTATGATATCTCAGTATTCTTGATTTGATGATAGGTTTGCTGCAAGTTCAGTATTCTCGATTTGATAATATCTCAGTATTCTTGATTTGATGCTGTTTCAGTATTCTTGATGCTGTGATATCTCAGTATTCTTAATTCTATGACATCCCAGTATTCTTGATTTGCTGCTATTTCAGTACTCGTGATTTGATGCTGTTCCAGTATTCTTGATTCTGTGCTATCTCAGTATTCTTGATTCTATGATATCTCAATATACTTGATTCTGTGATATCTCAGTTTTCTTGATTCTATGATATCTCAGTATACTTGATTCTGTGATATCTCAGTATTCTTGATTCTATGATATCTCAGTATACTTGATTCTGTGATATCTCAGTATTCATGATTCTATGATATCTCAGTATACTTGATTCTGTGATATCTCAGTATTCTTGACTTGATGCTGTTCCAGTATTGTTGATTCTGTGATAGATTCCGTGCTATCTCAATATCTCCGATTTGATGATATCTCAGTATTCTTGATTTGCTGCTATTTCAGTATTCGTGATTTGCTACTATCTCCGTTTTCTTGATTTGATGACTTCTCAACATCTCTGATTCAATGCTATCTCAGTATCTCTGATTTAATGATATCTCAGTATTCTTGATTCTGAGATATCTCAGCATGCTTGATTCGATGCTGTTCTAGTATTCTTGATTCTGAGATTTCTCAGTATGCTTGATTTGGTGCTGTTCTAGTATTCTTGATTCTGTGATATCTCAGTATGCTTGATTCTATGATATCTCAGAATTCTTGATTCCGTGATATCTCAAAATTCTTGATTTTGTGATATCTCAGCATGCTTGATTCGATGCAGTTTCAGTATTCATGATTCTGTGATATCTCGGTATTCTTGATTTGACAGTGTTCCAGTATTCTTGATTCTGCGATAACTCAGTATTCTTGATTTGATCTTTTCTCAGTATCTCTGGTTTGATGACATCTCAATATCTCTGGTTTGCTACCAGTTCAGTATTCTTGATTGATGATATCTCTGTATTCTTGATTTGATGATATCTCAGTATTCTTGATTTGATGTTGTTCCAGTATTCTTGATTTGATGATATCTCAGTATTCTTGATTTGATCGTATCTCAATATCTCTGGTTTGATGATATCTCAATATCTCTGGTTTGCTACAAGTTCAGTATTCTTGATTGATTATATCTCAGTATTCTTGATTTGATGATATCTCAGTATTCTTGATTTGATGCTGTTCCAGTTTTCTTGATTTGATGATATCTCAGTATTCTTGATTTGATACTGATCCGGTATTTTTGATTCTGCGATATCTCGGTATTCTTGATTTGATGATATCTCAATATCTCTGGTTTGATGATTTCTCAATATCTCTGGTTTGCTACTATTTCAGTATTCTTGATTCGATGCTGCTTCAGTATTCTTGTTTCTGTGATGTCTCAGTATTTTTGATTTGCTGCTATTTCAGTATTCATGATTTAATGATACCGCGAAATCTCTGATTTGTTACTATTTCAGTATTCATGATTTTCTGCTATCTCAGTATTCTAGATTTGATGCTGTTCCAGTATTCTTGATTATATTAAATCTCAATATTCTTGATTCTATGATATCTCAGTATTCTTGATTCTGTGATATTTCAGCATTCTTGATTTGATACTGTTTGAGTATGCTTGATTTGATAATATCTCAAAATCTCTGGTTTGTTGCATGTTCAGAGTTCTTGATTTGATAATATCTCAATATCTCTGACTTGCTGCTATCTCGGTATTCTTGATTTGATGATTTCCCAATATCTCTGATTCAATGCTATCTCGGTATCTCTGATTCAATGCTATCTCAATATCTCTGATTTGATGATATCTCAGTATTCTTGATTCAATGAAATCTCAATATTCTTGATTCTACGATATCTCAGTATTCTTGACTTGATGCTGTTCCAGTGTTCTTGATTCTGTGATATTTCAGCATTCTTGATTCTATGATATATCAGTATTCTTGATTCGATGCTATTTCAATAGTCCTGATTCGATGCTATTTCAGTATTCTTGATTCTGTGACGGGTTCTCAATATCTCTGATTTGATGATATCTCAGTATCTCTGATTTGCTGCTGTTTCGGTATTCTTGATTCCGTGATATCCCAGCTGGCTTGATTCGATGCTGTTTCAGCATTCTTGATTCTGTGATATCTCGGTATTCTTGATTCGATGCTGTTTCAGTATTCTTGATTCGATGCTGTTTCAGTATCTCTGGTTTGCTGCAAGTTCAGTATTCTTGATTCTGTGATATCTCAGTATTCTTGATTTGATGCTGTTCCGGTATTCTTGATTCTGTGATATCTCAGAATTCTTGATTCGATGCTGTTCCAGTATTCTTGATTCTGTGATATCTCAGTATTCTTGATTTGATGACATCTCAATATCTCTGGTTTGATGATATCTCAATATCTCTGCTTCGCTGCAAGTTCAGTTTTCTTGATTTGATGATATCTCATATTCTTGGTCCTGTGATATCTCGGTATTCTTGATTTGATGATATCGCAATATCTCTGGTTTGCTACAAGTTCAGTATTCTTGATTTGATGATATCTCAGTATTCTTGATTCTGTGATATCTCAGTATTCTTGATTGTGTGATATCTCAGTATTCTTGATTTGATGATATCCGAGATCTCTGGTTCGTTGATATCTCAATATCTCCGGTTTGCCCCGAGTTCAGTATTCTTGATTTGATGATATCTCAGTATTCTTGATTCTTTGATTTCCCGGTATGATTGATTCGATGCTGTTTCAGTATTCTTGATTCTTTGATATCTCAGTATTCTTGATCCGATGCTGTTCCAGTATTCTTGACTCTGTGATGTCTCAGTATTCTTGATTTGATGCTATTTCAGCATCCCTGATATTTCGATATCTCTGACTGTGTGATATTTCAATACGTAGCTCCACAAACATTACCAGAACCCCATTTTGAGTGCCATGATCGAGTGTGATATGTATAGTGATGATGAGGATTGCTTTGCTCCTTCTGATTTTGTTTAACTGCCGAGACTAGACCCGGAGTTGATGCCGTTTTGGATCGTGATGACGACTATGTTGTTCCGTCAGACTTTGCTCGACGGCAAAATATTTTTTTTGATGGGTTTTCATGATCGAGTAGAATATATAGCGTGGGCACCAGTATAATTTTTCCCCAAAAAGTATAAAAAACTGCTACAATATGCAAGGGTTCCCCCTTCCGCTCTTTTTTCTTTCAAAACGACTGTATTATAAATGAGAAAATCGGGTAGGGTGCCCCCTTCCACTCTTTTTTTTTCAAAACGTCTGTATTACAAATGAGAAAATCGGGTAGGGTCCCCACTCCACTTTTTTTTTGTTCAAAAAGTCTCTTTTTTATCAAATTTTGATAGAGTCCCCCCTTACATATTTTAGTGATTCTCATGTTTTCGCGATCGGAAAACTGCGCCCATACCGCCAGTTTCTATACTACTTTTATTATCCAACTGTAATGAGGGCGCGACGAATTGGCTGATTAATTTAAGGTGTATTCTAAACAGTAACGGTTTTAATAATGTCTGGGATAATCCCATAAGGTGTCAGACCGGTGAAAATCAGCCCATTGAACACATTGCAATATAGGCTATATTTGGAGATCAGTCACAAGTTCCACAACATTCGTTCGCTTAAATACACTTTTATTCTGTGTATTAAACACATTTGGCTAGCAAACGGTCCCATATCTGGAATAAAACACCGAATCAGTTTTTCAACATTTCGCGTCATTCATTCACACCATGCGTATTTTGAAATAAACATCTGTCAAAACCACAACTCTACCTAACCTCTGTGCTCATACTCTCCAAAGAAATAATCCTGACAAACACAGTAAAATACTTACTATTCATGACAACATACATACTGCTTTAACCTCAGGTTAGATTTAACAATGAAATAGAAACTAATCTTGAGAAAAACACATGCAAACTAGAAACTTTGGATTCTTTCAAGGAACTATTTCAGCACCCTACGACCCGGAAATACTTCCTGACTGGTCTGACACCATGAGTGTTAGTTTTAAACTGCTTCCTTCAATATTTAAACAAGGATTAGTTGTATATGATGAAGATTTATTATAATTTTATCAAACCGGTGATAACTTAGGGTTTACATGAGAGAACTAATCGTGAAGGTCAAGGTCATTTTTAGAGCACTAATAATAACTGTGTTGAATTGGGTGGGTAAAAAACTTACTAGTTTTACAAGGGTGGGCATGTGAACTCTAAGTTATCATCGGTTTGATAAAATTATAATCAATCTTCATCAAATTTCGATTAATTCTATCAAACCATGGTGATAACTTGGGTTTCCATGAGATTTCAGAGCGTCACACAGTCATTATTACTATTTCACTATTTATCAGTTATATTATTTCGATGAAAAATGGTAATATGTTAATTACCATTCACATAACTACATATATTAAAGTATCACGAGTTACCTTCAATAATTATATATTTTGATTATATGTATCCCATACCTGTACAGTAGTTACTAGACTGACAACAAATAATTATTTGTATCACTTTGACCATAATTTGTCAAATTAAATACATGTAACTTAGATCAGCATAGTTTCATGTGTTTCATAATCGTGTATTATATAAAAGCAATAGCTCATATTCCCTTTATAATCTGTCATATATTCATATGCATGCAATCATGCATTTCCATAACCAATTTTTAGTTCCAACATTTTATTACGCATACCTATATAAATCCTGTTGATTAAGTATTTCACTTATATATATATTTCATAATTTGTCATATGATGATTTTTTTAAAAACTCGCCTCTTACCGTATAATTATGTATACTGTAAAAGTGTACGCGATTTCACTTACTTGTTACATGACATACTTATCTGTCACATCACTTAACCTAAATTAAACAACCGCCCGTCGCCAGCGCATATGCTCGCTTCACTGACATTAAGCGCGTGAGATTTTCCTCCCAGGAATCCGCTTTTGTCAACATTATCAAGTCCTTCACTGGCTTTCCTCAGTTTCTATGTGAGCGACTAGCTTGAAGACTAGCTCGAAACCATTAATACTTGCTTAAAGCATTGTATGACGTCATTTGCATTTACCATATCATTAATTATACATCCCATTCTGTTTTAACAACGAAGTTAGAACACATATGTTTATTTACAGTCAGTTTGAGTACAACTGTTTTCATTTCCAATATACATGTATACTATTACATAGTATTTACTTTATAAATGTCAAAGTTCAACGTGTGTATTGTGTTGTTGTCATACATCTTTTGTATATATTATTAATTTATTATGTATCACCGTATATACCGGTACCTGTAATATCTGCATGAGAGGGTATGCAAGTACCCTGACGTAGTAAGAGTTCATAGCCTCTATTCCTAATACTAATCCATTGATACAACTGTTGTATCGGACTTATTATAGTAGATATTGCCCAACATCCATTCAAGATTACAGCCGGGAGGTACCTTTTAATTACTAGGTTTGAACTAGGTTCAACACAGTAGTTCAGTCCGATAATTTCGATCTTGAACATTCACAAAGTGTGCCTCTCCCTACTCAGTGAGATCTTCTCTAAAATTTCTTGGAACAAGAAAACAATAGCTCTACCTCTGAGTAACTTTATTATTAAGACCCCTAGTACGTATCTCTGCAGTTCTAGCTATTAAAGTATAACGGTCATTATTTATCTACTGCTGAATAAAAATGTCTTCTAATAAACATACTTAATTCAACAGCCTAATAACCATCAGTATAATAATTATCAGCTTAATAATATAGTTTTCCCCAGTAGTTTTTCCACTATCATTTATATAATGTACGCATTTCATCATCAATACTGAATTGCTCGTTTTTAAAAAATTTAATAATTTCTCTTGATTTCCCCCTGATATTTTGGTAAAGAAAACATCTACACAGACTGACTCAAATTTATTAAAAAGTGCCACACCCTAAGGTATGTGTAGGACTCAGTCTTTACCATTGACGGTCAATCAAGTTTACTATAAAGCCATTAACAGCACGTATATGTTTTAAACATTGCATATATATGCACATGTATGTAACTTGATTCCAAGTAAAACTGTTTATCGGTACTATTAGCCGAATTAATGAAGCTTCGAAGCATCCGACTGTCTTATACAGACCGTCAAATTTTAAAATCCTAAATGATCTGTTCGAGTGAAATGTATCCCACTATTAATCTACATGACTGAACACTCAAAAAGGTTATCATGAGTACCCTAGTATGTACAAGAACATATAAAACTATGGATTTGTTCACGTGGGTTGCTTGACGAGTAGTCGTCAACATTTTGCTTTGTTGGCAACTCATTTATCACGATGTT
Source organism: Cyrtodaria siliqua (assembly GCA_037043455.1). Classification (NCBI taxonomy): domain Eukaryota; kingdom Metazoa; phylum Mollusca; class Bivalvia; order Adapedonta; family Hiatellidae; genus Cyrtodaria; species Cyrtodaria siliqua. The sequence continues at coordinate 162,643 of JAWPHD010001348.1, forward strand.
TTCTATTCCGTATCCATCTTCATTAATTAATTCATCAACTTAATTTATGAACAAGTTCATTGTATGTTTCTCAGCATTTGTCTTGATACTGTTTACAATTCGAGATACAAAATATATATACCAAGAAGATATCTATAGGTTTTCTACTGTTGCTTTTGCTATTAATCATACTTATCTTCCCGATTTTCTGTCGATTACTTGTTTTTCTACAAACTTGATAATCAAAGTAAAACCTTTAAATTTCGCTACAAATGAATCGGGACTCGTTTTGAGACAACACGCGTGGTAACTTACCTCATTCCTAAGTGTCCGGACCTCTTGAAATAGCAAGCCGGTGTAGTCGTATGAGGCGCCATACGTGACTATATGTTGTAAGATAAATATATACGTTGCGTTTAAAATATATATACTGAATACAAAATATATATGAAACAGACAAATATATACGTTACTACGAAATATATATATTCTATCCAAAAATATATATCATACAAATATATATGTTACTCCTAGAAATATATATTCTGAAAAATATATGTTATACCGAAAAATATATTCGCTTTATAAACATATATTGTCAGTCTTAATATATTGAAGATGAAACTATTTGAGATAAAAATAAATAGTTTCTCTAAAATAAATATATTGCAGACACAAATATATCAATGAAATATCGATAAATAATGGTGCGAACTTCTGGGTGACCGAAACTAAATAAATATTTGTTTTCCAAATATGTTGGCATAGACTGTGCTGCAAATATATACGTTGGCGTAGACTGCTACACTGTCCCGTTTTTTATGGGCGGCCATTACCGCCAAAAGTATGTTTTTAATAAATCATCCAGTCATAGACGAATTAATTCATCGGTATTGTATTTAATTCAATGTAACGTTAATAAATTCTTTTTTTGAAACCATCAAATCAAACTTAAAACAATCCGATGCTTTGTGAAATAATCCGGAGTGTTTTATCAAACCATCTAATCGAACTTGAAACGATTCAGTGCAATGCTAAACAGTTCAGTCGAAAACATGAATCATTATATCTCTCCCTCGTCTTGCTGACGAATTGAATGTTGTTTAACGGCTCATCAAGACAGTATAGGTTATTTAGAGCCGCCCCAGAGAGAGGGGAAGGATACATAGGAATCCGGGAACCGTGTCCTACTCTTAGTATCGAATAGATTCCTATGGTTCTTTAACGTGCTCGGAGGATAGACCGATACACGGGACCGCCCGGTTTAGGTCTCCATCCGACGGACGAGGCTAAGGGAAAGTGTTTTGCCCAAGAACACACCGACGAATCTTAGTGGCACCACGGAGGATTGAGCCCGGGACATCCGGTTACAAATCCGCCGCGCTACCGACTGCGCCACGCCAGCCGAGGCAACGCGCCTGATGCATTCGGATACTATAAACATCATTGAGGTGGTGGAACGGAGGGTGATCAATACGTTGGTAAGAAGATGGAGCATCGACGAATCTGATATGTCACGACAGTTTCTTGTATTACAAAACTACTTTTGGACGATGTATAATCATTATCGCTGTCGCGTATTTCGATATCTACTAGCTATTACACTAACGAGATGTGATCCAAGGCCTGAAATTGCGGGTTGCTTAACAACTGATGAAGTTGTTTGAAAGAAATAATAGTCTATCTGACAGACAGCATGGTTTCAGAAACAAGAGATCCTGTGAGAGCCAGCTCATAAACACGCTCCAGGACTTAGCATCCGGTCTAAATGACAAACAACAGACAGATGCCATTCTGCTCGACTTCGGGGATTGCGTAGACCCCAATCAGAGATGTTTTTAACCTGTTTTTAACTGCACTTGTACATAGTTCACCACATGTGCAAGTATTTTCCGGAGGAACCCGGCACATTATAGGAAGAAGAAGAAGAAGAAGAAGAAGAAGAAGAAGAAGAAGAAGAGAAGAAGAAGAAGAAGAAGAAGAAGAAGAAGAAGAAGATCAATAGTTCTTCGTACGTTAGCCGTTTGATCGTCCATTTTTTGCGGATTTGTTATGTTTTCGTGGTAAAGAAACTACAACATGCGGAACACTTCTCGGACGCTGGGAAATTTGGCTTGTCTCAAGTTTGAAAAACGGGACAGTGTAGCAGTCTACGCCAGCGTATATATTTGCAGCACAGTCTATGCCAACGTATATATTTGCACAAGGCATATATATTTGGAAAAATAATTATTAAGTTTCGGTCACCCAGAAATTCGCACCATTTATTTATCGATCTTTCATTGATATATTTGTGTCTGCAATATATTTATTTTAGAGAAACTATTTATTTTCTCTCAAATATTTTCATCTTCAGTATATTAAGACAGACAATATATTTTTATAAAGCGAATACATTTTTCGGTATAACATATAAATGTTTGCGTCTACAATATATAAATTAGGAAAAACATATATTCAGACTAACGTATATATTTGCGTCTACAATATATATATTTAAAAACTGAATATATATTTTTCAGAATATATATTGCTAGGAGTAACATATATTTGTATGATATATATTTTTGGACAGAATGTATATATTTCGGAGTAACGTATATATTTGTCTGTATCATATATATTTTGTATTTTATACATATATTTCGGAGTAACGTATATATTTGTCTGTATCATATATATTTTTGTATTCAGTATATTTATTTTACACACAACGTATATATTTATCTTACAACATATAGTCACGTATGGCGCCTCATAAAGTCGAATCTGTTTTCCGAATTCTCAAAAAATAAGCCTACGAGACTATGTCCTTGATTATTAATCAACTGTTTCCTCGCTTTTTAATAATTTATCAGCATAATACCGTTTCGACCATTCAGAAACAGCGATAAAATATCATTTCCGTACTTCTCGGGGTTTTCCCCGTTCTCTACTCTTCGAATTTCAGAACTATTTATAGATTTCCGCGTCATTCGTGAAAACGCAGCCAATCGGTATCGCGATTTACGCACGAATTTCCAACTTTCGAAAGTTCCTGCATTGATTTAGGCCATTTCGGCCCTGCATTGAACTTTTACCGTATGCATAGTTCCATTTCGAAACAGCCATTTCGGCAATGATTTCAACATTTACGGTATGCATTGATCGGCCATTTTCGGCCATGCGTCAGGCTCGTATTCAACCATTTTGGTCTCTTAAATTGGATTCTGGAGGATTTCCCTCTATAAAACATCGACAAATTGAGTGTCAGTCTGAACGAAATTATTCCCGAATGTCCCCGTGTTTAATAATTTTCTCTCAATCTCAATTAAAAGATTGCTTTCGTTCCTTCCTTCCTTCCTTCTCCCCTCCCTCCCTCCCTCCCTCCTTCCTTCCTTCCTCGCTCCCTCCCTCCCTCCTTGATTGAAAACCGAATTTAAGGTCAACTAGACCTGAAGGTGATGAATATCCCCGCTTTGAAAACTTTTGAAGTGAAAATTCATTATACAATAATAGAGTGGAAAAGTTGAAGTCAAACTTTTGCAATCAAATGCCATTTAGGTAATCAACAATTTGTGATGTAGAGGGACAGGAGGTCATCAGTTGTTATATATGAAGTTTGGGAACAATCCATTGGAAATTGTTTGAAAAATGCAAGTAATAAGGACAAGTTACGCGACAAGACGGAACAATACGGACAGCGTGTATAAAGCCTCCTATTTAGCCCCCACGTCACTTTTGTCAAGCGGGATATAACACAAAAAATCTTACTGACACAAATTATAAACTTGAAACACTGATTTTCGTGTTCATATCATCTCTAATTGCATGAATAATCAGTACTTTTGCATATGTTGTGAATTCATCTTAATGGATGATCTATATTCTCACAACACAGTTAATTTTGCATTGCTCTACATATGTAGCAGGACCCCTCTGGACCACTGTAGAACTTCCTGAATTTTCTTAGAAATATTTTCGTTGTGAAACAACTTGAATTCTGTTGCTCGAATTATCCAGCATAAAACACTGGGTTGACCAATTTGCTCTTTTTTAATATCAATAGTTTGAAGAGACACTCTTGCATTTTCCATTTCACTGACATTTTCAAGTGTATCACCCGGTATTAAATTCCCAGATCTAGGCTCAGAAATATTCAGGCATATCCAAACCTGTATGAAATCATGAACTTGTCCCATTCTTGTCACCTGCAAAAAAATAGAGAAAATATTTAAACATTTTAAGAAATAAACAAGAATCGAATAAATAGATCTTTTTTTTAACCGCCAGAAAGTTCCTGCGGTAACTGGCAAGGGAAATAACTGTTTAGTGAGACCTTTCAACGATTTATGTCATTCATTCACACTCGTATTTTGAAATAAACATGTGTCAAAGGTGCATGTCTACCTATCCTCTGTGCTCATGCTCTCCGACAACATAGCCCTGGACAACACAGTAAAATACTTGCTATTCATAAAAACAAACACAACACTTTAACATCAGGTTAAATTTTAACTGTGAAATGGAAATAAATTTGGAGAAAAACACATGCAAATTACAAACTTTGGATTCTTTTCCATGGACCTAGTTTAGCATCCTACGACCCGGAAGTACTTTCTCACCGCTCCGACATCAAAAGCATTATTGTGCTGAATAATACAACTGTGTAATTTAGTTAGATATATGTAGTGTATTTTACGGTGTCCGGTTGGGGCCAGATACAATGTCGCATTGTCGTTGTCGTGGGCGACAATGCGACGCCCGACAACGCGACATCAACACATCGCGATACGACAGTGCGACATTGCGATACGACAACTCGACATTGCGATACGACATCACGACATTGCGATACGACACCGCGACATTACGACAATTGAAAGAATGTCGCGTTGTCGTGGGCGACATTACGACAATACTACGGAAGCGTATTCGTGCCTCGTTTTGTTGGGTTATAGTGAATTTCTCCATTTAAACTATCTCGAGTTGTTACGATATATGTTTATATATCGATATATTTGTGTCGACAAAACACGTTGTAATTCAATAAATGCAAAACAAATAAGTTGAAATGGTTATTTATTTTACAATTAATCGTTTTTAATGAACTTGACATTTTTTTCTTTTATGTATATCACGTTGAAACCAAACAAATAAAAATAAAACAATATAAAGGTACTCGACGTAATGAGTATTATGTGTATTACACGAGATATTTATGTGATATACTCGGGATCTTTATTTCAAGTTATGTACATTTTGTCGATAATGTGACATACATATGTCGATTTAAAATCTAAAAAATGGTAACACAAATCGAGTTAACGTCATATTATAATTAAATTAAATTTGCACCGAAACGATTAGCCCCGGTCATCCGGCCTGCTTCTGATTTCTTTGCTGCGCTTTGTTTTCTTGTATTCTAGTCTCGGACAGCCAAACATGTATGATGTATAGATATCGGTCTTGGCAGATTAGGTCGAATAAAGTACTCACTAAACCACGCACTAGCGATTAGCCAACTGTATTCGCCATTTTTTTACGCAAATAAATGTCAACATTTGTATAACGTTAAGTTATAAATAAAGCTGCATGAGGATGGGGTGGGGGTGGGGGTAAAACATGTTTTCACTTTGAATAGGGTCCTAGGCATTCAAGCTAAAATTCATGAAATTCAACCACAGACAGTCGTGGGTTGCAGGGGGGCTTCACCAGGACTCTATAACAAATGGTAAACTGCCCATAGGAATTCCATCTCACTATTGACACTCACAGGACCTTGACAACTGGGCAGACAGTATCATGCATCTTACTGGCAAATATTAATCTGGGCAGATACTACAAAAAAAAGGCGCCCACTGTATTCGCCCGTTTTTCACGCACATAAAAGTCAACGTTTACATAACATTACGTTGTAACTAAATAATGAGGGTGGGGTTGTGTGTGGTGGGGGTAGCCGGAGGGGGTCTCATAAAAGGATAACAACAAATTGAATTTGAATAATAACAGATAACAATGAACAGTTCACAGTTCACAGTAAATAAAATAACAATCCTAAATTGAGGCAGACCATCCGTAAGAATCGACACTTCCTCACGTACAAGTCAAGCTCCCAGTGGGATTCGAACATGAAAATACGTCTATAGTAAAAAAACTCTCTCGAAGTCTCGCCAAAATCTCCCCAAAGTTAGTTGCCAGTTCAACCATCCATTTTTCCCAGGCGCTGGTGCTGTTTCCCCAGACTGAATCCGTGTAGCATAGCGTAGCGAAAAATTTAAAAGCAGTACGGGTGACCAAGGCTAGAGTAAAGTTTCTTTAAAAATGTTGACACCTCAAAATGAGGTCATACCGAAAAACGGGTATGATCGATGATTGGTCGAAGTCAGTTTTTAAATTCTGAAAGAGATGGTTACGTTTATTGTTTTCTTTTGGGTAGGTCTGGGTAGATAAGACCAAATAAAAGGTCATGCACACGTTGACTTTTACTTGCGTGAAGAAATGGCGAATACAGTCGGCTAATCGCTAGTGGGTACATTAATCAGCCTTTTCTGCCAAGACCGATATCTGCAAGAAAGACATATAGGGGATTTCTTTACTACACTGTCTTGTTTTAATGGGATGACAGTGGGGTAAGTGTGAGGTTTGGTACACCCTAGAACCGGTTTAAACCCCCAGTGGCCTTTGTTGCCACTGACCGTTCCAAGGCGGTAGCCCTATTGTCAACCTTTTGTGTTTGTGATGTCGTTTGCATTTTTTTTTACTTTTGCCTTCTCGTTTGTCTGTTTGCGTGTTTGTTTTTGTGTTTTGTGGTTTACTGTCGTCCTTGAATGCTGCTTTCCCTGTCCGATTATTTTTATATTTCTTTATATACATCATACATGTTTGGCTGTCCGAGACTAGAATACACGAACAACAAAGCGTAGCAAAGAACTCAGGCCGGATGACCGGGGCTAATCATTCCGGTGTAAATTTGATTTAAATAAAGCACGAACTTAACTCGATTTCTTTTACCATTTTTTAGATTTTAAATCGACATATTTATATCACATTATCGACAAACTGCACATAACTTGAAATAAAGATCTCGAGTATATCAGATAAATATCTCGTGTAATACACATAATTCTCATTACGTCGAGTACCTTTATATTGATATTTTTTTATTTGTGTTGTTTCAACGCGATATAAAGAAAAGAAAAAACTGTCAAGTTCAATAAAAAGGAGTTATTGTAAAATAAAGTACCATCTCAACGTATTTGTTTTGCATTTATTGAATTACAACGTGTTTTGTCGACACAAATATATCGATATATAGATATATATCAGAACAACTCGAGATAGTTTAAAATGAGAAATTCAATATAACCCAACAAGACGAGGCACGAATACGCTTCCGTACAATACGACATAATGCCGCGTTGTCGTGCACGACAATGCGACGCCCGACAATGCGACATCGCGACATCGCGATATGACATCACGACAATACGATACGACATCACGACATAATTATCGCGATGTCGTATCGCAATGTCGCGGTGTCGTATCGCAATGTCGAGTTGTCGTATCGCGATGTCGCACTGTCTTATCGCGATGTCGCGATGTCGCGTTGTCGGGCGTCGCATTATCGCCCACGACAATACGACATTGTATCTGGCCCCAACCGGACACCGTAGTATTTACATTGAATATAGTTAAAGTGCGGACAGATTATACTTCTGTTTCTGAGTAAGCACATACACTACTTCCAATTTAAACATCTTGCATTCAAAAGACAGAAACAGTTGCATACATCCACGGAAGAGAACACACATAAATTTATAAGCGCGTATAGCTCAGAGAAATACAAACAATGTGTGGGGTCATTGCAGTCAAACAGAAGCTATGCATTCCAATATCGGCCTGTGCGGTGTAACGAATATCCCAGCGGGTGGAGAACCGATCACAGGCCACACAACTTGAAATTATTCTTTGGAATTGTTCTTTGTTTCTGTGTGCGTTTGTTGTTGACTGTCGTCCTTGAATGCTACTTTTCCTGTTCGATTTTTATATCTAATTGATAGCCCTATTGTTAACCCTTGTATGTTTGTAATGTCTTATTTTGCCTTTTATTCATTTTTATATATCGTTGTTCTTTGTTTATGTTTGTGGTTGACTCACTTTTCCTGTTCGATTTTTATATCTATATTGAAAGTAAGTGTGACGATCAGACCCGTGTTCTACAGTCCGGTAGAATTTAATTGTATCTGGCCTCTGATAGTACGGTGTAGTGTTTTAGACGCTGTAGTGTTTCTGGCGGTGTAAGGGTAAAATATTCATGTTTGAATGTAAAGGGATTAGAAAACATTAATTATAAGGATAGAATTGGATAGACGGTATGTAGCATTTCTTTAATAAACTTCATGATCGTAAGAGGTTCGTCGATCTCGCGAAGTATAGTTGAATGTAACTTCCCGGCCATGTAAACCTAGCGTGATGATGCTTCAACGATCTGATTGATTTTACTTATAGCTGCCAGTACTGAATGAATAATACTTTCGAAGAATATCAAAATCGTTATTTACGGTCGTAATCTCTAAAACCCGGCACCCCTATCTTGTTCGTTCGACTATATAATAATAATAATAATAATAATAATAATAATAATAATTTCTTTATTTAACGAAGGTTAAAACACATTAAGTTATGCTGATTAAATTTACAAACAACACCGAAAAGAAGAATGTCATGATTCACAGGACGGCATTAAAAAACATGGGCAACCGTATAGTTGACGACGTCACCAGGCTTAATGCTGGACTAATAAAACGCCTATCAGACCACCCGACATTACCCAGTCATGGTATTTTAATGGATACATATATGGGAAGACATCAAACGAAAGACGGTACAGATTCGATCTTTTCGACAAAGTGGAGGATATTATTGCGAAGTAAAAACACAAACTGAACAGAGGATGACTATTGTCATCATATTACTTTTTGTAATTTTTGCTTTCTGTGTTTCTGTATACTAACTGTGGATTTATTTGAAATTAGTTTCTATTACCAGGATTATTTTGTTATCTAAAACAGTGACCATTAAATCAAAGGATCTTAATAATTGTGATTGTATTTTGTAAGTTTTTTGTGTATGTGTGCTTTAGAATGGATTGGGTGATTTACTCTAATTACACGTAATTGCAGCTATTAAATTTAATGTTTGTCCGCCGCCCGGCTTCGAACAGTTAATTGAGTGATCATTTAAATAAATCATTCAACCTTACGGATAATAACAGTGATTTACAGTAGTATGGATATGAGACAATACTACTTTGGTGTTACATTATAGAAACATTTTACGACAATATTGCTGGATACAATTATGGGATTATAAACTTTGGACATTCATTTATTTGTGGATACTTATAAGATTGGTGAGTGAGCTATTAACAGTTAAACTTCATAAAATGTATGAAACATGGATGGGCCACTTTCAAAGTATTGATTTAAGTTTCAAATAATCAAGTACATTCTGTCCCTGTCTTGTCTTGTCTTGTCAGTCGGTTCGTAGGCCTGTCCAGAGTCCTGTCCAATATTTAATACTTATACGTTTTATCCAGGTGATATCATATAAATGTCCGTCTGTCTGTTCAACATTGAATACTTATATACTTCATACAGGAATCATTAAATTAAATGTCAGACTGGCTGTACAAAATTGAATACTTAAAAAATATAATATTTACAGATGATATCTTTCAATTGTCCGTATGTCTGTCCTATATTTAATACTTATAAACATATACAGGTATATATCAAATAAATGTCTGTAAGTTTGTTCAACATTTAATACTTATAAACTATATACAGGTAATATTATATAAATGTCCGTAGGTCTGTCCACTATTTAATACTTCTAAAGAAGGATACAAATATCGGACAGGGAAAGCAGCATTTAAGGACGACAGTCAACCATAGAACACAAAATCAAACACGCAAACAGACAAACGAAAAGGCAAAAGTAATAAAAAATGCAAACGACATCACAAACACAAAAGGGTTGACAATAGGGCTACCGCCTTGGAACGGTCAGTGGCAAAGTAGGCCACTGGGGGTTTAAACCGGTTCTAGGGTGCACCAAACCTCACACTTACACTACTGTCATCCCATTAAAACAGGACAGTGTAAATAAAGAAATCCCCGACATGATCTAAACTCTAACCAACAAGGCAGCATCAATAGGCAATATAAGTAAAACACAAATATGATCGTGTAAATATAATACAAAAAAACAATAGCCTAGAAAGCCACAATGAAGGTACTCAATGACTTGGCAGAAGTATAAACTATATCACATATAATTGTCCGTCTGTCTGTACAACAGGTAATACTCATAAGCTTAATACAGGTGATGCTATATAAATATCCATCTGTCTGAACATAAACTATATACAGATGATATCATGTAGGTGTTTTCGGTCTGTCCAATATTTAATGCTTAAAACACTATATTCAGATGGGATCACATAAGCTGAACACAGATGACATCATGTATGCGTTTGTCTGTCTGTACTACATTAAATACGTATATATACATTTTCACATAAATAGGCTAGAATAAAATAATACTTTGAAATTAAATTAAAAACTCACTTGAGTATTTTACGTTATTATTGTCTATTTCTCTTTTATTACATGTGTAATAATTTGAAATACAAAGAATTAATCTTTACAGTTAGATCATTTATTCAAACTATTCAACTTAAATTGTAATTACAAAATACTGAATATGAACAACACGGGCTTCTATTATTATCAGAGTTTTGTGCATTTCATATTTAAGATGATAGTGCACGTTTCAGGTGAATATTTTTTTCATATTTTTTTCATTTTATTCTACTTTTTTAATAACTCCTCTGTGTGCAACGGTAATTTACGAACAATTTATACTGAATATGGAACTTAAAATATTATCTGTTAATTGTCAGGGTCTTGGTTCTGTTGAAAAACGATTAGATGTTTTCAATTACTTGAAATCTAAAAACTGTGATATATATTGTCTGCAAGATATTCATTCAACTCATATATCTGAAAAGTTTATTGAATCACAGTGGGGCAGTAAATGCCTTTTTTCTTCATATTATTCAAAATCAAGAGGGGTAGCAGTCTTATTTAATAAAAACATAGATTTTAAAGTTCATAATCATATAAATGACCCTGACGGTAATTATTTAAAAGTAGATTTAAATGTTGATAATAACAGATTTACACTTGTTTCATTATATGGCCCAAATAGTGACTGTCCTACCTTTTTTTGAAAACCTGATTTCACAGGTAAACACCTTCAATAATAACTCCACTATTCTCTGTGGCGATTTTAATGTGGTACAGGATCCAAAACTAGATTTTTTTAATTACAAATACATTAACAATGTTGCATCACATAATAAATTACTAGAAATTAAAGATCAATATAATTTAGTTGATCCATTTAGAGAATTCAACCCGGATACTAGGCGATATACATGGAGAAGGAAAACCCCTTTAAAACAAGCTAGGCTTGATTTTTTTTCTAGTATCAGAATCACTATTATCATCAAATAATAATTGTTCAATTGCATCAAGTTACAGATCAGACCACTCTATGATTATTTTGAATATTACATTTACACCTTTTAGAAAAGGTAAGCCATTATGGAAACATAACAATAGTTTGCTGCAAGATATAAATTACTTAACTGTTATAAATGAAAAAATCAATGATATAAATACTCAGTATGCAGTACCGATATATCAAACAGATAACATAAAAAATATACCAAATGAAGAAATTCAATTTACCATAAATGACCAACTATTCTTAGAAACTTTATTAATGGAAATTAGGGCTAAATCAATTTCGTATTCATGTTTTAAAAAGAAAGAAAATGAAAGAATTGAAAAGGAATTAATAGATGAAATTGAAAAAATTGAACATGATCTATCACAAAATAATATGGAACGACTAGAAACATTAAAAGATTCCTTAAAAAATATAAGAAAACTAAAAATGCAAGGTATATTAATTAGATCACATGCTCAAATAATAGAAGAGGATGAAAAGCCATCAAAATATTTCTGTAACTTAGAGTCTCATAGTTATTCAAGTAAAATAATTCCAAAAATAGAAAAAGAAAATGGTACATTTATTACAAACCAAGATGAACTTTTAGACGAAGCTTAAACTTTTTACCAAACATTGTACAGAAATAAAGATCCTGAACTTTTAGATGTAAATTTAGAACTTGAACTTGAAGATTGCACAGTGCCTAAATTAAGTAACCAAGAATCCTCTGCTATTTAGGGGCTTTTAACATATGAACAGGCTACTAATTCGCTTAAATCTATGGCAAATAACCGCAGTTCTGGTACTGATGGATTTAGTGCAGACTTTTTTAAGGTATTTTGGAGTCAGATTGGTCATTTTGTTATAAGATCAATAAATTATGGTTTTATAAATAAAGAGTTATCAGTTACTCAAAAACAGGGAATAATAACATGCATCCCAAAAGAAAACAAATCTAGATATCAAATAAAAAACTATAGACCAATTTCTTTACTAAATTCTATATATAAAATAGCATCAGGAGCAATAGCGAATAGAATAAAAACAACATTAAATAAACTATTTCATAAAGATCAGACAGGTTTCATGGCAGGCAGATATGTAGGGGAAAACACAAGGATTTTATACGATGTAATGCATTATGCGGAGGAAAACCATTTACCGGGCTTACTTTTATTAGTGGACTTCGAAAAAGCGTTTGACTCACTTTCATGGAAATTTATAGACAAACTTATGACTCTTTTTGGTTTTGGTAATTCTATTATATCATGGGTCCATGTCCTTTATAAAAATGCTACACTAGCAGTCACTCAGGGAGGTAATATTTCATCTTTTTTTAACATAGGAAGAGGTTGTCGACAGGGAGACCCACTATCTCCATATATTTTTATTCTATGCTCTGAAATACTAGCAATTAAAATAAGAAATAATAAAAACATTAAAGGAATTAAAATTAACAATACTGAGTTTAAAATGTCTCAATATGCAGACGACACATCCACAATTCTTGATGGATCAGAGTCCTCTCGAAATGAAACACTAAATGAGCTCACAAATTTTGCAAATATCTCAGGGTTATGCGTAAACTTCGATAAAACACAGGTTGTGTGGATTGGAATTAAGAAATACAGTAGTCAGACAATAAAAACGAAATGGAAACTAAACTGGGGAAAAAACGATTTCAAATTATTAGGAATATATTTTCATGTCGATCTAGACAAAATGAATAATATCAATTATAAGGAAAAAATAAATACTATAACATTTAAAATTAAACAATGGAAAAGAAGATATTTGACCCCATTAGGGAAAATTACTGTTATCAAAAGTTTGCTTTTACCTATTTTAAACCATATTTTTTTAGCATTACCAAATCCTAATGAAAACATAATCAAAGAAATAAATTCATTTTTTTATGATTTCATATGGGGCGGGACAGCCAATATAAAACAAAAAGTTATTATTAAACAATACATTGAAGGGGGGTTAAAAATGATCATCACTGAAGCATTTATTTTAGCTCTTAAGGCAACATGGATTAGGAGATTACTACGTATAATGGGAAACAGGACTGAACTAATAGAACACGAAATTAGTTTATCAAGTCTTACCAATTTTGGAAATGCTTACACAGAAACAAAGATCAACAAAATTAGCAATTCATTTTGGCGGGATGTTCTTAAATCACACAATAACATAATACAATTAAACAAAATAACAACTTTTGAACAGTTTCTTCAGACGCCAATATTTCAAAATAATAATTTGTTAGTGGAAAACCCATAATAAATAAGCTATGCAATGAAAAAGGTATATATTTTATTAATGATATAGTGTTAGAAAAAGGGGAATTTTTAACAGAAACAGAATTTAAAAAAGTATACAACCTAAAAACCAACTTTCTACAGTTTCATGGATTAACTCAAGCAATAAAGAAATTAGCAAAGAAAAATTGCATAACTATGAACAGTAAAAAAATGCAAAATCCTCTTTTACCTACCACTATAAATATATATTTTAAATCCATAAAAGGATGCCAACATTTTTACAATGTTCTAAATAATATTGATGAAGTACCCAGTTCAAAATTTAAATGGGAGCAAATTTATAATATTTCAGAGGAAACATGGAAAGACATATTTTTATCACCTTTCAAATATAAATATAGTTCAACCTTACAATGGTTTCAAGCCAGAATTAATCATAGAATTTTACCAACAAGGAAATACTTGAAACTAATTAAAGCTGTCCCAAGCTCATTATGTCATTACTGTAATCAAGGGGAAAGTATTATTCATTTACTCTGGACATGTCCTTCACAAGATCATTTCTTCAAAAAATGCAATCATGGTTTATAAGGAACAGTATTACTTTGCCTTTTATTGAAGAATTATTTATATTTAATATAGGAGAACAATATATACTAGCTGATTTGAATATCATATTAGAAATTAAATACTATATTTTCTCGGCCAAAAAACTAACTTCCCCATTATCTATTACTGCACTTCACAACAGACTTTAAATACTCCTTCAGGGCAAACAAATATATAGCAGTTAAAGATAATACCTTAAAAACCTTTGAAAAAATTTGGAACAAATACAAAACTTTATTCCAAGATTAAATTTAATAAACACCAACTTAGTCCCTTCCACAGAACTTGTGTTATATCCAGGCTCTCGTAAAACAAAGTTTAAAAAAATAAATATAAATAGATTAATAAGTAAAAGATCTACTATTGTAACAAACAAGACATGTGACTAGACCCTGACAATAACATCTTCCATAATGTAACATATTATTGATATTGTATTATATGGGTAACCGTGCACACAGAGTATCTCTTTTCTCTTTTTTTCCTTCTTTCTTTTAGAGGATTAAGAGAAGGTCCATTAATTTTTTTTCTTTAAGACATTATAAGATTGACAGCAGTTTTTACAAAAATGAGTGAAAGAGTATGAGAGAGTATTTATGGAATACATGTATTGATTTTGTAAAATCTAAATGGGCCACTACAATCGTGTAGAATGGCTGAGAAAAAAAAAAAAAAAAAAATTATGCATATCAAATACAAACACTTATTTTCAATGTGGCCTTCGAACAATAATGCTATAATAGTTATACATACATATAACAACATTCATGAGCACACACGCAAACATCCATATACACAAAAATACTACAAATCCGACAAACACTCATTGGTTAATACATTCATAATATTCTTAATTCATAATCAAGATATCCATAGTGTCATATATGACGGATATTTAAGCAATTACATGCATATAGTGCCAGTTTCACTAAAGAAAAAATAAATAACAACAACCCAACAGCGACATAATTATATAGTATTATCAGCTAGTTTATATCCTGTTTTTGGAAAAGAAATTGTTTTAAATTGTATTTAATGAATGGACTGGACCATTTGGAATAGGATCGTCTGGCCACGTGATTTTGTTTGCATAATCAACGCGGGTCCCCTGAAGATTGTTCATTCTGGTTTATGTCACCGTAGAATGAACATCTCTTCGAGATAAATAACTTTGGTAATAGATAACATTTCCGGGTAATACTATTGCCGAATAGCTTAAGGAAAAATGCGATAGTGTCATTTTAGACTATGGTCACTGACTAGCTTAACGTGAAAGGTGCCATAGATCTGGGATTTGTTAAAGATACCTTGGTCTAAATTCAACAAATCTTTGAGCACAATAATCAGACCCAGACTCAAAATCTAATTTTTTGCAAACCCTATCAAAACAAAAGTATGGGTAAGAATTGTGAGATTCAGACATTTTCTGTTACATTACCTTTAAAATTACTCATTTCTGTAAGTAAATATAGTAATTTTCTTGCAAAATTGTTTTTATTTGGAATTTAAAAAAATGAGATTTTGAGTCGAGTCCGATTCTTGTGCTCAAAAGTTTGATGAATATTAGTCCTGGTATAAGATGTACCAGAGTTTCAGCTTGTCAATAGAGTAGTATATGTAGTATATACTGTGCTTCAAAACCGCCAGAGAGGATTTGATGAACTAGTGTATCTGAGGCCTCGACTTGTATATATAAATATAGTAATAGATCTAACCCCATTAATTATATGTGACTCCAAGCCCATAAACCCATTTTAAATAATCTAAGTTGATTTATTGTGCAAGTCTCTTTAATGAATAGTTAATCATTTGTTATAATCAACGGACAAAGCAGTCCCGAGGAAAATATTATATCTATAGTTTAAAAGAGCGTTGCACGTTACAAATGTTGCGCCCAACGTGGGGCACTATTATCATATCAATTTGATAAGCTTACCCGATCTACAATATACACATGATGGATGGGCAACGTTCAGATGGACAACATTCGGCTGGCTCATACAGAGGAGCTGAAGCGATGTTATGATCAACTAGAAGAGTTGAGGGTACATATGCGCATGATGAAGTTAGAGAATGAAAAGCTCAAGCTTGAGAAGGAGCTGAAGCCCTACAGAAGCTAGAACAATCCCTGTTGGCAGCTTCGACGCCGATACCACGACGTTTGTTACCCAAGACACCAGTTAGTCAAGGGGCCATGGTGAAGTTTTATGGCATACTTAAGTGTGCGGATAAAAAGACAGATACCGACCAGGGGCCGGACAGTGTTGTGAGTAAAGGAAAGGAGACAACTTCCTGTGTTGAGGGTAGCAAGGGTGCTGCCATGAAGCCCGCGACCTACGATGGAACCGGGCCATGGACTAACTACAAAGCTGAAAGTTGAACAAGTGGTCATATGATAAGAAGGGGTTATATCTTTCTGTGTCGCTAAGAGGGCAGGCACAGGGCGTGTTTGGAAATCTAGCTTCGAAATCTAATATGATCAACTAGTAAAGGGTCTGGAAGAAAGATTTTCACCACCAAATCAAACAGAGCTCTTATTAGCTCAGATATGCGGTTAAAGATAAAGCAGTCTAGACCAGCTGACTTGAATGATGCTGTCAGACATGCAGTTGAATTAGAGGCATTTTAAAGAGCGGAAAAGAAGCAAGAAGCGAAGATAGTTATGAAGACCGCTGATGAATCGTCGGAGCTGAACGACATGAAGAAGAGAGTGAGAGTGGAGGAAATGCAAGCCAGCATTGAACATATGAATGAGCAATTATCATTGCGCACAGGGATAGTCTTCCAATGTAAACTGCAGAGACCGAGGACGTTGGAGAGGATCATTTTATCGGCCTGGTACTAATTGATTGAGGCTCGGACAAACACCTGAAGAAAGATTGCCCTTCACTAGATAATAAAGAAAGTCTAAAGAACCCAGATGCACAAAGTTCAAAAGTTCAAAAGCAGACGTTGTTCACAAAGTTAAACTGCAGGCAAACAGCTGACAGGAATTTATACAACAGCCAAATTAGAAGGACGGGTCGTCGATTGTCCTATAGATACAGGTGCAACATTAACGCTTATGTCATCGTCGATATGGGAAAACATGATACCTGAGTTTAAACTGGAAGAATGCCATGGCAATATAGTGTCAGCATCTGGTGATAAGTTAGAAATATTCGGGAAGACGAATATAAAATTGAACTTCCAAGGCATTATGGTTGAGTTAAAAGTAGTTAATACTTGGGCTTGACTTCATGAAGCAGTGCCATGTTACCATTAATGTTGAAGCAGAAACCTGCAGTATAGATGGAACGATTGTCGAATTACAGTGTATGGGAAAGATAGGCTGTTACAGAGTGACGGTAGCCTACACACTAGATGTTCCCAGTTAGTCTGAAGTCATCATACATGGAAAGATAGTGGAGAATTTTTACCGAGATGAAGTTGGTTTAGTGGAACCTTTACCTGGAGAACTTGGTCATAGAAGTGGGTTGGTAGCTAGGACCCTTGTTAAGATGAACAACTTCTTACCAGTACGGTACGCTAATTTTTCGAATGAGGAAAAAACATTGTAACCGGGAACGAATATAGCCATCGTTAGTCCAGTTGCAGACGTTAGTCAAGAAAATGTATGGAGGCAGAAGAACCGATCTAATAGATGTGAAACTGCTGATATTCCTGAACATCTTGAAGATCTTTTCGTACGATCCACAAGTGGCATGACAACCTCACAAAAGAACGCAGTAGCAAAGTTGTTAATGAAATACAGAAATACATTTTCTACATCAGATCATGACCTTGGTAAAACGGGTATAATAAAGCATAGGATTGCAACTGTAGACGCGCAGCATATAAAACAACGGATGAGAAGGGTCCCAGTGCATCTACAAGATCAAGTCGATCAACATATTGATGCGATGTTGGAAGATGATATAATCCAACCGTCTACAAGCCCTTGGTCCAGCAGCATTATGCTTGTACAGAAGAAAGATGGATCCAGACGCTTTTGTATAGATTATAGACGTCTGAACGATGTTACTATAAAATATTCATATCCACTATCAAGGATTGTCGAATCTCTTGATCTACTAGCCGGATCCAGATGGTTTTCATGTCAGATTTGAGCTCTGGGTATTGGCAGGTCGAAGTTGAACAAAAATACAGGCCAAAGACAGCTTTTGCTACTAGACGTGGATTATTTGAATATAAAATGATGCCCTTTGGTTTGCGCAATGCCCCCGCAACGTTTGAGAGACTTATGGAAACTGTATTATCGGTTCTCCATTGGTAAATATGCCTAATGACCGGGAAGACATTTGAAGATATGCTTTCCAACCTGGAAATGGTATTTCAAAGATTCGAAAAGTATGACCTGAATCTGAAGCCTAGGAAATGCCATTTATTTCAGAAAGAAGTTGAGTATCTTAGGCACATAGTTTGCGAAGATGGCGTGAAAACAGATCCAAAGAAAACTAACTGTGTAAGACTGTGGCCAGAACCCCGATGTGTTAAGGACGTACGATCTTTCCTGTGGTTATGTAGTTATTATCGAAGATTCATATTTAAGTACTCGGAGATCGCCAAGCCACTGCATGAATTGACCGAGAAGAACCGGATGTTTTATGGACAGAAGAATGTTCCAGAGCTTTCAACAGTATTGGCCCATCTTGACTTCTCGAAACCCTTCATACTAGACACGGACGCCATCGAAGTTGCAATAGCTGCTGTGCTGTCACAGAACATTAACGGTGAAGAACGCGTTGTTGCGTATGCCAGTAGGACGCTAAGTAATACTGAAAAGAAATATTGTGTGACAAGAAATGAGTTGTTAGCTGTTGTGTGAAGTACTTTCGGCATTATTTGTACTGAAAACAATTTATCATGAGGACTGACCATTGATCATTACGTTGGTTAATGAACTTCCGAAACACTGAGGGTCAGGTGGCAAGATGGCCTGAGACATTGTCACCATTTTCTTTTACAGCAGAAAATAGACAGGGACGATTGCATCGAAATGCCGATAGTTGGAGCCGTATTCCATGCAAGAAATGTGGTAGGGACGATAATGTAAAAGAAAATATGGAAGATGGAGAGCAAGCTTATATTGAATTTAAGACAGTTAATACGGAGGAGATGAATATGAAAACGTACCAGGATGCTGACAAAGAAATAGGTTTAGTGAAAACGTTGGTGAGTGAGAAGGAAAAGCCAGACTTCAAAGAAATGTCATCTGGAGCTATGTATTAAAGTCTCTATTGCACCAATTCAATAGACTAGAAGTACACGATTTTCTATTAGTTCGACGATGGGAACAACTGGATATTGACGAAAACATTTATCAAGTTATAGTCCCATTTAGAAAACGACGGGAAGTTTTGAGATTTTCCCATGATGTTAGATCATCCGGCCATCTTGGAATAAGAAAACTCTACAGAAGACACGCCTGAATTACTATTGGCCTGATCTACAGAATGATGTCCGGACATATGTTGCAGGATGTGAGACATGCATGAAACGTAAGGGACCATCACAGACAAAACGAGCACCAATGCAACTTTATCAGAGTGGCTATCCAATGGAACGTCTGGCGATAGATATTTTGGGAGAACTACCAATGACTGAAAATGGGAACCGATACATTTTAGTCATCGCAGACTATTTTACAAAATGGACTGAATGTTTTCCCATGTCAAATATGGAAGCCAAGACGGTGGCAAAAACATTGGTAAAGCAGGAAATAGCCAGACTGGGAACGTCATCCAAGATTCACTCAGATCAAGGACGTCAGTTTGAGAGTAGATTATTTCAAAAAATGTGCAATATGTTTGGCAAAACCCGCACTACCGCGTACCACCCACAATCTGACGGCATGAGAGCGCTTTAATCGTACATTAGCTACCATAATAAGCGCTTTGTTTCAGAAAATCTAAATGTTTGGAACGAGCACATTCCTTATGTGATGATGGCCTATCGTAGTTCAGAACACGAAACCACTGGTATGAGTCCCAATTTATTAATGTTAGGTCATGAGGTTGCAACTCCTTTAGATCTTATGTATGAAATGCCATATATTATAAGGTCTGTCCCTAATAATCAATGGGTTTGGGATTTGCAAGAGAAATTGGAAGTAGCCCATACCGCGGGTAGGCAAAATACCGGTCGATCTATGAAACGTCAAAAGCAAATTCATGATAGACGAACGTCTTATGAACAATATAAGATAGGTGACAAAGTTTATATTTATTTTCCTATAAAGAAGGTTGGAACTTCCTCTAAATTCACGTCATTTTGGCGAGGTCCCTATGCCATTACAGAGAAAGTCTCTGATGTGTTGTATAAAGTTAAATGTGGTCGAAATATGTTCGAACAGGTAATACATTGTGATCGAATTAGAAAATGCAAGGATCCGAGATTGATATGCGAGGATGACAATATGTCTGATGATCATGCCGATAGTTCAAGAACAGAGGATGAAATTGAAAATGAGAATGATATTGTAATAGCCGATGGAAATTCAGATAATGAGAATTCTGATATCACATATCGTGTAAAAAGGAAACGTAAATCTCCTGTTTGGGCTAAAGACTACATATTCTCTGTTCAGGAGTGAGAAGACCACCATGGTAAAGACAATGCAGACTGAGAGGAAGCGCTTAATATGTTCACTCAGTAAGAACGACATTGGGAATTTAGTTTGCAACCGATCTCCTAGAAAAGTAGGATAGAGTGCGATGTATGTGGCCAGACCTTTCGGTGACAAGCATACCTCCGGAAACACAAGAAGACTTTGCACGGACAAGGTTGGAAAAGATAGAGACAGTATCAAGGGCACCAGATAAGGATGATGATGATAAGAAACATACTGAGAGTAAAAAATAGAGTGAAATAAGTGATTGGGATCAGGAACCTGACGTCTCGGTTGTAGAGTCCAGCAATAAGCCAGGAAGTGGTGAAGATAGTACTGATAGGAAATCAGACCAGTAATGAGATAATACAAGAGACAGTACAGAAGGCAATCCTTTCGGTGGACTCGAAGGAAGTTGACAGCATTACGAGGGAAAGGCTGTGGAGAAAACCGACAATCCCTACTACCAGAAAGAGGAAACCTTTGGATGTTAACAACAATGATAAGTTGCAACCAGAGACTGGGAAAATGAGACGAAGTGGTGATGATGTTACTGTTCCGAAATTGAGTAAGAAGGTCATCGTATGTAACAAGAGATCTAGAATGGGGAAAGCTAGGCCGTTACAAGTTCAGCAAGAGTTCACTGATAGTGGTATGCAGGCTGACCAAGAAATGTCAGAGATCAGTGTTCACGTTGATAGAGAGATGGTAGATTGTGCATCATAAACTGAAGAACAAAAATTTGGAAGTGAGAGTGCCAATAACAGGGGAGATATGTGTGAACATTGCAACATAAGTTTTGATGACGAGGCCATGTATCGTGTCCATTCAAGCTGTCACTCTAGGGATGACACTTTGAGGTCAAGCGGGACATATGCGCTTGAGGTGGGGTAATGAGACGATCAGACTCGTGTTTTACAGTCCGGTAGAATTCAATTGTATCTGGCCTCTTATAGTATGGTGCAGTATTTAGACGTTTCAATGTTTCTGACGGTGTAATGGTAAAATAGTCATGTTTGAATGTAAAAGGTTTAGAAAACATTAATTATACGGATATAATTGGATAGACGGTATGTAGCATTTCTTTAAAAAACTTCATGTTCGTAAGAGGTTAGTCGATCTCGCAAAGCATAGTGGAATGTAATTTACCGGCTATTTAAACCTAGCATGATGATGCTTCAATTTGCTTATGTAATAGAGAGATATGGTTTCATATCGGGCCTGAGGGTAGCATTCGAAGTACGTGAACGTCCGGGTTACATTCCCAACGACCAATAGGCTAAGGGTCGAGTTTTGGCCAAGGATACAGCTAATAACGCCAGTGGTGCCCGTAACACTCGAACCCGTGATCTCCGGGTTCTACGTCAATGTCAATTCTTATCGTATTCGTATACCGAAAGGATACTTGGTTTTGCTTTACTCTGATATGCGGTATGCAATATTTAAATGTAGTCAAACGTTATTGAGTTACTTCCCTTACATCGTTAGAGTAGAGTCCCTTTGTATTTTACCTGCATAAAGATGCGAACATGTGAAGAATTAGAAGGCGTGCCAGTGGCCTAGTAGCTACGGCCAGAACTTGTAACCTAGCAAACAGGCGTCATCGTGAACATGGGTTCGAAACCTCAACGCGGCAAATAATTCATAGAGAGAAAAGAAAAATATATTTCATTTTGTATTGTATTCTTTATGACTTAACAACACAGGTAACCGTAAGATATAATAGGAAGTTATGCGTAATTGTTTTATTCCCACGTGCCCTGCTTATTGCTTCAAGTGACAAAAGCGTATGTCTACCTATCCTCTGTTCTCTTGCTCTTCGACAACATAGCCCTGGACAACACAGTAAAATACTTGCTATTCATGACAACAGACACAACACTTTAACATCAGGTTAAATTTTAACTGTGAAACGAAAATAAATTTGGAGAGAAACACATGCAAATTACAAACTTTGGATATCTTCCATGGAACTAGTTTAGCATCCCACGACCCGGAAGTACTTTCTCACCGCACCGACACCAAAAGCATTATTGCGCTGAATTAATACAACTGTGTAATTTAGTTAGATATATGTAGTGTAGTTACATTGCATATAGTTAAAGTGCGGACAGATTATACTTCTGTTTCTGAGTAAGCACATGCAATACCTCCACTTTAAACATCTTGCATTCAAAAGACAGAAATAAAGACAGAAACAGTTGCCATTACGTGGTCCGAGTATTAACTTCCATATCCCATCCAACCCCTACTCCAAGAAGCGGAAATGGTTTTGACTGGAGTATGAAATAAAACCTTAATTTCAGCTTAAAAAGTTTGACATTGTAAAATTGAAACATTTATTATATAATTTTAAACAGGTTATCGCATTTTTTCTGTAAACACTGTTTTCAAACATGTTTTATTGTCAAAATATCTGTTATAAAGTCCTTCTTATTACGTACAGTTCTGAGAAATACAAACAATGTGTGGGGTCATTGCAGTCAAACAGAAGCTATGCATTCCAATATCAGCCTGTGCGGTGTAACGAACATTCCAGCCGGGTGGAGAACCGATCACAGGCCACACAACTTGAAATTGTTCTTTGAAATTGTTCTTTGTTTCTGTGTGCGTTTGTGGTTGACTGTCGTCTTTGAATGCTACTTTTCCTGTTCGATTTTATTTTTATATCTAATTGGTAGCCCTATTGTCAACCCTTGTGTGTTTGTGGTGTCTTATTTTGCCTTTTATTCATTTTTATATATAGTTGTTCTTTGTTTATGTTTGTGTTTGTGGTTGACTGTCGTCTTTGAATGCTACTTTTCCTGTTCTATTTGTATATCTATATTAAAAGTAAGTAACAAATACTGATAAAGGTGATCCTTTGGGAGCAACAAACACAATTAAGAGAATAAAGGAGCAGACTCGGTTTTATTGAGTCTGTTTATGAGAAATAATGAAAGAAGCAATGCCTCTCACGCCCCCTAGCACCGGCTAAAGCGGTATTCTACTTCAAAGCCACCTATATTGGACTCGCTTGTCCCAAAGGACCAGTAAAAATAACACTACAAAATAAAAATAACACTAGGTGTTTCATGACTGCTTTTGCGTCTTTTATTAAAACTCATCGCACGTGTGATCAAATGACAGAGATACATAGCAGAAATAAAAAACAATTAACTGTAAAACAAGTGTGTTTTACGGCAGAAGCCTCAATCGATAACATGTTTTATGTTATTAGGTTATACAACAATTCCGTAAGACCACTGGCATCAGTGGAATATTTCACTGAGTCATAAATAAAATGAAAACAAAAATATATATGTTCCTGTTCTATGGAACCAGAATCTGCTATTTTGCCTCTAACCAGTGCGTTGCTAGGGCATCACATCAGCGTTAGCATCGCAGACGGTTCCATTTATCGTCCAGTGGGATAATAATATAAGACGGCAACAATGTGGGTCACTCTTATTATTTCGAGGAGCTCCAAAGGTATCCGGGAACCTTGCCCCATTCTTATGTAATAGAGTGATATAGGTTCATATCGGGCCTGGAGAGTTGCCTTCGAAGTACGGGAACGTCCGGTTTACGTTCCCAACGACGATAGGCTAAGGGTCGTGTTTTGGCCAAAGATACAGCGAATAATACAGTGGTGCCGGTAAGACTCGAACCCTTGATCACCGGGTCCTGCGTCAATGGCAATTCTGATCGTATGCGTATATCGAAAGGATACTTGGTTTTGTTTTACTCTGATATGCAGATTTATTGCTTCGGTGCCCAACATTTTGGCGGTATGTAATATTGAAATATGATCAAACGTAAGTAAAACGTTTATGAGTTGCTTCTCTTACATCGTTGCTTCACTTACATCGCCTAGTGGTTACGGTCAGAACTTGTAACCTAGCACACAGGCGTCATCATGAACATGGGTTCGAAACCTCAACGCGGCAAATAATTCACAGAGAGAAAAGAAAAACATGTATTTTTTTTGTATTGTATTGTTTATGACTTAACAACACATTTAACAGTTAGATATAATAGGAAGTTATGTGTAATTGTTGTATTTATGTGTAAGTGCACTGCTCATTGCTTCTGTGTGTCAAAATCCATGCAGGTGGATGAGTTCAATATTGTTAATTCGAATATTACTCATATAAATGTAATGAGTAATAAAACATTTCTACCTAAGGCATCACTTTACTATTAGCTACATAACATGCCATGGTAAGGTTCGCTTTTTGGTATTATTTTATTTCGTCGGTGTGTTCTTGGGCAAAACGCTTTTCCATGGCCTCGTCCGTTGGATGGGGACGGTAAGCCGGCGGTCCCGTGTATCGGAGTTTAACTTCTGAGCAAGTAAACTAATATGTTCATAAGTAAGAGTAGGACAGGTTCCAGATTAATGTGTGTCCTTCCACTCTCTCTGGTGCGGCTCTAAATAACATATATTGTGTTGATGATCGGTAACATAGCATTAAATCAGTGATCCGATTGGATGATATTTTAACGGTAAAAACATACACGTAATCGGAAACCGTCCAATCTGGTCACTTCTTTGATTACAACCGGAAGTAAACTTAAGTTAGATGTATTGTAATGGTAGCATCGGCGATTTTACTTAAATTTCCCTCCACAGAGTGATTTTATGTACGAACCGTGAATATACGGTTATAAATGGAAATCAGACCTAACGAACGATGTAAAGGACTTGAATCAATTCGCTAATTTGACAAAGACACAGCCTTCGAAAAGAGGTATATCAGCTTGGTGCAAACAAGCTTCCTTACCATGTGTTATATAGATAGTACGGGTATCGTATTTTATATTTGTTTTTCTAATATTTGCGGCTCAAGTGCCAGTTATTTTCTGTTATTCTCATCAATAGAATATCTGGCAGAATATAAGAATCTTTCATGGGTATCCGGCAAAGATCAGGAATTACAAAACGAGGTATAATTGTTTTTTATGCCGAGGTTCTGAACAGTTATAACGTGGATTGGAATTCCCTATTTGAACTGAATGGCTATGATTGATTCCTTTTGTTGCATATGATTGACCTTTTATGCGTTGACGTTGCCAATTACTAATGTTGTGTGTGTTTTTTCTGTCGTCACAGTGACGTCATGCAACTGTTGACGTTATTGACGTTATTGTTGATGCGCGTGACATTTATTTTCCCCGTTATGTAAGATTAGGCTTTCCATCACCCATGTAAAACGCTGTAGATTGTTTTTTTTTGCATAAACAAACACACACTGATTCAGTGTTTCACGTCCCACAACACAGTTAATTTTGCATTGCTCTACGTATGTAGCAGGACCCCTCTGGACCACTGTAGAACTTCCTGAATTTTCTTAAACATAATTTCTTTGTGAAACTTGAAGTCTGTTGCTCGAATTATCCAGCAAATAAACCCACTGGGTTGACCAATTTGCTTTAATTTAAATATCAATAGTTTGAAAAGACCCTCTTTAATTTGTCCATTTTACTAACATGTTCAAGTGTATCATTACGCGGTATTAGATCCTCAGATCTTGGCTCAGAAATATTCGGGCATATCCAAACCTGTATGAAATCATGAACTTGTTCCATTCTAGTCACCTGCAACAAAAAAAGGGAAACTATTAAACATTTTAAGAAATAAACAAGAACCGAATAACATAGATCTTTTTTTTAAGCACCAGAAAGTTCCTACCGTAACTGGTAAGGGAAATAACTGTTTAGTGAGACCTTTCAACGATTCATTCACACTATGAGTATTTTGAAATAAACAAGTGTCAAAAGCGCATGTCTATCTATCCTCTGTGCTCATGCTCTCCGACAACATAGCCCTGGACAACACAGTAAAATACTTGATATTCATGACAACAGACACAACACTTTAACATCAGGTTAAGTTTTAACTGTGAAATGAAAATAAATTTGGAGAAAAACACATGCAAATTACAAACTTTGGATATCTTCCATGGAACTAGTTTAGCATCCTACGACCCGGAAGTACTTTCTCACCGCACTGACACCAAAAGCATTATTGCGCTGAATTAATACAACTGTGTAATTTAGTTAGATATATGTAGTGTAGTTACATTGCATATAGTTAAAGTGCGGACAGATTATACTTCTGTTTCTGAGTAAGCACATGCAATACTTCCAATTTAAACATCTTGCATTTAAAAGACAGAAATAAAGACAGAAACAGTTGCCATTACGTGGTCCGAGTATTAACTTCCATATCCCATCCAACCCCTACTCCAAGAAGCGGAAATGGTTTTGACTGGAGTATGAAATAAAACCTTAATTTCAGCTTAAAATGTTTGACATTGTAAAATTGAAACATTTATTATATAATTTTAAACAGGTTATCGCATTTTTTCTGTAAACACTGTTTTCAAACATGTTTTATTGTCAAAATATCTGTTATAAAGTCCTTCTTATTACGTACAGTTCTGAGAAATACAAACAATGTGTGGGGTCATTGCAGTCAAACAGAAGCTATGCATTCCAATATCAGCCTGTGAGGTGTAACGAACATTCCAGCCGGGTGGAGAACCGATCACAGGCCACACAACTTGAAATTGTTCTTTGAAATTGTTCTTTGTTTCTGTGTGCGTTTGTGGTTGACTGTCGTCTTTGAATGCTACTTTTCCTGTTCGATTTTATTTTTGTATCTAATTGGTAGCCCTATTGTCAACCCTTGTGTGTTTGTGGTGTCTTATTTTGCCTTTTATTCATTTTTATATATAGTTGTTCTTTGTTTATGTTTGTGTTTGTGGTTGACTGTCGTCTTTGAATGCTACTTTTCCTGTTCTATTTGTATATCTATATTAAAAGTAAGTAACAAATACGGATAAAGGTGATCCTTTGGGAGCAACAAACACAATTAAGAGAATAAAGGAGCAGACTCGGTTTTATTGAGTCTGTTTATGAGAAATAATGAAAGTAGCAATGCCTCTCACGCCCCCTAGCACCGGCTAAAGCGGTATTCTACTTCAAAGCCACCTATATTGGACTCGCTGGTCCCAAAGGACCAGTAAAAATAACACTACAAAATAAAAATAACACTATAGGTGTTTCATGACTGCTTTTGCGTTTTTTATTAAAACTGACCGCACGTGTGATCAAATGACAGAGATACATAGCAGAAATAAAAAACAATTAACTGTAAAACAAGTGTGTTTTACGCCAGAAGCCTCAATCGATAACATGTTTTATGTTATTAGGTTATACAACAATTCCGTAAGACCACTGGCATCAGTGGAATATTTCACTGAATCATAAATAAAATGAAAACAAAAAGATATATGTTCCTGTTCTATGGAACCAGAATCTGCTATTTTGCCTCTAACCAGTGCGTTGCTAGGGCATCACATCAGCGTTAGCATCGCAGACGGTTCCATTTATCGTCCAGTGGGATAATAATATAAGACGGCAACAATGTGGGTCACTCTTATTATTTCGAGGAGCTCCAGAGGTATCCGGGAACCTTGCCCCATTCTTATGTAATAGAGTGATATAGGTTCATATCGGGCCTGGAGAGTTGCCTTCGAAGTACGGGAACGTCCGGGTTACGTTCCCAACGACGATAGGCTAAGGGTCGTGTTTTGGCCAAAGATACAGCGAATAATACAGTGGTGCCGGTAAGACTCGAACCCTTGATCACCGGGTCCTGCGTCAATGGCAATTCTGATCGTATGCGTATATCGAAAGGATACTTGGTTTTGTTTTACTCTGATATGCAGATTTATTGCTTCGGTGCCCAACATTTTGGCGGTATGTAATATTGAAATATGATCAAACGTAAGTAAAACGTTTATGAGTTGCTTCTCTTACATCGTTGCTTCACTTACATCGCCTAGTGGTTACGGTCAGAACTTGTAACCTAGCACACAGGCGTCATCGTGAACATGGGTTCGAAACCTCAACGCGGCAAATAATTCACAGAGAGAAAAGAAAAACATGTATTTTTTTTGTATTGTATTGTTTATGACTTAACAACACATTTAACAGTTAGATATAATAGGAAGTTATGTGTAATTGTTGTATTTATGTGTAAGTGCACTGCTTATTGCTTCTGTGTGTCAAAATCCATGCAGGTGGATGAGTTCAATATTGTTAATTCGAATATTACTTATATAAATGTAATGAGTAATAAAACATTTCTACCTAAGGCATCACTTTACTATTAGCTACATAACATGCCATGGTAAGGTTCGCTTTTTGGTATTATTTTATTTCGTCGGTGTGTTCTTGGGCAAAACGCTTTTCCATGGCCTCGTCCGTTGGATGGGGACGGTAAGCCGGCGGTCCCGTGTATCGGAGTTTAACTTCTGAGCAAGTAAACTAATCTGTTCATTAGTAAGAGTAGGACAGGTTCCAGATTAATGTGTGTCCTTCCACTCTCTCTGGTGCGGCTCTAAATAACATAGATTGTGTTGATGGTCGGTAACATAGCATTAAATCAGTGATCCGATTGGATGATATTTTAACGATAAAAACTCACACGTAATCGGAAACCGTCCAATCTGGTCACTTCTTTGATTACAACCGGAAGTAAACTTAAGTTAGATGTATTGTAATGGTAGCATCGGCGATTTTACTTAAATTTCCCTCCACAGAGTGATTTTATGTACGAACCGTGAATATACGGTTATAAATGGAAATCAGACCTAACGAACGATGTAAAGGACTTGAATCAATTCGCTAATTTGACAAAGACACAGCCTTCGAAAAGAGGTATATCAGCTTGGTGCAAACAAGCTTCCTTACCATGTGTTATATAGCTAGTACGGGTATCGTATTTTTTGATATTTGTTTTTTATAATATGTGCGGCCCAAGTGCCAGTAATTTTCTGTTATTCTCATCAATAGAATATCTGGCAGAATATAAGAATCTTTCATGGGTATCCGGCAAAGATCAGGAATTACAAAACGAGGTATAATTGTTTTTATGCCGAGGTTCTGAACAGTTATAACGTGGATTGGAATTCCCTATATGAACTGAATAGCTATGATTGATCCTTTTTTTGCATATGATTGGCCTTTTATGGATTGACGTCGCCAATTACTAACGTTGTGCGTGTGTTTGTGTCGTCACAGTGACGTCATGCAACTGTTGACGTTATTGACGTCATTGTTGATGCGCGTGACATTTATTTTCCCCGTTGTGTAAGATTAGGCCTTCCATCACCCATGTAAAACGCTGTACATTGTTTTTATGGCATGAAAAAACACACACTGATTCAGTGTTTCACGTCTCACAACACAGTTAATTTTGCATTGCTGTACGTATGTAGCAGGACCCCTCTGCACCACTGTAGAACTTCCTGAAATTTCTTAAAAATAATTTCGTTGGGAAACTTGAAGTCCGTTGCTCGAATTATCCAGCAAAATAACCCGACTGGGTTTACCAATTATTTTTTTTGAAATATCAATAGTTTGAAGAGACCCTCTTTAATTTGTCCACTTCACTTACATTTTCAAGTGTATCACTACGCGGTATTATATTCTCAGATCTGGGCTCAGAAATATTCGGGCATATCCAAATCTGTATGAAATCTTGAGCTTGTCCCATTCTTGTCACTTGCAACAAAAAAAGAGAAACTATTTAAACATTGTAAGAAATAAACAAGAACCGAATAACATAGATCTTTTTTTTAAGCGCCATAAAGTTCGAGCTAACGTAACTGGCAAGGGAAAAAACTGTTTAGTGAGACCTGTAGCATCCTATTTTTGTTTTATATATGGCTATATCTTTCTGATACTGAAAGGGAATACTTTCAAGCAACAAACACAAACAAAAGACAAAGTAGCAGACTCGGTTTTATTAAGTATGTTCGCCAGAGGTTATATAAAGTGTAATATCTCTCACGCCCCTACGGTATTCTACTTTAAAGATACCGGTATTGGGCTTGATGATCCCAAAGGACCAGAAGGTAATAACACTACTGACCTGTAGTCGAGGCGACGTTTTGAAGCCGTCACAAAGCAATAAAATAAAGCTAGTGTGAATGTCAATAATTACCGAAAGGGGATCTCTTGGAAGTAACAAACACAGAAAGAAAAGCCCAATCCATTGATGCTTTCCGGGCAGGGATGATGCGGAGGTCGTCTTGCTTCCAACAATAGACGTTTTTCAGCTTTTTAGCTGCATTTGAACATTGCATCACAACACATGTGATTATGTTCTAAAAACAACAACAACAACAACAACAACAACAACAACAACTGTGCTCATGAGTGTAGGAGAAGGTTGTAAAGGGCGTAATGCTTATCTTACTTATTTTTCATGTTCCATTACGTGGTTCTCGCATTAACTTTCATACCCCATCCAACCCCTTCTCCAAGAAGGGAAAATGGGTTTGGCTGGGGTATAAAATAAAACCTTAATTTCAGCTTAAAATGTGTTGATGTTGTAAAATTAAATTATTTAATAGGTAATTGTAAACATGTTATCGCATTTTTTTCAGTAAAATATGTTTTTGAAAGTGTTTTATTGTCAAAATATCAGATAAAAATCCTGTTTAAATTCGCTTAATGGATTTAAGGCAGTAACACGTAATGAATATATAGCGAAAGATTTAATTTTAGATCTCTGCTTAAAATCAGCGAATATGGTGACACAGCTTCAACACTCCTGCTCTTGCACATCTGTAAAAATATTACTCTACTAGAACATTTGGATCGATTTTGATGACATTTGATCACGGTGTTTCTTGATTAATTTCAATTAACATTGATTTTGTCATCGCTTCATGTCATCCAATAGTGTTGCCGTTTCTATCAAGGACATCTTAAAAGTACACTAGCCCCAAATGAGTTCATATCGTTCAAGTGATATTGGGAAAACCGCCTTTTAAAATCATTGTAACAGATAGAAAATAATAAATACCGATCCAAACAATTGTCATGGCCGGCAATGTTACATATAGTTGACGAAAAAGAATTTGTTCAAAGGCAAGTTATGACAAAGGTGTTCCAAAGTGGAAACAAACGAATCAGGTCGCCGTGATAAAAATCGAGAGACGTTGTCATTTGACCTTGGCTATATTGGTGTTTAGAGATGTACAATAACAACAGTTCCTTGTATACTTAAAAAAACTTATCTGGGTCATTCTGAATTAATGAAGATTGATGAATGTATACACACTTGTTGTTTATTAATCAAAATCTATAATTGAACCAACACCATTTCTGTCATTGAAGAATAGTCCGCCGTTGGAATAGTCTACCAGTCCCTATGGCTGAGGCTCCTCCTGATTTGGTATATTACAAACAGGAGTTTGTCAAACTTTCGTTCTAAACACTACCAGTCGATTGTTTGTTAGGTTTCTAGTGATTCTAGTTGCTAGGCCGGTTGGGTGCATTCCCAGAGGCCGTTACAGTAATCAGACAGGACTGTTGATAAAGGGTCTAATCGGCGACTGAAAATTTATTATCGTATTTTTTATTTTATAAATTTCTCACATATTATTGAAATCGTCAATTGTGTCATGTGAAATCGTTAATTGTGTAGAGTGAAATCGACAATTGTGTCATGAGAAATCGTTAATTGTGTCGTGTGAAATCGACAATTGTGTCTTATGAAATCGTCAATTGTGACATGTGAAAATCGTCAAATGTGACGTGTGATATCGTCAGTTGTGACGTGTGAAATCGTCAGTTGTGACGTTTGAAATCAAAAGTTGTAACGTGTGAAATCGTCAATTGTGTCGTGTGAAAATTGTAAATTGTGACGTGTAAAATCGTCAGTTGTGACGTGTGAAATCGTCAATTGTGACGTATGAAATCGCCAGTTGTGAATCGTTAATTGTCTCGTGTGAAATCGTCAAATCGTCAATTGTGATGTGTGTGAAATCGTCTGTTGTGACACGTGAAATCGTCAATTGTGAAGTGTATCATACAGTACAGATACATTGGATCAAACTGATTATTTGTAACTTGTGTGGACATTCCATATATGCCAGTCACTCCTCCGCTTCCTGGCACACAATCGTGTTTCGTATTTTTATTTTCTCTCAAAATGTCTTAACTAAACCAATTTAACACGAATTTACCGTTCAGTAATACATAATGCCATGTGTTATTAAAACTATGTATCTGAATATACTGTTATTTTTATAAATCATAATATATACTATTGTATGCCATCTTACAATGCCACAACTGGATCATAAAATAGGATTAGGACCTACGAGAGGTGATACAAACTTCCAGAACAAGTTACTATAGTAATGATTCATTTACTATATACCTCTTTACATATCATTAAAATAGAATACATGTATCATAAACAAAAAATAATTTGACATTTTCCAAAATCTATTTTTAATAGCATACTGATAACCTGTATGTGATACGGTTTGTTGTATTCCATTGGAGGGAAATGAAGGTGCTATGTATATATTGATAGGTATATAATAAATGTAATTATTGATGCTATTCGCATGGTTCTTGTTAGAGTTATTGCATATCAAAGATTCTTCTTTCGAGCTAAATTTACGAAACCACTTCGATGCAAAATCTTATCGTTTTCATGTTCAGACCTATTTCAAGTCGAAACTCTACTTCATAAAGGTTTACTGTAGTATGCGGTCTATTAAGTCGAACGACATCGATAGCTCACCGATATTTCACCTTATAGCTTTTATTATGCTTTGTTTTTCTAACTGTATATATGTCACGTAACAAGATATTAGTTATCATTTCCAAACATCATTTTCACAATGCCTGTTTTCGTAATAATATATCGTGTTTCAAGCAAACACGCATTTACGGACCCTTTAAGAACTTTTACTGATAAAAAACTCAGCATGGTATAACCTTGACGGATATTCAGAGACAAAAACAGTTCGATGGTTGTTTACTACTTCTTTAGTTCACCTAGGTTAAAGGGGTTTTGTCGGTAAAAAAGCACTTTCAGCCTCCAGGATTTTATCAATGGCGTTAGTGCATTAAAATGACATTACACCGGAATTTTCATTGCTGTACGGCAAAATCATCACAATATTTGATTAAGTTTAATACATTATTCATTAGTTTTTATTTCCTCTTGGAAATGAAATAGTATCTTTTTGTCCATTTATGTCAACACAGAGAGCACAAAGATGTGTTAAAAAACAGTATCAGTAACGAGATTAAACTATTAAGACGCTGATATTGTCTTGTTCAAGCAGTGTCTTCTTTGTATAAATGAACTGCTATTAGATGTTTAAAGTTGGTTGGCAAAACTGTAACTTTAAGGACGTATTTCACAACGTCAAATGATCATTGAAAAAGCATGGAAAGCTTGTTCATTTACTGCTAACATTACCGATAAGCTCAGATATAGAGGATCTTACATGAGTACTCATTCATTATTGAATTTATTAAACGAGTTGGCAAAATGATATAGTGCGAGGCTCTCAATAATGAATGAGAACGAATGTTAGATTCTATTTATCACATAACTCACCTATCGAATTTTATTGCATTTTGCCTATCGCTTTAACACGCGAAACCGACATAAACCGTGGGAATTGGATCATAGTCATTATCGATTTTTGTTGACAGAGCGTACTAGGCTCATTTGCATACTTATAAAACTAGTGGTATATCGAAAATATAGAATGGTGTTATTCCACTCCCACGCCGTTAAGTTATATGATAAATATAAATTGAGGCCCGAGTAAAGTATTTCTTTCGACAGCATTGTTGTATCGAACGGTATCTCACTTTTATGAAGAAGAAAATGTTTTTGTTTGTATGGTGTTTTACGTCATTTTCAACACATTTAAGGTTATATATGACGATCGATTTTTTTTGTGGTTGAGGCAGACCACCCACTTTTCCTGGGTAGAACCAGTACTGTACACCTCCCGCCATCCGTAAGAATCGACTTCCTCACTTACAAGTCGAGCTCCCAGTGGGATTCGAAACCGCAGCGGTGAGAGGCGAAGGTTTACAACGGAATGTCGTTAACTGAAGAAGAAAACAACAAATTAACAAGTTAGCTGGACTAAATACAAAACTTTGTTGATATTTCATTGTTTTAGAACAAAAATAAAACCAAAATACAACTAATGAACAACCCGCTTCTATGAATTAATATGTTGACAGCATACAACAAAAATTGTATAAGGATGGCCTCATGTTTTGATACAAAATTGAATAACACTATTTATTTTCTCATGCATTTGTATTTGCAGTTACCTATACAAATTGTTCTTCCACTAAATATACTGAACAAAAAAATAAATGTCCGACTTATTTTGCAGGTAATTTTTCCATAGGCGAGTTTTTGAGGGCGTATAAAAAGCTTAAACAGTGTTTTAATAAAACACTGTTTGGTGTTTGTAAGCATACTTAAGTGAGTACTAAATATCCCATTAAACAGTTCCAAATTTGCCAAGCAATAATCTGTTATGGATGATATGGAAATGTTAAAGGGAGGTAATTTGATGATTGGTGATAATCAAAAGCTGCCAACTACACAATCTGTGTTACGCTTTTTTGTGATTTGTTTTGGTAAGGAACATGAAGAAAATATTGTCTCGGACAAATTTTGGTAATTGTCGTAGATTTAATTTGTTTTTGTGGCCAAAATGCAAGTTTTAAGAAAAAGGAGGCTCACTCTCTTGTGTACTGAACTTTTCAAAACCTATTGGACTATTGTTGGCGGTCTATCTAATTATTCTTAAAACATCATTATTTTTTTCCTGTTTTGCTGTCTAGACAATCAGCATCAACATCAGCTGACGTTTCATTTTTTGTTCAGTACACCAGGCTCGAAATAGGTCCTTCATATAACTGATCTCTTTATGATCTCATATACAAATTTCACTTTAGCCAGACACGAATCTCAGATATCTGATTCATATAGAACAAAGAAGTATCAATTCGCCACTGACCGTTCCAAGGCGGTAGCCCTATTGTCAACCTGTGTTTGTTTGTGATGTCACGAGCCTTGCCTATTGATATTGTACTTGTTGTTTGTTTTAATGCATTTGTTGGCT
Organism: Cyrtodaria siliqua; assembly: GCA_037043455.1. Classification (NCBI taxonomy): domain Eukaryota; kingdom Metazoa; phylum Mollusca; class Bivalvia; order Adapedonta; family Hiatellidae; genus Cyrtodaria; species Cyrtodaria siliqua. The sequence goes on from JAWPHD010001348.1 coordinate 198,645, forward strand.
GACTGTGTTCTGTGTAGCATGTTTTGAAGGGTGGGGTAATCTTAAAGAAATTGGACTAAAGTTGTACAGAAAATGCTTTTTGATACTTTTATTTGGTATGGAAACATGGGTAATTTTATTGTCTTCTAAGAAATGTATGACACAATGATGATGTGATTTATTTTTGCTCAAGGTTTCAGGCTAAGGGCTTGTCATGGGTTTGATGATTGAGAAATGTACATTAAACTGTGGAGTGCCCCCTTACGTCATACAAACAAAACAAGTGGAACCGGAACTTTTCGTTAATTTTCGTAATCGTTATTCCCTAGTGGCGGAATCTGACGACGACATCCGTAAAACAATCGGAACGTCATTTAGCGTTCCCGCCACTGACGGAAAAGGCCGAGCAATGTTCCGTACTGGGAAATATCTCCAGTATCCCGTACTGGGAAATATCTCCCACTGGGAGACTGGGAGATATTTCCCAGTAGAGCAAACGGGTAGATATAGCTTTTCTTTTCCCCGTATTTCCTATACAAATCACTGAAAAATATGTAATATAACAGTATTTAAAATATGCTTTTTTTTTGAGCAAGTGATCGAGATGGGCGTAGACCATCGAGGTGTTTAAATTAACCAACGAGATGAAACCATACACTATTTGTTTTGTAGCATGTCCATTTCAGCTTTATTTAAGTTATTCTAACTGTTATTCTAACTTTTATTCTGACAGGTCTTATTTTCAATTAAACGATTTACACCTGTGCTATTACAAAGAGAATTTTCAGTGACCATGGTACAACATTACATGCAAACAATTATTTGCAAGTGAATTTGAATTGCAAATTGTATCTTGCACATAAGGTATATTTAAAAATAGTTGCAATACAGTTGGTCCCTTTTACACTTTTTACAAACACTGTTTTGGTTACCTTTATCGACTATGGTCACGTGACTCAAAATTGACTGATTTATTTTAAATCACGGGTTTCATTTGTATATTTGTACCTGATTTTACAAATGAACTTTAATAACATCGCAAACAAGAATTTAAAAATAAGAAAGGAGTTTATTTTTTGTTTTTAATGCTATTTTATTTTATTAAAGAGGTTGCTCAAAAGTTTCTGGTAACTGAATACATACTTACACACTGAGATACTATATGTATACTATGCTAATAAACTAACTTCTACTTCTACAACATAACTTTGCAAATTGTCAAAAAACGTTATCGGGCAAGCACAAAAAGCTATATTTAAGCTTAATAAGTATTTATACATTTTTACTAATATTACACCCAGACATTATTTAGAATTATTTGATAAGTTGGTAACACCTATACTTAACTATGGAAGTAAAGTTTGAAGTTTCTGTCAGCCTAAACAAATTGAACGAGTGCATCTGCAGTTCTGTAAACAATTATTGTGAACACGTCAACTCAAAACGGTTTTATTTATGAGGAACGAGGTAAAACAGATTATGCTACATGAAGATTTTAGGGTTCTCTCATGAACAGACTCAATAAAACCGAGTCCGCTACTTTTATCTCTTGTTTGTGTTTGTTGATTCCAAGGTATTTTTCAGTATTTGTTATCATTCAAACTTGCGTTTGTTTAGTGCTGTCTGGCGGCCGTAAAAAGTTGCCTCGACTACAAATCAGTAGTGTTATTCCTTACTGGTCCGTTGAGATCATCAAGACCAATCTGTGTGGCTTTAAAGTAGAATATCGCTAAAGCCGGTGCTAGGGGGCGTGAGGGGTGTTGCATTTACATTATCTCTCATAAACAGACAAAATGAAACTGAGTCTGCTACTTTTATCTCTTGTTTGTGTTTGTTTCTTCCAAGGGATCCCCTTTTCAGTATTTATTAGCATTGAAACTAGCGTTTGTTTAGTGCTGTGTGGCGGCCGTTAATAAGTTATCCCGACTACAAATCAGTAGTGTTATTACTTACTGTCCTTTGAGATCATCAAGCTCAAGAAGAATACAGTAGGAGGCGTGAGAGGTGTTGCACTTTACATTACAAATCAGCAGTCGTGTGTTTTGTCCCTAAATCTTAAGTTATATATTTTTTATTTCTTGTCTTATAAGAAAGTAATGAAACTTATTTTGTATACAGGAGGAAATCATAACAATGCCCGGAGCTGATATTTCGAACTAGAAGTTTTCATAAATTTAATAATTTTCAGTCGAATTTCATGTTAATTTTCGCTGAAATCGTGAAAACCGAAAAATAGCAAAAAAATGCACTTTTTTAAGTTCAGACATCAAAAAACCTTAAACAACAATTTACAAGCATTTTTTTTTTAAATTTGTATTGCAGTAATTTTTATAATTGAATTTTTTTTCTCCAAAACATCATTCTTTACCCTTTTTCAAAAACACGGATGCAGTGAAATTATGAAGAACAAGTTCATGTCATACTGTTTTATATCGAAGGTATCGTTAGACTTGACATTAAAATGAACATATTCGGCTAGAGATGCAGTTACAAAACGGAAGTATTTCGTTGTAAGTTGAACACCTCTTCTATAAACCGCAGATAGCGTTTTACTTTCAACGTTTTGTTAAAAATATGCAGACATGGTATGCCATGGACAAGAATCAGGTCCAAATTCGGAGGTCAAAGGTCAAATGAATTTCGTGGGCATGTGTTGTTATTATTTAATTCGTTTAACCTCATTAAAATAATTGTCATTAAACGATATTATGCAATACATTATGTGTTAATGATTATGTAGATATATAGATGGTTGGTTGAGTGTTTTACGTAATTTCAGCACATTTACAGGTACTTATGACGGTCGTTTTTTTGTGGTTGAGGCAGAACACCCACTTTTTCCTGGGAAGAACCAGTACTGTATACCTACCGCGATCCGTAAGAATCAACACTTTCTCACTTACAAGTCGAGCTCGCAGTGAGAGGCGAGACGGTTTTTTCAAGCGCCGCGTCTTTACCATCCCGGCCACGGAAGCGCTGTAAATGTATAAAAACATCTGGATCGTTTGAACTGATAAAGCCAGGGGCGAACCGAGCAGCGACGCTGCGAGTGGGGGTAGGTGTGGGAGGTGGTTTCCCCCTCCCGCCGGTGGGGGTTTGGGAAAATTGTGAAAATTAGCATTTTGTTTGACACTAGCGCACACCCCACTCAGCCTTCAGTTTTTATTGCATATTTGGAACTTTTGGAACTTTTATTTTTTTCACTTTTGCTGACGAATTGTACTCATTGGCATACGTGCGTATGCCTGGATACGCGCCTGAAAGCATTGTGTGTTTTTTTTTTATATCTTATCACATATTTGATTGCAAGGCATTATGTAAAAATAATATGAGAAATGTTTTGTTGTGACATACTTTGTTTTATATCAAAGTGAATACAACTCAAGCACTCATAAACTTATTGAGTTATTTCACTTCTCTATGAAACAAAATCTGTTATTCACTGCAAATAAACAAATATCCTCTATTTCTCCTCGAGAACTAAAGACACTAATTTGAATGACTGATATATACTTAAGACTGCCGTTTGCCATTTAAATGACAAACCACTTCGTAGCTCAGTCACCGTTATTCCAAATCTATAATATTTTCGTCCAATAATTGTCTGGAAAAAGTTGGACAGCTGTCTTCCACGTCATCGTTTACATTGAATGCGTTCATAACTGGTACGTAATGATCAATTTCTTTAAAGGGACACTGTCCGTAAGTAAAGCACACACTGATTTTTATAAATGTACAACTTACCTAAAATGATCATTTAATTAATTGTTATCCATTTCACACTAAAATGTTAATAATAATAAAAAAAATGATATGAAATACATTAGTTTAAATCTATTATCTAGGTACTATGCACTGTTTGAACGGCAAAATACAGGTGTCAGTGTAGTGACGTCTTACAAGAAACGTTTACACACGGTCTGAAATTGTCCACACGTTTTTTGGTCAAACGCAAGTCACATGGTGCATAATGTAAACGTCCTTTTGTAACAAACCCAGATGTCAAATAAATGAGAATAACTGATTGCATACTTTCATAGTTTGTCTTTGTTGTTTGTGTTTATTAACATATCACTTATTATGCGCCTATCAACGTTTTACCCCACTGAGGTGGCGGCAGGCATACACAGTGGGAATTAGACAAATGTACACATTGATCGCATAATTGTCATTCGAAGGTCTAAGGGTAAGAGTTATATAAATATCACCATTCCATGTTCTGTCCAAGTTCTTCTCCAGAATACTCTATTTTTATCAATCGCGCTACAGGTATTGCTAATTCAAAGCAGGCGTGTTACCTTTTTTCAGGCATTTTAATAAGACCTCACATATTTACCCCAATATTTTTTTTTTTAATTATTTATATAAAAAACTGGCCCAGTAAAATTATGTTCCGGTTTATGACAAACCCCGTTTGAAAGGGCTGACCTCAAACATTGTATGCCAAATCTAATTTCTGTATCCTGTAATATATGATGATATCAACAAATACATGTTAGAAGTTTGTTTATCAGGTTACAAAATAATGAGACGGGGCTTTTTTTCATGATTTTGGTAACATGACCCGTACCCCTGGAATTGGGAATTTTAACGCGATTTTAACGCGATTTTTCAGAAAATTGGGAATTTTAGCGCGATTTTTAATAAAATTCGGAAAAATATAAAGTAAAGCATTCCTTTCATAATTATATCTTTAATACTGTTTTTTGTACACCAAGATAAACAGAAGCATTTATTTAAGCTTTTGAACCCCAATCATTGGATTGGCACTCTTAAAAAAAAAAGATATATATATTTTATTTTTTTTAATTTGGGAATTATTTCCTCTTCATTGGGAAAAAAAAATAAAATGTTTTGGCATTGGGAATATGACCGAATTTCGGCTATCAAAACAGCCAAAAAAACCTGTGATAAAAGATAATTCTCCATACTTATCTACCCTATTTGTTTGAGCAGGTAATGAGCCACATATATAATTGTATTAGGTATTATAATATTATGTCTAATTATAAGGTTTATATTCCCACCGCCATTCATTTTTCTAATGTTATAACCTCTTTTTTGGCGTAGATATTTATAAATAAGAGCTTTATAAAGTTATATTGGCCTAATTATGCTTTGTTCCATACAGCACTGAATTCACTACCACTGATGGTGAAATACACATGGTAATACAACTGATGCCATATAAGCTGGGTAAAAGTGGCTAAGTACTGCAAAATACCATAAATGCCATTAAACCCTTACTTGCCACTAAATCTTGAATATGCAGGGTCATAAAACTAACTGACTGTGTTACAGAAAGGTGATAACAGGATATCGCTAGGATCATAAAACCCTTCTTTCACTTGTTACGGAATACACAGTGTCATAAAATGACTTTGTTCTGGCTGTTTCAAACAATTTGGCCTAGAGGTTCATGTACTATAATTATTAAAAAAAATAATAGATTTATAGGACATTAGTGAAATTAGCAAGCAATAATCTGATCATGTAAATCATGATCAGATCAGATAAGCATTTATTGAAAAATAATAAAATAGATATAATAATTTTAATCAGCTTGAAAAAAAAAAGTACACTCTCAGAAACTGAAACATCGTAATTGTTGATTGTATCTGGGCATCTGTGTGACGTCATCGCCGAAGTTGGACTTCGTGTAAACTCGTAATATTCCGGATTTTTTCCCGTTGATTTCCGTAAAGGTGTGCCGAGTGATATATGGAAACGTAATAATAACGTGTTTCGGCTGTGATTTTAACCGTGATAAATATATCAATAGTTTTTATACAAATAGATCTATCAAATAAATATCAGTTATAAGGGTATTAAAGGGCTCCTTTAAGCAAATAACTGTCCGATTGACATCCAGTATACATGTAAACACGAGCATAGACCAAATCAGTATGTAGTAATAAATTCGTTAATTTAAAAAAAGGAAGTTTTTATTTATTGTTTGTAAAGATTGCTAGGACCGCAATATTTTCATTTCTGTTGCTGACGTGGTATCCATTAGGGCGTTAGGTTTTGATTAGAGTATGTCTTCTGCCACGTAACTGACAGGCGTCACTCAATCGGAAACGCGTCCGTATTACCAGCAAGTATAATTTTATTTATTGTTTATAAAGATTGCTAGGACCGCAATATTTACATTTCTGTTGCATACGTGGTATACATTAGGGAGTTGGGTTTTAACTAGAGTATGTCTTGTGCCACATAACTGACAGGCGTCACTCAATCGGAAACGCGTCCGTATTACCCGCAAGTATAATTTTATTTATTGTTTATAAAGATTGCTAGGACCGCAATATTTACATTTCTGTTGCTCACGTGGTATCCATTAGGGAGTTAGGTTTTAACTAAAGTATGTCTTGTGCCACATAACTGACAGGTGTCACTCAATCGGGAGCGCGTCCGTATTACCCACAAGTATAATTTTAGTGTGGATTTGGAGTTCAATTCCACGCAGTGTTACTTTTTTTTGTACCACTATTGAATTCCGCCAAACATCTGGTTCCTGTTTAGTAAATAATCAATAAGGCCATATTAAATTAATTCCCAGTTTATCATCCAAATTTTGGAAAAAATTGGGGCGGGGGGTGCAATTTTATTTTTTATTTTTTATTTTCCTTAGATGACATCAAACATCACAAAAATATTAATAACCAGAAGTATTATGTTTTGAACACTCTCTTTATTACCAATTGTCACTGCTATAGCATACATTTGTATTTATAATGATATAAACTACCATGTATGTGAGTTTTAAAAGTTGAAGTTCTCAATATTACTTACTTCTTCTTGTTTGAAACAGTTCCCCTTTTATTTACGAATGACTGTTTGCCAGATAGGCACAACTCACATACGGGATATTTATCATCTGGTTCTACAAGGTCATCTGACAAACCACAGTTATAACATACCGATTCGAAGCCAGCAGAAAAATATGGTAGTGCCACTGACATGTCACAAGTTACATCTTTTCTAACAAATACCGAATGTAAAATATGATTGTCCCCTGTTTCAACATCTTGAAGGACAGAACCACATGTATATTGTAGGTCAGCTAAGATTTGAAGCAAATCAGTTCTTTTCTTTCCTTTCACCACATGTTTACAATACAGGACTCTTGGTTTTTCACATTCAAAACAATACACCACAATCTGGACATTATCTTTTTTTTTTTTTTTTTTTTAATTTTTTTTTTTTTTTTTTTCCAAAATAAAAATTGTCGGGGCGGCATAAAATATTCGGGGCGGGCGGGGATGATAAACTGGGAATTAATTTGATATGGCCTAATGTTAGTTGTGTAATGTTTGTCAACGTAATTATTTGATGTTTTATAAGCTAGAAGTTACGGCTAATGCATTTAAATAAGTCGAACAGGAAGTGTAGCGTCCACAGAACACAAACAATCGTGAACGCTCGGCCAATCCCGTTTTTGTAAAATGTATTTTTTTTTTTTTTTTTATATCTCTGTGGCTTTATTTTCAAAAAGATGATTATCCCTGTGATTTCAAAAACGATAACAAATATCATATCTCTTTTAACGTCATCGGATGTCGATCAAGAACGCTCACATTTCCAACTGAAGTAATTTAGTACCCACGCATAGTTCTAATATTAGTAATTGACATTCTATCAAAAAAGACTTTTAGAACAGCATTTAACATTTTGCGACAATTGCTAAAACGCTATTTTTTTTTAGCCAGATTAGAATGTCTTTAGCCAGACTTTTGCCGAGATATTTTGGAACTTTAATTGAAGGCGCTAAAGCCTCGCGTCTGCGTACACATCAAAAGTAAGTTAAAAGAGTATTTACCTATAGGGTATTAATATTTCGATATCATATGCATACTGCATTCTGCTTATTTAGTGCTTATAATTAAAAGTTGAGGTGTACAATATTCAAAAAAAAAAAAAATGTATTTATTTAATGTAAGTTAATGAAAATTGGAGTATGTGACTAAGTCTCTGGCTGTTTCCTGTTAACAGCGGTTCAAAAGAAGCTAGAAAGACCGTGTGACATTGTGAGACAACATTCGGAAATGCTACATACACCACGACTATCATGCATAGAATAAGTAATAAAAGCCACTTCATTCTAAAATTGTACCAATATTTTGAGTAATCGCACCTTTTGTATTGACTATTGTTTCATGTTGATTGAACAATCAAACATAAAATTGTCACAATTTACAGACAGCCGATCAAACACGTTCACACTTGCCATTGTTCCAGTGTACAACTAATTAGTGGGCACTCCACATTTACCAGTGAACGTAAAGTTCAATAGAGCATTTCTGGCTGATTAATTCTTAAACTAACAGCGTCACACTTCATGCACTTTCTGCTTTGATCGGCCATTTTGGCCGTAAGAGGGCGCCACGTTAGTTGATGTTTTACCCGGCTCGATAAGGCAATTAAATGTATGGATAATATTCAGCGCGGGGACACAAACTAGTTGATTGACAGCGAGAGGAGGAACAGTGGGCGGCGTCTATCGCACAAGCAACAATTTGACAGTTCAATAAATACTGCGATAATTAGTTATAGGTCCAAATCTGATTGTCGCTAATTAGCTAACAACATTGGTTTATAAACAGTCAAAGACGTCGTATATTAGAACGAATATCACGTCGTATATTTTTTTAGACAAAATCGGTCGGAAATTTGGATTCGCCAGACCGCCGATGTCTGGCGAATTCGCTATGTATTTTTTACGATTTTCATTCGCCAGTTCGGGTTTCTTTTCACCCAAGGCGATTTGGCTAATGGTTAACGCGAGCCTAGGCAGCATTTTTATTATAAAGATAGAAATCAGTAATAAATGTATTACCATTTCAGAAGAAGATAACATTGATATCATTTATGCATTGAATACACTAAAGTGATATAAATTATACAAGAAAATGTTTATTTGTATTAACTCCATTTTATATCATATATTAAATAGTAAAACACGTTGATTCACAACTAGATGAAGTATGTTTGGGGGCTATTATAATATCAAGGATTTGTACAATAAGGATTTGTACAATAAGCTTATTGTACAAATCCTTGATAATATGCACTAAAGTGAAATAAATTATACAAGAAAATGTGTATTTGTCGAATAGTAAAACACGTTGATTCACAACTAGATGAAGTATGTTTGCGGGCTTTTATAATATGGACTAAAGTGAGATAAATTATACAAGAATTTTTTTATTTGTATTAACTTCATTTTATATTACCTATTAAATAGTAAAACACGTTGATTCACAACTAGTTGAAGTATGTTTACGGGCTATTATAAAATGACGTTGACATCGTGTTACATAATTAAACGGAATATCTAACCTACGCCATGTGTATGACAACGTGTACAACAAACACGACATTTTTTACGATTTTCATTCGCCAGTTCGGGTTTCTTTTCACCCAAGGCGATTTGGCTAATGGTTAACGCGAGCCTAGGCAACATTTTTATTATAAAGATAGAAATCAGTAATAAATGTATTACCATTTCAGAAGAAGATAACATTGATATCATTTATGCATTGAATACACTAAAGTGATATAAATTATACAAGAAAATGTTTATTTGTATTAACTCCATTTTATATCATATATTAAATAGTAAAACACGTTGATTCACAACTAGATGAAGTATGTTTGGGGGCTATTATAATATCAAGGATTTGTACAAGAAGGATTTGTACAATAAGCTTATTGTACAAATCCTTGATAATATGCACTAAAGTGAAATAAATTATACAAGAAAATGTGTATTTGTCGAATAGTAAAACACGTTGATTCACAACTAGATGAAGTATGTTTGCGGGCTTTTATAATATGGACTAAAGTGAGATAAATTATACAAGAATTTTTTTATTTGTATTAACTTCATTTTATATTACCTATTAAATAGTAAAACACGTTGATTCACAACTAGTTGAAGTATGTTTACGGGCTATTATAAAATGACGTTGACATCGTGTTACATAATTAAACGGAATATCTAACCTACGCCATGTGTATGACAACGTGTACAACAAACACGTTTCAATTGTTCACTTCTGTTCTTTTGAAAATATTCTAATGTCTGAATCGAGGAACGTATTAAGGGACTGAATACGATCTGGAAGTTTGTTTGTTTGTTTGTATGGTGTTTTACGTCATTTTTAACACATGTAAGTTTATATATGACGGTCGAATTTTTATGTGGTGGATTCAGACCCCCCAATATTCCTGGGTAAAACCGGTCGTGTACACCTCCCGCCATCCACAATAATCGACACTTCCTCACTTCCAATAAATACTGAAAAGGTGATCCCTTGTAAGCATCAAACAGAAACAAGAGAGAGCAGACTCGGTGGTTTTATTGAGTCTGTTCATAAGAGGTAATTATAAGATGCAACACATTGACTCCTAGCACCGGCTTAAGCGATATTCCACTTAGCAACACAGAATGGGCTTGATGATCCCAAAGGACCAATAAATAATGACACTACAGATCTGTAGTCAGGGCAATGTTTACGGCCGCCACACAGCACAAAACAAACGCTAGGGTGAATGTCAATAAATACCGGAAAGTTGATCCCTTGAAAGCATCAAACACAAACAAGAGAGAAAAGTCGAGCTTTCAGTGAGATTCGAACTCGCAGCGGTGAGAGGCGAGAATGTTTACAACGCGAGCAGGAAGAGTGATCGGTGTTAAGAATAATACAAATAAAACCCTCATAGTGTAATTCAGTTTAATTTGAATTGAGTTGAATTGAATTGGGTTTTAAGGCGCACCAACAGATGAAAGGTTATATGGCGCCTAACAGGCATGAACATGCCAGGCTCATCCTCCATGTACACCAACGACAAATATACTGGCGGTCAATGAAAACAGACCAGTATATTGTATGGGTGTTAAATTTTTTATTTCTTAAGTAATTTATAATAATAAGTGCAAATTTTGAAATTGAAGAATATTTGTTACCAATTGTAAACATTGATTGATTATATATTACTTCAGCAATACAATTTGACACCCAAATAATCTACTGGTGTGTTTTCATTGACAGCCAGTATACAAAGTATCACAGAGAGATATATGACTATCGGCAATGGCAGACTACATGCAAATCAATGTGGAAGAATACACCAGTTTTGTTAGACCTAATCTAGTACAGCAATTTTAACAGTTTCTGAAAAGAAGGATTTTGAAAGTTTTTCCTTCATTAATTATCTCTTAAAATTAACATATGGGGCTAGAACCTACACATTCAGGTCAGTAGACAAGTAATAGACGATGCTGTTCTCTTTTTTTTTTAAATTTATTTAATTTTTTAATTTTTATATCCCTGTGGCTTTATTTGTCAAAAGATGATTATCCCTGTGAATTCAAAAACGATAACACATATCATATTCTCTTTTAACGTAATCGGATGTCGATCAAAATTGCCCACAGTACTTGTATTTCCAACTGAAGTAATTTAGTACCCACGCATAGTTCTAATATTACTAATTGACATTCTATCAAAAAAAAAAACACTTTCAGAACAGCATTTAGCATTTTGCGACAATTGCAAATTGAAGTAATTATAAAAAACTGTTCCTTGAACTTTCCAGAACAAGGACGTAAAACTTATTCTTAGAAAAAGGGCAGTGATTTATGCTGACGCAGCATTTTTTATTATAAAGATAGAAATCAGTAATACATGTATCACCATTTCAGAAGAAGATAACATTGATGTCATTTATGCATTGAATGCACTAAAGTGAAATAAATTATACAAGAAAATGTGTACACTTTATATTATATATCAAATAGTAAAACACTTTGATTCACAACTAGATGAAGTATGTTTGGGGGCTATTATGTACTAAAGTGAGATAAATTATACAAGAAAATGTGTAACTTCATTTTATATTATATATTAAATAGTAAAACACGTTGATTCACAACTAGATGAAGTATGTTTGGGGGCTATTATAATATGACGTTGACATCGTCATACATAATTAAACGGAACATCTAGCCTACGCCATGTGTATGACAACGTGTACAACAAACACGTTTAATTGTTCACTTCTTTTCTTTTGAAAACATTCTAATGTCTGAATCGAGGAACGTATTAAGGGACTGAATACGATCTGGAAGTTTGTTTGTTTGTTTGTATGGTGTTTTACGTCATTTTCAACACATGTAAGTTTATATATGACGGTCGAATTTTTATGTGGTGGATGCAAACCACCCACTATTGTCTGGGTAGTACCGGTACTGTATACCTCCCGAAATTCCACAAGAATCGACACTTCCTCACTTTCAATAAATACTGAAAAGGTGATCCCTTGTAAGCATCAAACACAAACAAGAGAGAGCAGACTCGGTGGTTTTATTGAGTCTGTTCATAAGAGGTAATTATAAGATGCAACACATTGACTCCTAGCACCGGCTTAAGCGATATTCCACTTAGCAACACAGAATGGGCTTGATGATCCCAAAGGACCAATAAATAATGACACTACAGATCTGTAGTCAGGGCAATGTTTACGGCCGCCACACAGCACAAAACAAACGCTAGGGTGAATGTCAATAAATACCGAAAAGTTGATCCCTTGGAAGCATCAAACACAAACAAGAGAGAAAAGTCGAGCTTTCAGTGAGATTCGAACTCGCAGCGGTGAGAGGCGAGAAGGTTTACAACGCGAGCTGGAAGAGTGATCGGTATTAAGAATAATACAAATAAAACCCTCATAGTGTAATTCAGTTTAATTTGAATTGAGTTGAATTGAATTGGGTTTTAAGGCGCACCAACAGATGAAAGGTTATATGGCGCCCAACAGGCATGAACATGCCAGGCTCATCCTCCATGTACATCAACGACAAATATACTGGCGGTCAATGAAAACAGACCAGTATATTGTATGGGTGTTAATTTTTTTATTTCTTAAGTAATTTATAATAATAAGTGCAAATTTTGAAATTGAAGAATATTTGTTACCAATTGTAAACATTGATTGATTATATATTACTTCAGCAATACAATTTGACACCCAAATAATCTACTGGTGTGTTTTCATTGACAGCCAGTATACAAAGTATCACAGAGAGATATATGACTATCGGCAATGGCAGACTACATGCAAATCAATGTGGAAGAATACACCAGTTTTGTTAGACCTAATCTAGTACAGCAATTTTAACAGTTTCTGAAAAGAAGGTTTTTGAAAGTTTTTCCTTTATTAATTATCTCTTAAAATTAACATATGGGGCTAGAACCTACACATTCAGGTCAGTAGACAAGTAATAGACGATGCTGTTCTCTTTTTTTTTAAAATTTATTTAATTTTTAATTTTTATATCCCTGTGGCTTTATTTGTCAAAAGATGATTATCCCTGTGAATTCAAAAACGATAACACATATCATATTCTCTTTTAACGTAATCGGATGTCGATCAAAATTGCCCACAGTACTTGTATTTCCAACTGAAGTAATTTAGTACCCACGCATAGTTCTAATATTACTAATTGACATTCTATCAAAAAACACTTTCAGAACAGCATTTAACATTTTGCGACAATTGCAAATTGAAGTAATTATAAAAAACTGTTCCTTGAACTTTCCTGAACAAGGACGTAAAACTTATTCTTAGAAAAAGGGCAGTGATTTATGCTGACGCAGCATTTTTTATTATAAAGATAGAAATCAGTAATACATGTATTACCATTTCAGTTTACAGTTATCACATGTGTGTTTGGGGAACAGTCAAAACTGTTTTCCTGAGGTGGAGGGAATGGCAGTGTGAACTGTTTCCCGAGGCCGACAGGCCGAGGGAAACAGTTCACACTGGCATCCCCCGACACCAAGGGAAAACAGTTTTGACTGTTCCCCAAACACACATGTGATAACTGTTTAATTACCTGATTAATGTTACTGTACGAAACAGTGAAAATGAAAATTTGTTTTATAATGGCAACCTATGGTGAAAAAAGCAACATGACGTCACGCAAACGAAATTCCAGCACGTGAGGGAAACAGTCGAAACTAAAGCCCGGTAACAGTTCGTTTTCACCGGGAACAGTCTTTTCCTTAGTGAATTAGCAAGAAATGACGATATAGCATTTATATAGGAGATCAGGTAATAAAAGAAGATAACATTGATATCATTTATGCATTGAATTCACTAAAGTGAAATAAATTATACAAGAAAATGTGTACACTTTATATTATATATCAAATAGTAAAACACTTTGATTCACAACTAGATGAAGTATGTTTGGGGGCTATTATAATATGTACTAAAGTGAGATAAATTATACAAGAAAATGTTTATTTGTATTAACTTCATTTTATATTACATATTAAATAGTAAAACACGTTGATTCACAACTAGTTGAAGTATGTTTGCGGGCTATTATAATATGTACTAAAGTGAGATAAATTGTACAAGAAAATATTTATTTGTATTAACTTCATTTTATATTACATATTAAATAGAAATACACGTTGATTCACAACTAGTTGAAGTATGTTTACGGGCTATTATAAAATGACGTTGACATCGTGTTACCTCGTGTATGACAAACACATTTCAATCGTTTACTTCTGTTCTTTTGAAAATATTCTAATGTCTGACTCGAGGAACGTATTAAAGGGACTGAATACGATCTGGAAGTTTGTTTGTTGGTTTGTTTGTTTGTATAGCGTTTTACGTCATTTTCAACACTTGTAAGGTTATATATGACGGTCGATTTTGTGGTAGAGGCAGACCACCCACTATTTCTGGGTAGCACCGGTACTGTACACCTCTCGCCATCCGTAAGAATCGACACTTCCTCACTTACAATAAATACTGAAAAGGTGATCTCTTGGAAGCATTAAACACAAACAAGAGAGAAAAGTAGCAGACTCGGGTTTATTGAGTCTGTTCATAAGAGGTAATTATAAAATGCAACACCTCGCCTCCTAGCACCGGCTTAAGCGATATTCTACTTAGCAACACAGAATGGGCTTGATGATCCCAAAGGACCAATAAATAATGACACTACAGATCTGTAGTCGGTGCAACGTTTTACGGCCGCCACACAGCACAAAACAAACGTTAGTGTGAATGTCAATAAATACCGGAAAGTTGATCCCTTGAAAGCATCAAACACAAACAAGAGAGAAAAGTCGAGCTTTCAGTGAGATTCGAACTCGCAGCGGTGAGAGGCGAGAATGTTTACAACGCGAGCTGGAAGAGTGATCGGTATTAAGAATAATACAAATAAATTCCTCATAGTGTAATTCAGTTTAATTTGAATTGAGTTGAATTGAATTGGGTTTTAAGGCGCACCAACAGATGAAAGGTTATATGGCGCCCAACAGGCATGAACATGCCAGGCTCATCCTGTATGTACATCGAGATAAAATATGGAAAATGAACCTAGAATCTTCTCACCCTGAACTGCAGAGTTGCTGCAAATTCTATCGTAGAAACTCCATTTACGCTGGAGCCACGTTTATTGTTTTTCTGCCACTACCCTTTTGATGAGAGCGAGATGGCACCTGAAACAATGCAGGGATCATGATGAAGACCTTTAATGAACATGAACAAAAAATGATAAAATGAACATGAATGGGTGGGGGGGGGGGGGGATTCTACCCCTCTGCCTACGCCTCCAAAGGGATCTGCAGTGGACCTATTCTTTGCCCCGTGACCACCGGTGCCCACGGGAACCACACGGGGCCAGTTTAATTTGAAATGTGCATAATTTGAATTGTGCATATGCTTTACATTCAGTCGCATGTTTGGTTTAATTACTGTTTATGGAATTGTTCGGTCTGGAAATCTCGACGACAAAGCTTGTGTTTCTAACTTAATCATAAATATTAATTATTTTTGGGTTATATTTCAAACAGTTGTACATTTTTATTCAAATAAAGTGTACTCCATTTACAAAACAGGAATCTATAAGAGCCTTAAAGCATATCTTATGAAATATAATTACTGATTACTCTCTTCTAGTTTCCAGACTAAACACTATCGTTAACACTAATTAAACGGTTCGCAACATGGAGCCCAGTTTACTGCATATGTTCATTAAATATGAAACAAAAACAAATTTCGATGGATTTATTCAATTTGGATCGACGCATACACTCATTCCAAATCGCCTTCAGTCCCTTTAATCAATTTCTCATACGTAAGATAAATACATATTTAGATTTTACAACTTACAATGTCACGAACAGCGTTTCATTGTAGCACTGTTGTGAGAGTATCCGTGGCCGAGGGGTTAACGACGTTGCGCTATAAACCTTCTCGCCTCTCACCTCTGCGGGATCGAATCCCACTGGGAACTGAAATTGTGAGAAAGTATCGATGCTTACGATTCTTACGGATAGTGGGAGGTGTACAGTACTGGTTCTACCCAGGAATAAGAGAATGGTCTGCCTCCACCACAGAAAATCGATCGTCATACATAGCCTACAATGTGCTGAAATGATGTTAAAAACCATTCAACAAAAGCAACAACAACACAATGTCTGAACGGCTTCCATACAATTAGATCACAATGTTTCTGTACTCTAAACTGAACAACGTAATTTGGAAAAACAAATATTGTTTAAAACAATCGTTTTGGTGTCTTGTTTCATTTATTCATGCATACGCTCTGTTTTGAATTTATTTATGCATGCATACGTTTTGTTTTCAAATTAATGAAAACAAGTTTTCGATTTTATCTTTCAGAACTTCAGATTAAACTTTGATTATATTCATGGATCGCGAAAATCAAAATGATTACTGCTGATTTATTTATAATCGTTATCATTTGTAAACAGTCATTATGCAAATTAATCTGTTCTTAAACAGCTGTATTACTAATTGAATATTAAGTCCATGTTGCCTCATTCGACATAGCAAATGTCGATATAAAAGCAGGACATGTAGCATTTAAGGACCACAGTCAACCACAAACACGCCGCACTGAAACAAACAACAACTACAAAGATGAATAAAAGCCATGACATGACATCACAAACATAAAAGGGTTGACAATAGGGCTTTTGCCTTGGAACGGTCATTGACAAAAAAGGCCGCTGGGGGTTTCGAGGAAAGAGTCATTGGATGTTGTCTCATTCAACAACACAACACTAAAAGAAAAAACGTTAGAGGGAAGGGCCATTGGATGTTGTCTTATTCGACATACCAACGTATAGTCATTGGATGTTGCCTCATTCGACATAATAACGTTAGGGGAAATAGTCATTGTCTGTTGTCTTATTCGACATAACAACACTAGAGGAAAGAGTCACTGGATGGTGTCTCATTCGACATAACAACACTAGAGGAAAGAGTCACTGGATGGTGTCTCATTCGACATAACAACACTAGAGGAAAGAGTCACTGGATGGTGTCTCATTCGACATAACAACACTAGAGGAAAGAGTCACTGGATGGTGTCTCATTCGACATAACAACACTAGAGGAAAGAGTCACTGGATGGTGTCTCATTCGACATAACAACACTAGAGGAAAGCGTCACTGGATGGTGTCTCATTCGAAATAACAACACTAGAGGAAAGAGTCACTGGATGGTGTCTCATTCGACATAACAACACTAGAGGAAAGCGTCACTGGATGGTGTCTCATTCGACATAACAACACTAGAGGAAAGCGTCACTGGATGGTGTCTCATTCGACATAACCACACTAGAGGAAAGAGTCACTGGATGGTGTCTCATTCGACATAACAACACTAGAGGAAAGAGCCATTGGATGGTGTCTCATTCGACATAACAACACTAGAGGAAAGAGTCACTGGATGGTGTCTCATTCGAAATAACAACACTAGAGGAAAGAGTCACTGGGTGGTGTCTCATTCGACATAACAACACTAGAGGAAAGAGTCACTGGATGTCTCATTCGACATAACAACACTAGAGGAAAGAGTCACTTGGTGGTGTCTCATTCGACATAACAACACTAGAGAGAAGAGTCACTGGATGGTGTCTCATTCGACATAACAACACTAGAGGAAAGAGTCACTGGATGGTGTCTCATTCGAAATAACAAAACTAGAGGAAAGAGTCACTGGATGGTGTCTCATTCGACATAACAACACTAGAGGAAAGAGTCACTGGATGGTGTCTCATTCGACATAACAACACTAGAGGAAAGAGTCACTGGATGGTGTCTCATTCGACATAACAACACTAGAGGAAAGAGTCACTGGATGGTGTCTCATTCGACATAACAACACTAGAGGAAAGCGTCACTGGATGGTGTCTCATTCGAAATAACAACACTAGAGGAAAGAGTCACTGGATGGTGTCTCATTCGACATAACAACACTAGAGGAAAGCGTCACTGGATGGTGTCTCATTCGACATAACAACACTAGAGGAAAGCGTCACTGGATGGTGTCTCATTCGACATAACCACACTAGAGGAAAGAGTCACTGGATGGTGTCTCATTCGACATAACAACACTAGAGGAAAGAGCCATTGGATGGTGTCTCATTCGACATAACAACACTAGAGGAAAGAGTCACTGGATGGTGTCTCATTCGAAATAACAACACTAGAGGAAAGAGTCACTGGGTGGTGTCTCATTCGACATAACAACACTAGAGGAAAGAGTCACTGGATGTCTCATTCGACATAACAACACTAGAGGAAAGAGTCACTTGGTGGTGTCTCATTCGACATAACAACACTAGAGGAAAGAGTCACTGGATGGTGTCTCATTCGACATAACAACACTAGAGGAAAGAGTCACTGGATGGTGTCTCATTCGAAATAACAAAACTAGAGGAAAGAGTCACTGGGTGGTGTCTCATTCGACATAACAACACTAGAGGAAAGAGTCACTGGATGGTGTCTCATTCGACCTAACAACACTAGAGGAAAGCGTCACTGGATGGTGTCTCATTCGACATAACAACACTAGAGGAAAGCGTCACTGGATGGTGTCTCATTCGACATAACAACACTAGAGGAAAGCGTCACTGGATGGTGTCTCATTCGACATAACAACACTAGAGGAAAGCATCACTGGATGGTGTCTCATTCGACATAACAACACTAGAGGAAAGCGTCACTGGATGGTGTCTCATTCGACATAACAACACTAGAGGAAAGAGTCACTGGATGGTGTCTCATTCGACATAACAACACTAGAGGAAAGAGTCACTGGATGGTGTCTCATTCGACATAACAACACTAGAGGAAAGCGTCACTGGATGGTGTCTCATTCGACATAACAACACTAGAGGAAAGAGTCACTGGATGGTGTCTCATTCGACATAACAACACTAGAGGAAAGAGTCACTGGATGGTGTCTCATTCGACATAACAACACTAGAGGAAAGAGTCACTGGATGGTGTCTCATTCGACATAACAACACTAGAGGAAAGAGTCACTGGATGGTGTCTCATTCGACATAACAACACTAGAGGAAAGCGTCACTGGATGGTGTCTCATTCGAAATAACAACACTAGAGGAAAGAGTCACTGGATGGTGTCTCATTCGACATAACAACACTAGAGGAAAGCGTCACTGGATGGTGTCTCATTCGACATAACCACACTAGAGGAAAGAGTCACTGGATGGTGTCTCATTCGACATAACAACACTAGAGGAAAGAGCCATTGGATGGTGTCTCATTCGACATAACAACACTAGAGGAAAGAGTCACTGGATGGTGTCTCATTCGAAATAACAACACTAGAGGAAAGAGTCACTGGGTGGTGTCTCATTCGACATAACAACACTAGAGGAAAGAGTCACTGGATGTCTCATTCGACATAACAACACTAGAGGAAAGAGTCACTTGGTGGTGTCTCATTCGACATAACAACACTAGAGGAAAGAGTCACTGGATGGTGTCTCATTCGACATAACAACACTAGAGGAAAGAGTCACTGGATGGTGTCTCATTCGAAATAACAAAACTAGAGGAAAGAGTCACTGGATGGTGTCTCATTCGACATAACAACACTAGAGGAAAGAGTCACTGGATGGTGTCTCATTCGACATAACAACACTAGAGGAAAGAGTCACTGGATGGTGTCTCATTCGACATAACAACACTAGAGGAAAGAGTCACTGGATGGTGTCTCATTCGACATAACAACACTAGAGGAAAGCGTCACTGGATGGTGTCTCATTCGAAATAACAACACTAGAGGAAAGAGTCACTGGATGGTGTCTCATTCGACATAACAACACTAGAGGAAAGCGTCACTGGATGGTGTCTCATTCGACATAACAACACTAGAGGAAAGCGTCACTGGATGGTGTCTCATTCGACATAACCACACTAGAGGAAAGAGTCACTGGATGGTGTCTCATTCGACATAACAACACTAGAGGAAAGAGCCATTGGATGGTGTCTCATTCGACATAACAACACTAGAGGAAAGAGTCACTGGATGGTGTCTCATTCGAAATAACAACACTAGAGGAAAGAGTCACTGGGTGGTGTCTCATTCGACATAACAACACTAGAGGAAAGAGTCACTGGATGTCTCATTCGACATAACAACACTAGAGGAAAGAGTCACTTGGTGGTGTCTCATTCGACATAACAACACTAGAGGAAAGAGTCACTGGATGGTGTCTCATTCGACATAACAACACTAGAGGAAAGAGTCACTGGATGGTGTCTCATTCGAAATAACAAAACTAGAGGAAAGAGTCACTGGGTGGTGTCTCATTCGACATAACAACACTAGAGGAAAGAGTCACTGGATGGTGTCTCATTCGACCTAACAACACTAGAGGAAAGCGTCACTGGATGGTGTCTCATTCGACATAACAACACTAGAGGAAAGCGTCACTGGATGGTGTCTCATTCGACATAACAACACTAGAGGAAAGCGTCACTGGATGGTGTCTCATTCGACATAACAACACTAGAGGAAAGCATCACTGGATGGTGTCTCATTCGACATAACAACACTAGAGGAAAGCGTCACTGGATGGTGTCTCATTCGACATAACAACACTAGAGGAAAGAGTCACTGGATGGTGTCTCATTCGACATAACAACACTAGAGGAAAGAGTCACTGGATGGTGTCTCATTCGACATAACAACACTAGAGGAAAGCGTCACTGGATGGTGTCTCATTCGACATAACAACACTAGAGGAAAGCGTCACTGGATGGTGTCTCATTCGACATAACAACACTAGAGGAAAGAGTCACTGGATGGTGTCTCATTCGACATAACAACACTAGAGGAAAGAGTCACTGGATGGTGTCTCATTCGACATAACAATGCTAGAGGAAAGATTCATTGGATGTTGTCTCATTCGATAGAACAACACTGCCGAATGAGACAACATCCAATGAAGATATGTAGAGGTTTGGTGCACCATAGAACCTGGTTTTAACCCCCATTGGCAACTGCCCGTTTCAATGCGGCAGCTCTTGTGTCAGTAGTTTTATGTTATGTTGTCATAAATTGACTTTCATTCATCTTCGTAATTATCATTTATTTTACGCGTGTTTTTGGTTGACTGCGGTCCTTGAATGCTACCTGATAAACTGTTATATCTACTTTCAATGTTTGGTTAATCTGCTCCATGGGAAATTATATGGATTAATTCTGTATGCTCGAATCAAATTGATATACCCATTTCTGCCCGCTAGAGTGAACAACGCAATCTTCAGTAGACACATGGGAGAACTAAAACAATCCCATTCGTGTTTTAATTATCCATTTATTAAAACGTTTCATTTCTAAAGTGCCGATTATAATAAAGATACCTCCATTTCATTTGCTTGTTTACATATTAATGGTAGCGTAGGCTTCCTATCCGTTATAGATGACATTATTTTCAATATTGATAATATCCCATTCAATATCTAGGTAAATATGTTTGGTAATGATACATTTATATTTGATTTTGAGTCATAAGTAAATGGTTATTATGCCTAATATAAGCAAGAAACGTATTTTCAGAAAACATAATATACTTTTAAAGTATATATCTGTAAATCAGAATATAAAAGTAGATATATACTGAAACGCAAAAGAAACGCAATTCTGGAATTTCCGCTATATATTGTATATACTGCACACTTAATTCCACATACTATTCCAAAGAAATCCCAAGATGTTTTGTAAAAAAAAAAGTTGCAGTTAATTAGAGAAAGGCCACAATTGTGATGTTGTAGACGCTTTAATCACACTACACCTTGTAACAAGAAATTCATAAATGTTGAAGTTCCTCTTTGAAAAACTGAGACAGTTCAGTACTGTATTTAACGTAAAGAGTTTGCACACTTTTGCATCCTAAGTTTGCACACATGCTTGAGCCAAACGCCTACTCTGTCAATAACGAAACTTTGAAGGAATGATATTTGCTGTATTATGTGTTTTTTAGTGTGTTTTTCATAAAGGAAAGGTCTTACCATTCGATTAACAGCAGCATATTGTACATACAATATATAGCATACATTCCCGAGTTGCGTTTCTTTTGCGTTTCAGTATACATGTCGAACATGAAATGTAGCATTGAACAGAACAACACACAACAAAGAAAAATACAAGCAAAGTATTCCACACCATGTGGAAGTAATAAATAAGGTTTTACAGCATACAAAGAGATCGCTCACATGCCAAATTATGGAAACCAATCAGATTGCAGATCGTGGCATTTGTTATATACTATTTTTTACCGCAACAAACCAACTGCGCCTTTGCCTTTCGTCTACTATATACCTACTGAACCGAAGATTCAGGGTTCTAGCCTTATATAAGGCAACAGTTTTTAAAGCATACAATGTTAAGATATTTCAAAAAACGAAATGATTGGTTCATTGCTATTCTTTTAAGACAGTAATAGACATTTATTTTTGCTATACCCATTTTTTAATTAATGAAAATAGGATTCCTTGTAAGCAAAGAACGCCAAATGACAGAAAAGTAGCAGACTCGGTTTTATTGAGTCTGTTCATTGGTAGTAATTTATGTGAAACGCGAACAAATCCCCTAGCAACGGCCTAAACTATTTTCTACTTGAAAGTTAAAAAGATTTGACTCAAAGATTGCAAAGATCCAGATAGTTATAACACTACTGATTCGTATATGAAGGGAATATGTTTATTTATATGCTATCCCATTCATAACCTTCACATCCTGTCATTAATTACAAATTTCTGAAATGTTGAGATATTCAGTAGGTGAAAATAAAGGCGTTTACTCGGAATTTATCCCCAATCTCTATATGAAAAATCCAAATATTAGACCATAATTTTAATTAAACGTATCCATATTGGTGTTTTAAAATCAGACAGAATCAAAAGAAGATACATATCAGTACACAGAAAATAAAGCTTTTAATATAATTGTCACTATAGATTAGTTTTATAACTTTAGGGCCATCAACGATAAACACGGAGTTTACCTCCTACCAGAATTATTGATCACTGATTGGTCAAATTATATCAATGATGTCATGTGAAACTTCCTTACTGTTTAAAATTTTCAATTTGATCATATATGTTTTATTAAGGCGGCGTCTAGTAAGAATACTGTGCAAATTTATCATGTGTGTTTGCATAATCGATATGGGAGAAACTTCCGTTATTATGGAAACATCAGAAACCTATGAAAATGCAATACAGAATTTGATAACATAAACAACAATTATTGTAGTAAAACATTTTATGAGAGACGTATTTTAGCATAGACATTTATAATAATCTGAATCAGCAAAATACTCCCATCCTTCAAACTGAAGATAATAGGGAGACGCAAGTCAGGGTAACAAATAAGACAATTAAGAGATCTGAAGTTAATATATTACAGGTTTAAACATCTAAAAACAATAAAATACTGTATCTATGGAAAAATGGTGGTGGGAGCCTAGATTTGAACATGTCAAGGCTAGAGTTCTCTTTTGTATTTAGTGGTAGTTCATTTCAGTATCGTATTGTACGTGGGAAGAAGGAGTTTTGGTGGTAATTAGTGCTAGAAAATGGAATGACAAAGTTCAGGTTTCGAGATGATAAGAGATGATGATGATCTGCACACAGAAGGTTATTTTGAATGTTGTACAGATTTGTTAAGGAGGTATTTTTTCTTCTATGTTCTAAAGTTGGCCATTTTAGTTCGTTTAGCATTGAGGTTACACTGCTTTGGTAGTTGTAATCACTAAAATCAAATCTGGCAGCTGTTCTTTGTATCCTTTCTATATTTTGGGTGAGTTCTTTTTGCCATGGATGCCACACTGAGGAACGGTATTCTACTTGGGGTCTGACATATGTTTTGTATGCTATTTCTTTAATTTTGCGATTTCTGACTTTAATATTTCTTTTTATAAAATTAAGTGTGATACTGCTTTTGTTAGTGATGTTATTTATGTGAGGTGTCCAGTCTAAGTTTTGGTTGATAGTAACTCCTAAGTATTTTTGCATTTTCAGTGGATTTTGTATTTCGCCGTGTAATTTGTAGGGATATTTTATTTTATTTCTTTTTCTTGTAATTCTAATTATTTCACATTTATCTGGGTTAAATTCCATTAGCCATTCACTTTCCCATTTTTCAAGTTTTATAAGGTCTGACTGGAGTGTTTCTGCGTCGGTTTCTGATTTGATGGTTATGTAAACTATTGTGTCATCTGCGAAGAGTCATACTGAGCTGATGATGTCTATGTCTAAGGGTATATCATTTATGTAGCAGAGAAAGAGACATGGGCCTAGAACAGAGCATTGTGGCACGCCTGATAGTACTTTGCACTCATCTGATTGCATGCCTTCGACTAGTACTAGTTGGGATCTGTCAGAGAGAAATAATTGTATCCAGTGGGTGGTTTGTGTATCAATGCCTAGTCTTTGTAATTTGAGTATTAGTCTGTCATGATAAACTTGATCAAATGCTTTTGAGAAGTCCATAACAATAAGGTCTGTTTGCTTTTTGTTTCCTAAGTTATCAAAGATCTCTTATAATAAGAAAGGAAGCTTATGTAAAATAATTATATATGAATAATAAATGGGTAGCTAGCTTATATGAAACGGAAGCTTGGGATTGCATTTGGGGTCACTGGGGTCAAGGTCAATGTCACTGTTACTAAAAACTTCAGTTAGGAATGAGATATTGGAATGAGATTCCTTGAATGAAACTTTATGGGTAGGTAGCTTTTATGAATAGAAAGCTTGGGATTGCAGTTGGGTCACTGGGATCAAGGTCACTGTTACTAAAAATAGAAAAACGGTTTCCCCTAAATAACTTCAGTTAGGAATGAGATATTGGAATGAACCTTTATGGGTAGGTAGCTTATATGAAAAGGAAGCTTGGGATTGCATTTGGGGTCCCTGGGGTCAAAATCACTGTTACTAAAAATAGAAAAACGGTTTCTGCTCAGTAACTTCAGTTAGGAATGAGATGTTGGAATGAAACTTTATGGGTAGCTAGGTTATATGGAAAGGAAGCGTGGGATTGCCTTTGGGGTCACTGGGGTCAAGATCACTGCTAAAAATACTAAACATAGAAAAACTGTTTCCGCTCAATAACTTCAGTAAGGAATGAAATATTGGAATGAAACTTTATGTGTTCGTAGCTTTTATGAAAAGGAAGCTTGGGGTTGCATTTGGGGTCACGGTGGTCAAGGTCACTGTTATTAAAAATAGAAAAACGGTTTCCGCTCAATAAACTCAGTTAGGAATGAAATAGTGGAATGCAGATTTATGGGTAGGTAGCTTATATGAAAAGTTATGTTTAGTCTCATATTTTTCAGACAGTTAATTGAGCATTTGGCACTTCTAAATTTAACACGCTACCTAATGCAGTAACGCATTACATTGCTGTTACGTTACATTATGTATGTACATGTTCATGTGTCACTTTAAATTTAATTATCCTCCAAAACAAGGACAATTATTACACAATGACCGGTAGGGGACATTGTATTGCAAAGCAATACTTCATCAAGTTAAGAGTTGCATTTTATTATAATGTGTTTATGCATATGCGTTAATTCATGTTTTTCCCACTGGTACACTTTTCACCTTAAATCTGATTGCTAAATACATAATTGATTACTATATGTTTCCCCATAAGACCAATTCCAAAAAATTCATCACCGCAATTTGAAAATAGCAACTTTTCAATAACAATCATTTTCTGATTTTTACATATATTTCTGTTACAAAATAGAATTTTAAATGCCATAATACAAAAACCGCTTTCAATCTATAATGCATACGTTTAAAGTCCTCAAGCATTACCTAAACTTGTTTCATTTCGCTTTTGTTGAAACAATATCTTACAATGGGACTTTGTACTGATTCACATGTATAAATTTAGTTCTGACATTTTTTGCTACACATACTTCAAGAATGTGCTATTTTATAAATTAATTCCGGTATTTGAATATCTGTTAATATACGTGGTGTCATCCCTCCTCTTTTTCCCGAATAATGTAAATATTCAATTTATTGAGACAATGAAGACAATTTAAGTCAATGTCTTGTTTTATTTTGTACAACAATTTGTTTGCATTTTTATATGTGTATCTTTCTCGTTGTATATATTGCCCACTACTCAACATCACCTGATTCATGACTCATGTTGCTTAATTGGTTTGTTTCTATTTAAGAATACATTCAGTTGTGCACAGGCATTGCATTGCAGCTCTTTTACTTCCTTTTTAAATTAAAAATGCGGCATCTTTGATGCATTGCATCAAAATTCGACTTGTTTAAGACTTACATGTTAACTTAATATCAGCTGTGAACAATGTTGTTGAACAACAACAACAACAACAACAACAACAACAACAAACACAACAACAACAACAACAACTGAAAACTCAAACCTTTCAAATATATCATGAGGATTTGTATTAATGCTTTGTTAAGACAGCAACAGTTGTATTGATTGGAGGAAATGCAGCAGATTTGGTTCTCATGACGTTGCACTTGGATTTAAGGTGAAATCACATTTATGATTTTCTTTTGAAACTGCATATGAATTTACACCAAATTAATATTTAAACTTTTCTGAATTTGGAACTGAATTTATTCTTTTTGATAATCATTAAGGTGTTGAAGATATGACGTCGTGAAGAATGCATGGTTCGTCAGTTTTGACGCCATTTTTCAAACACCCATTTTTCAGAAATTGTGCATAATTTTATTATACTAGTGCCAGTTCTACGAAATTTTGAGAAAACATTACATATTGTTAAAGCGATTGTCTGATATATAAAAATGTTCCGCTGTAAACTTGTTCGAAAACTACATTGAAAATTGGTGTTTTTGAAATTTCCGTTTTTCTCAAAGAAAATATGTTTGATTGAAATTACGGAAAAAAACGTGTCCGAAAAAACATGTCGATTTTTTTATATGTTATTTAGTAATTTCAGCCAAATCTATTCGTAGCAAAAGATATATATCGAGTCCAGGTCATTTTCTGGCTATTGACGTTTAGCAAAGTACACCCCTTCGCAAAAAGACGTCATTTCTTGCGTCAGTTGTTGTTGTTCGTTTGTGCGCGCTTATTTCCGCATACTATACTTGATTGTCATTTAACAATCTTAATGAATAGGATGAAACCGGGTTAATCGGGGAAAACCGACGTGTCCGAGTGGATGAACACCGAAACTTCTCAAATACAAATCCAGAACGGCGATTTGAACCCGGGTTACATTTATACGTTACCAACAGCAATACTTAGACACACGTATTTTTACAATATTATGATAGTTTCAAAATAAGCAATAATTAGTTGTGAATGAAATCTATATATTTTTTCACACTCCTTGCGTATGGAATAGGTCCGAGGCGTAGCTACTGTGTACGCATATACGCACGTGCGTACGTCATGCGGCAAAACACACACTAAGGCCACACTTAACAATATCTATGTTAGCCTACACCCGACCTTACATTTTTCAGATGGCTAGGTAGGTAGGAAAATTATTTTATTTTCCTTCCATCTATATGCCGGATTTGTGTGTGTAGCTTTTTAATGTTTAACTGCTTGTTTGGACTTCAAACACACCTTTTTTTTTACTTATTGCTATAATGACTTTCGTATACTGGGTGTGTATTGCTGAATCATAAAATTCCTATCTAAAACAATTATTAAAAAATAATGAAGATGAAGAGGAAACACTGGTGTTTTTTTCACTGTCAATTGGTTATTCATTTTGACCAGGTTACCCAACGGCAATGTTTAAAAAAATCATACTTCAACTGAAAAAAACGTTTGTAGTCTTGCCGATTTTTTTTTTGATCAGTCCCATTCTGGTAAACAAACATAATTTTAATTATGGCCTAGGGTTAGGTGCCTTTACACAACAAATGTCCGAGCATACAAAATAATTTTGCTCAGAAAATACATCAACTGCATTCTTAAAACATTTTTTTTTGTCATTGGGGTTGGAGAGGGGTGGGGGCGGGGTCAACCAGACGTCCCTAGCAACATAGGCACAATGACGGGTGCGTGGAAGTGAGGGGGCGGTTTGGGGGTAGCGATTTTACAAACCCGTTATTAAAACTATTGGACACACATGCGCGCTAATTAATATCTTAACAACTTCTACACATATCTAAGTTATTTTTTACCAATTTATTTACATCTTAATCTGATATCAAAAAAATATTTAACTTTATATATAATGTCTTGCATTTTGCCGACACTACTTAACAAATCGCCCCATTCCCTTTAAAGTTGCTGATACAGTTTAAATATATATAAAAGCCTTGCGTCCGTTTAGCTCAGATGATTAATCGATCGTCTTTTAAATCCTTAGCATGGGCTCCGTGTGTTCAAATCCTCGGAGAGGGACTTATTTTAAACTTTTTTTTATTGAATTCCGTCAAAACATTTTTTTCTATTTACGATTAAATTATACTGCATACTGGTAGGTGTGTAATGTTTAGCAACTTAAGGCTTGCACATCGTTTTTATTTCATCTATAACACTGAGATTTGTTAAAAAACAAGATGTATGGCTATAGGTACACCAAATGTATATAGGATACGCTAGACACCTTGATTTTGCATTATGATATAAAAAATCGGTAGTGGGGGTGGGGCATACCAGCACACTCACGTCTGCACTGTCATGTAACCTGTACGGCTACTGTACGGCTAGCATACCAGCACACTCACGTCTGCACTGTCATGTAACCTGTACGGCTACTGTACGGCTAGCATACCAGCACACTCACGTCTGCACTGTCATGTAACCTGTACGGCTACTGTACGGCTAGCATACCAGCACACTCACGTCTGCACTGTCATGTAACCTGTACGGCTACTGTACGGCTAGCATACCAGCACACTCACGTCTGCACTGTCATGTAACCTGTACGGCTACTGTACGGCTAGCCAATTTTGTTATGGCGGACATGTCAACATCCGAAAAGTAAATGCCTTATATTTTTGTTCGTTACTTACTTCATTCGGCGTGACATGCATAGATATGTATGCTGACAGTTAGATAAATGATTCCTTTACACTCGGCTGCATAGTATGTAGTATGAGAAATCATCGCTGAAACATGTAATTTTTTGTCTATCTAAAATCGAAGCGAGGAGTCGCACCTGTTTTGAAACATTACTGGCTTGTTTCTTCACGGATCGAAGCGAAATAACTTGTACTTACGTACTTTGTGATGATATCTAAATGACCAGATAACTAATTTCTTGTAAACTATGCAATAAATAAACAAAATTCTGATTAAAAAAATATTAGACTGTACGGTGCGTTACCATTTCAAATTTGCTACTGTACGGGCGTTCAGGACCCAAATCTGTACGGTGCGTTACACATATTTGACAAAATTACTGTACGGTGCGTTAGGTATAATAGAGGAGTGTTGGTTTGTTTTAGATATAGACATTTTCTATATATTTTTGTTCTTTTAAATAAGAAAAGTTGTTTTATTTTTAGTTTAACAGTTTCAAGCTTTGCAAGTTAAAGCAAGACGCATAGTTAAATAGTTTTAAGGATATGTTGCTATTTTAGATTTTATACTGAACTTCGTTGTTCATCTACATTTGTGTATCTTGTTACAAGAATAATTATTCTTAATTGCAATTCTACAAATTGCAGATTATAATTAGAAATGAAAACGCATAATAATTATGTATTTGAAAAAAATTATACTTGCCTCCAAGTTTCACTACAGTGTACACTTTTAGAAACTGTCGTGTACCGCCTAAGTATAGATATCGAGAGTGCTTTGGTTGAAACATAATTTATTTCATACGTATTTACAATATTTGTATACAATAGAAGAAAGCGGATTAGAACGGAAGTAAATTACTTATGATGTTCTTTTCTTTAGGGTACAATATTAATTGTACACACTTGATGGCATGTTTAACAGCAGTAATTTGATACTTTTGTAATATAAATTCTGGAGGTAGGAGCAATGAATAGTGCTAACTAAAATATTTTTTACGTATTCCAAGATAATAGAGTAATAAAGCAATCAAAAAAAAAGAAAAAATAGCACATGTTCAAATGTTAAATCAAGAAACAGAGAATACAATTTAAATGCCATTTTATCATCGTTGCTTGAAAAAGGGTTAATGGGGATTGACGCACGGAATAAGATGCTGCCGTTTTGGAAAATACACCAACAGAGTGAATGAAACGAACTACTGGATAAATCGTTTTGAGTTTTTTTTATAAATATAATTATGTACCGCGCTGAAGATAAGAATGTTTGTGTCGTAGGATACATTTTCGTCTCCACAGAGAAGTGTTTTTAGTGTTGTGTTGGTAGACGGGGAATTGAATTTAGCAATACATTTCTTATATCGATGTTCTTATTGCAGTGTTCAGCATTTTCTACGAGTCCACAGGTACACAATGGCGAATCGATCATATTTTTTGAAAACAGGTCGTTGTTGAGGGAACTGCAATTTAAACGCATTCTAGTGTATTGTTACTACATGTATCACGATTAAGTGAGTTTTTGAAAGAAAAAACTGTTGCGGCGTGACGTGAATCTTCAGGTAATTTATTCCATTCGCGAATGACAGATGGGAGAAAAGAGTCGTAGTGATGGGTGTGCATGGGCTTTACTAGTTTGGATGCTCATGGCATTTCGTAGGTTATATCTAGAGATATTACCGACAGAAGTAGGAACTAAATCAAAGGAATTTTGGGATTAAATGGTTTACCATTTTATATAACATGATGGAGAGTTCCCCGAACCGATCTCTCTGTATAGGTTGTCAATATAGACACGTTTTGTTGCTCCAGTTACTATCCGTGCATCCTCATTTTGTATTTTGCGTACTCATATGTATCATATTACTTTATATTATACGAAATATTGTGCAATTAGTCCCTCGTGCCAAACACGATCAAAGGTTTTGCTGATATCACAGAATATCGTCCTTATTTCCTCTCCAGAATCTAGAGCTTTAAAGAAGAAATTGTATAAGTGTGTTTGGCACGAGGGACTTATTATTGCAAAATTGAAGGCTGCTAGTGTTACAGGAAATTTCTTAAATGGTTCCAAAATTATCGTAGTGACAGAAAACAATACGTTTTCATTTTCTGACCAGGTACCCAATTGAATTGGAATAACGTTACAGCCGGTGTTCCCCGGTGTATGGTATCGCACCGTGCAGTCTAATATTTTTTTAATCAGAAAGTTGCATATGTATTGCATAGTTTACAAGAAATTAGTTATCTGGTCATTTAGATATCATCACACAGTAATTAATACAAGTTATTTCGCTTCGATCCGTGAAGAAACAAGCCAGTAATGGTTCAAAACAGGTGCGACTCCTTCCTTCGATTTCAGATAGACACATTTGACATTCTTCGGCGATGATTTCTCAAAAAGTAATAAATCTTTTGTTACATACTATGCAGCCGAGTGTAACGGAATCATTTATCTAACTGTCAACATACATAGCTATGCATGTCACGCCGAATTAAGTAAGTAGCGAGCAAAAATGTAAGGCACTTACTTTTCGGATGTTGACATATTTTTTTTGTCCGCCATCTCGAAAATAACAAAATCGGCTAGCCGTACAGTAGCCGTACAGGTTACATGACAGTGGTCTGTGGCGCTCAACTAAAATCATTCGTGTGCGTACAGTCTAAAACATCATGGCTACGCCCATGTAGGTATAAACATAATTCAAAACTTCTTATATTTAATGATTGATTTAAACATCTGTTTAATAAATAATAAGACTAGTATTTCAGTTTAATGCCTTACCGAGAGCAGTATTTACATTGACCGCAACTAGTTTCCTATTTGGATAGTTTTCTTTATCATGATTCTCTCCACCTCTCCCACAATGTCCGGATGAACAAAGAGATGTAGGGTTATGATACTGTCCCACATTTACTGTCCCTTGCCACAGCCATGTTCACGACTGGTAAACGGGCAAATCATACATAAATCCTACTAAAATGAGCAACTTCCGGTGATGGGTTTGAGCGCGCGAAATTTACAAAAAATCAACACCAATAAATCAGAGCCCAGACATAAAAAACCCACGGTAAAGCCCCAGCTAGAGTATGTGATTTAGTTGTCGGTCTCTCGAAAACACTTTAAGATGCGCGTCTTATTGATTTTTTTTAACAATTGTCCATGGTTTAGTTCCGATGTTCAGCGTATATTGTGCATACAATGAGACTGACCCTCCACATGCATCCTTTCTCATATCGTCAAATTCATACAACAGCCAACTATTAATAGTCCTAATTGTCCTGTGAAACAAATTACACAGTGATGTACTTGTGCTCCCTGACATGCTCCGCTTTAATCCAGGGGTTGGCCAAACATTGAGACTAATGAGAAACATTTTTTTTATCCAGTTTTTAAAAAATGTCTTTAAAAAGACTTACTTAAGGGTGCCCTCTGGTGAATATCAGAACAGATAGAATTTTTTATTTCCCTGTTTTTTATGAAGACTAACATATTACTAGTTAGTTTCTGGGAAAATAATGATGTGTTGGTGATTTAACTTTTTAGCAATATTAATCTTTAGTAATACACTCTCACAGTGTGGTTTTAAATTTTGAATCAGCTGCAAATTGTGTATGGCAACGTATATGTGTGTAGTGTGGTTTGCAGAACAGGTATCGATTTTCCGTCTTTTTTAATGTAATAGTTCATACTTTAGGATGAAAAATTAAGGGTTGTGGTATTTTTATCACCATCTGAAAAATTATTACATCCCTTGTCATTACCCCACCCAGTTTACTATAAATTGCATTTTTAAATTTGTGATCCATACATTTTTCATGATAAAGGAACAGATAACTTTTTGAGATATTTTGTCTACAATATATACAAGACCTGAGTATCAGAATGAAAAAATAAAAATTGGGGGTCGGTGTGCATATAAGAAAGATATTCAATAAAAACTGAGAAAAAAATGTGCTTTTTTAGATTTCGACGAGCTCTGACATATAACGGCATAGGTCTGTAACAAATAATAGGAAAATACTTTTTATTCCTGTCTCTGTATATGCTAACACATGTCTTTGTAATAAAGTTTAAATTAAGTGAATATCTTAAATGGTTTTTGAGAAATACCATCTTTTGTACCCCTACCCCCCATTTTGGCTTATGTTAAAAATTGTCAATTTTGGGCACAACCTGTGAGGTAAAAAAAAAATCAAATTTTTTTTAATTTTTTTTGCACTTAAATATCCCTATTGGGCATAAGTTTGTTACTGTATAATTATTTTTTCCAGTTTTATTATAATTTTTGAAATATAACAAATGTAAATTTCCGGAAGTGCAAAAATCCAAAACCTCAGCAGTGGTCACCCTTAAGACCTAACACATTTACTTATCATGACTTTTTGTCTTGCTGTCATACTTACTATTTTACTAAATCTGCACAAACGCACACATCTGCACATAACACTTGAATGAGACAGTTGCAGGATGTAAAGATGGATATTTCATTAGCTCAAATCTTGCACCATTTTTTTTCAAATTCAGATATATATTTCATTAGCTCAAATCTTGCACCGAAGCCGCACTTATAGCACCATCCACTACCGTCAGGCAATGTTGGTTATATACCTCTATTTACGCAAGATACCTTCGATTTAAAGTAGTGTAATGCATGCATTTCATCATACAACGTGTCACTGTTCATCACACACGATGAAAATTGCCTATAGGGAAAGAAAGGTATGTTTACCAGCTTTTGTTTTGAATGTTTTCGCTTAATCGGGAGTTTAGGGAAAACTCAGGATTTTTCCGGATTTCAAAGCAGAAATTGTATTGTAACATATTGGAATTATAGTCAGGTAGAACTGCGATCTCCGATTTTGATACATTGTTGTAAAATGAAATATTGTGGATACAACAAGACAACTCACTTTGAGTTTGTAAATTTTGGGCTAAATATTTTAGCATAACACCGGTGCCGTATGATTTGCGAATTTACCAGTCGTGACTTTTAATAATTCATTTACGGCAAACTTTCAGTGATATTATTTATAGATTTTGAATTCATATATTTTTTCGCAGATCCACATAAAACAGAAAATAATGCATATCCTGTACAAAGAAAAAACAAGCATGCTATAGTGTGTTGTTTTTTTTGTTGGTTGTAGAAGTTTTTGTTTTGTTGTTGTTTTTCATTACGAATACCATTTCAGGGAAGTCGTATATATTTACGTGAAACATGCATGCAGACGTCTGTTCGCACGGCGCAAAAAAATGACGTCTTTTTGAGAAGGGGTTTTATTTAGTAAAACGTTAATAGTTTTATTTAGTAAAACGTTAATAGTTAGAAAACGACATGGACTCGATATATTTTTCTTGCTATGAATCGATTTGGCTGAAATTATTAAATAACAAATAAAAAAATCGATACATTTTTTCGGACAATTTTTTCAGTATTTTGCATCAAACATATTTTTTTGGAGGAAAACGGAAATTTAAAAAACACCAATTTTCAGTGTAGTTTTCGAACACGTTTACAGCTGAATATTGTTTTTATATCAGACAATCACTTAAACAATATATAATATTTTCTCAAAATTTCGTAGAACTGGCATATATAAATAACATTATGCAAACTTTTTGAAAAAAATTGGTGTCTGAAAAACGTCGTGAAAAGCGACCAACCATGCATTCTTTACGACGTCATATCTTAAACGCCTTACTGATTATCAAAAAAATAAATTCAGTACCACATTCAGAAAAGGTTAAATTTTAATTTGGTATAAATTTCATATGCAGTTTAAAAACAGAGATATGTGTGATTTCACCTTAATGACGGTGAAATAACACTGTGTAGAACTGATACTACATTATATGGTGTAGAACTGATACTACATTAGATGGTGTAGAAATGATACTACATTATATGTAGTAGAACTGATACTACATTAGATGGTGTAGAACTGATACTACATTAGATGGTGTAGAACTGATACTACATTAGATGGTGTAGAACTGATACTACATTAGATGGTGTAGAACTGATACTACATTAGATGGTGTAGAACTGATACTACATTATATAGTGTAGAACTGATACTACATTATATGTAGTAGAACTGATACTACATTATATAGTGTAGAACAGATACTACATTATATGTAGGATACTACATTAGATGGTGTAGAACTGATACTACATTATATGGTGTAGAACTGATACTACATTAGATGGTGTAGAACTGATCCTACATTATATGGTGTAGAACAGATACTACATTATATGGTGTAGAACTGATACTACATTATATGTAGTAGAACTGATACTACATTAGATGGTGTAGAACTGATACTACATTAGATGGTGTAGAACTGATACTACATTATATGGTGTAGAACTGATACTACTTTAGATGGTGTAGAACTGATACTACATTAGATGGTGTAGAACTGATACTACATTATATGGTGTAGAACTGATACTACATTATATGTAGTAGAAATGATACTACATTAGATGGTGTAGAACTGATACTACATTATATGGTGTAGAACTGATACTACATTAGATGGTGTAGAACTGATACTACATTATATGTAGTAGAACTTATACTACATTATATGGTGTAGAACTGATACTACATTATATGTAGTAGAACTGATACTACATTATATGGTGTAGAACTGATACTACATTAGATGGTGTAGAACTGATACTACATTATATGGTGTAGAACTTATACTACATTATATGGTGTAGAACTGATACTACATTAGATGGTGTAGAACTTATACTACATTAGATGGTGTAGATCTGATACTACATTAGATGGTTTAGAACTGATACTACATTATATGGTGTAGAACTGATACTACATTAGATGGTGTAGAACTGAAACTACATTATATGGTGTAGAACTGATACTACATTAGATGGTGTAGAACTGATACTACATTAGATGGTGTAGAACTGATACTACATTATATGGTGTAGAACTGATACTACATTATATGGTATAGAACTGATACTACATTAGATGGTGTAGAACTGATACTACATTATATGGTGTAAAATGATACTACATTATATGTAGTAGAACTGATACTACATTAGATGGTGTAGAACTGATACTACATTAGATGGTGTAGAACTGATACTAAATTATATGGTGTAGAACTGATACTACATTAGATGGTGTAGAACTGATACTACATTAGATGGTGTAGAACTGATATTACATTAGATGGTGTAGAACTGATACTACATTATATGGTGTAGAACTGATACTACATTAGATGGTGTAGAACTGATACTACATTATATGGTGTAGAACTTATACTACATTATATGGTGTAGAACTGATGCTACATTATATGTAGTAGAACTGATACTTCATTAGATGGTGTAGAACTGATACTAAACTGATACTACATTATATGGTGTAGAACTGTTACTACATTAGATGGTGTAGAACTGATACTACATTATATATAGTAGAACTGATACTACATTAGATGGTGTAGGACTGATACTACATTATATGGTGTAGAACTGATACTACATTAGATGGTGTAGAACTGACACTACATTATATGTAGTAGAACTTATACTACATTATATGGTGTAGAACTGATACTACATTATATGTATTAGAACTGATACTACATTAGATGGTGTAGAACTGATACTACATTAGATGGTGTAGAACTGATACTACATTAGATGGTGTAGAACTGATACTACATTATATGGTGTAGAACTGATACTACATTATATGTAGTAGAACTGATACTACATTAGATGGTGTAGAACTGATACTAAATTATATGTAGTAGAACTGATATTACATTAGATGGTGTAGAACTGATACTACATTAGATGGTTTAGAACTGATACTACATTATATGGTGTAGAACTGATACTACATTATATGTAGTAGAACTTATACTACATTATATGGTGTAGAACTGATACTACATTATATGTAGTAGAACTGATACTACATTAGATGGTGTAGAACTGATACTACATTAGATGGTGTAGAACTGATACTACATTATATGGTGTAGAACTGATACTACAGTATATGTAGTAGAACTGATACTACATTAGATGGTGTAGAACTGATACTACATTAGATGGTGTAGAACTGATACTACATTATATGGTGTTGAACTGATACTACATTAGATGGTGTAGAACTGATACTACATTATATGTAGTATAACTGATACTACATTAGATGGTGTAGAACTGATACTACATTAGATGGTGTATAACTGATACTACATTATATGCAGTAGAACTGATACTACATTATATCGTGTAGAACTGATACTACATTATATGGTGCAGAACTGATACTACATTAGATGGTGTAGAACTGATACTAAATTATATGTAGTAGAACTGATACTGCATTAGATGGTGTAGAACTGATACTACATTAGATGGTGTAGAACTGATACTACATTATATGGTGTAGAACTGATACTACATTATATGTAGTAGAACTGATACTACATTAGAAGGTGTAGAACTGATATTACATTAGATGGTGTTGAACTGATACTACATTATATGTAGTAGAACTGATACTACATTATATGGTGTTGAACTGATACTACATTATATGGTGTAGAACTGATACTACATTAGATGGTGTAGAACTGATACTTCATTATATGTAGTAGAACTGATACTACATTAGATGGTGTAGAACTGATACTACATTAGATGGTGTAGAACTTATACTACATTAAATGGTGTAGAACTGATACTACATTATATGGTGTAGAACTGATACTACATTATATGTAGTAGAACTGATACTACATTAGATGGTGTAGAACTGATACTACATTAGATGGTGTAGAACTGATACTACATTAGATGGTGTAGAACTGATACTAAATTATATAGTGTATAACTGATACTACATTATATGGTGTAGAACTGATACTACATTATATGGTGTAGAAGTTATACTACATTATATGGTGTAGAACTGATACTACATTAGATGGTGAAGAACTGATACTACATTATATGTAGTAGAACTGATACTACATTATATGGTGTAGAACTGATACTACATTAGATGGTGTAGAACTGATACTACATTATATGTAGTAGAACTTATACTACATTATATGGTGTAGAACTGATACTACATTATATGTAGTAGAACTGATACTACATTATATGGTGTAGAACTGATACTACATTAGATGATGTAGAACTGATACTACATTATATGGTGTAGAACTGATACTACATTATATGTAGTAGAACTGATACTACATTAGATGGTGTAGAACTGATACTAAATTATATGTAGTAGAACTGATATTACATTAGATGGTGTAGAACTGATACTACATTCGATGGTGTAGAACTGATACTACATTATATAGTGTAGAACTGATACTAAATTAGATGGTGTAGAACTGATACTACATTATATGTAGTAGAACTTATACTACATTAAATGGTGTAGAACTGATACTACATTATATGTAGTAGAACTGATACTACATTAGATGGTGTAGAACTGATACTTCATTAGATGGTGTAGAACTGATACTACATTATATGGTGTAGAACTGATACTACATTATATGTAGTAGAACTGATACTACATTAGATGGTGTAGAACTGATACTACATTAGATGGTGTAGAACTGATACTACATTATATGGTGTTAAACTGATACTACATTAGATGGTGTAGAACTGATACTACATTATATGTAGTAGAACTGATACTACATTAGATGGTGTAGAACTGATACTACATTATATGTAGTAGAACTGATACTACATTATATCGTGTAGAACTGATACTACATTCGATGGAGTAGAACTGATACTACATTAGATGGTGTAGAACTGATACTACATTAGATGGTGTAGAACTGATACTAAATTATTTGTAGTAGAACTGATATTACATTAGATGGTGTAGAACTGATACTACATTAGATGGTGTAGAACTGATACTACATTATATGGTGTAGAACTGATACTAAATTAGATGGTGTAGAACTGATACTACATTATATGTAGTAGAACTTATACTACATTATATGGTGTAGAACTGATACTACATTATATGTAGTAGAACTGATACTACATTAGATGGTGTAGAACTGATACTACATTAGATGGTGTAGAACTGATACTACATTATATGGTGTTAAACTGATACTACATTAGATGGTGTAGAACTGATACTACATTATATGTAGTAGAACTGATACTACATTAGATGGTGTAGAACTGATACTACATTATATGTAGTAGAACTGATACTACATTATATCGTGTAGAACTGATACTACATTCGATGGAGTAGAACTGATACTACATTAGATGGTGTAGAACTGATACTACATTAGATGGTGTAGAACTGATACTAAATTATATGTAGTAGAACTGATATTACATTAGATGGTGTAGAACTGATACTACATTAGATGGTGTAGAACTGATACTACATTATATGGTGTAGAACTGATACTAAATTAGATGGTGTAGAACTGATACTACATTATATGTAGTAGAACTTATACTACATTATATGGTGTAGAACTGATACTACATTATATGTAGTAGAACTGATACTACATTAGATGGTGTAGAACTGATACTACATTATATGGTGTAGAACTGATACTACATTATATGTATTAGAACTGATACTATATGTAGTAGAACTTATACTACATTATATGGTGTAGAACTGATACTACATTATATGTAGTAGAACTGATACTACATTAGATGGTGTAGAACTGATACTACATTAGATGGTGTAGAACTGATAATACATTAGATGGTGTAGAACTGATACTACATTATATGGTGTAAAACTGATACTACATTATATGTAGGATACTACATTAGATGGTGTAGCACTGATACTACATTATATGGTGTAGAACTGATACTACATTATATGTAGTAGAACTGATACTACATTATATGGTGTAGAACTGATACTACATTAGATGGTTTAGAACTGATACTACATTATATGGTGTAGAACTGATACTACATTATATGTAGGATACTACATTAGATGGTGTAGAACTGATACTACATTATATGGTGTAGAACTGATACTACATTAGATGGTGTAGAACTGATACTACATTAGATGGTGTAGAACTGATACTACAGTATATGGTGTAGAACTGATACTACATTATATGTAGTAGAACTGATACTACATTAGATGGTGTAGAACTGATACTACATTAGATGGTGTAGACCTGATACTACATTAGATGGTGTAGAACTGATACTACATTAGATGGTGTAGAACTGATACTACATTAGATAGTTTAGAACTGATACTACATTATATGGTGTAGAACTGATACTACATTATATGTAGGATACTACATTAGATGGTGTAGAACTGATACTACATTATATGGTGTAGAACTGATACTACATTAGATGGTGTAGAACTGATACTACATTAGATGGTGTAGAACTGATACTACAGTATATGGTGTAGAACTGATACTACATTATATGTAGTAGAACTGATACTACATTAGATGGTGTAGAACTGATACTACATTAGATGGTTTAGAACTGATACTACATTATATGGTGTAGAACTGATACTACATTATATGTAGGATACTACATTAGATGGTGTAGAACTGATACTACATTATATGGTGTAGAACTGATACTACATTAGATGGTGTAGAACTGATACTACATTAGATGGTGTAGAACTGATACTACAGTATATGGTGTAGAACTGATACTACATTATATGTAGTAGAACTGATACTACAATAGATGGTGTAGAACTGATACTACATTAGATGGTGTAGACCTGATACTACATTAGATGGTGTAGAACTGATACTACATTATATGGTGTAGAACTGATATGGTGTAGAACTGATACTACATTAGATGGTGTAGAACTGATACTACAGTATATGGTGTAGAACTGATACTACATTAGATGGTGTAGAACTGATACTACATTATATGTAGTAGAACTGATACTACATTAGATGGTGTAGAACTGATACTACATTATATGGTGTAGAACTGATACTACATTATATGGTGTAGAACTGATACTACATTAGATGGTGTAGAACTGATACTACATTATATGTAGTAGAACTTATACTACATTATATGGTGTAGAACTGATACTACATTATATGTAGTAGAACTGATACTACATTAGATGGTGTAGAACTGATACTACATTA
Source organism: Cyrtodaria siliqua (assembly GCA_037043455.1). Taxonomy (NCBI): domain Eukaryota; kingdom Metazoa; phylum Mollusca; class Bivalvia; order Adapedonta; family Hiatellidae; genus Cyrtodaria; species Cyrtodaria siliqua. Next base: position 240,253 of record JAWPHD010001348.1, read on the forward strand.
GATGGTGTAGAACTGATACTACATTATATGGTGTAGAACTGATACTACATTATATGTAGTAGAACTGATACTACATTAGATGGTGTAGAACTGATACTAAATTATATGTAGTAGAACTGATATTACATTAGATGGTGTAGAACTGATACTACATTATATGGTGTAGAACTGATACTAAATTAGATGGTGTAGAACTGATACTACATTATATGTAGTAGAACGTATACTACATTATATGGTGTAGAACTGATACTACATTATATGTAGTAGAACTGATACTACATTAGATGGTGTAGAACTGATACTACATTATATGGTGTAGAACTGATACTACATTATATGTAGTAGAACTGATACTATATGTAGTAGAACTTATACTACATTATATGGTGTAGAACTGATACTACATTATATGTAGTAGAACTGATACTACATTAGATGGTGTATAACTGATACTACATTATATGGTGTAGAACTGATACTACATTATATGTAGTAGAACTGATACTACATTAGATGGTGTAGAACTGATACTACATTAGATTGTGTAGAACTGATACTACATTATATGGTGTTGAACTGATATTACATTAGATGGTGTAGAACTGATACTACATTAGATGGTGTAGAACTGATACTACATTATATGGTGTAGAACTGATACTACATTAGATGGTGTAGAACTGATACTACATTATATGTAGTAGAACTGATACTACATTATATCGTGTAGAACTGATACTACATTAGATGGTGTAGAACTGATACTACATTAGATGGTGTAGAACTGATTCTACATTAGATGGTGTAGAACTGATACTAAATTATATGTAGTAGAACTGATACTACATTAGATGGTGTAGAACTGATACTACATTAGATGGTGTAAAACTGATACTACATTATATGGTGTAGCACTGATACTACATTAGATGGTTATATGTAGTAGAACTGATACTACATTAGATGGTGTAGAACTGATACTACATTAGATGGTGTAGAACTGATACTACATTATATGGTGTAAAACTGATACTACATTATATGTAGGATACCACATTAGATGGTGTAGAACAGATACTACATTATATGGTGTAGAACTGATACTACATTATATGTAGTAGAACTGATACTACATTAGATGGTGTAGAACTGATACTACATTATATGGTGTAGAACTGATACTACATTATATGTAGGATACTACATTAGATGATGTAGAACTGATACTACATTAGATGGTGTAGAACTGATACTACATTAGATGGTGTAGAACTGATACTACATTATATGGTGTAGAACTGATACTACATTATATGAAGTAGAATTGATACTACATTAGATGGTGTAGAACTGATACTACATTAGATGGTGTAGTACTGATACTACATTAGATGGTGTAAAACTGATACTACATTAGATGGTGTAGAACTGATACTACATTATATGGTGTAGAACTGATACTACATTATATGTAGTAGAACTGATACTACATTAGATAGTGTAGAACTGATACTACATTAGATGGTGTAGAACTGATACTACATTATATGGTGTAGAACTGATATTACATTATATGTAGTAGAACTGATACTACATTAGATGGTGTAGAACTGATACTACATTAGATGGTGTAAAACTGATACTACATTATATGGTGTAGCACTGATACTACATTAGATGGTTATATGTAGTAGAACTGATACTACATTAGATGGTGTAGAACTGATACTACATTAGATGGTGTAGAACTGATACTACATTATATGGTGTAAAACTGATACTACATTATATGTAGGATACTACATTAGATGGTGTAGAACAGATACTACATTATATGGTGTAGAACTGATACTACATTATATGTAGTAGAACTGATACTACATTAGATGGTGTAGAACTGATACTACATTATATGGTGTAGAACTGATACTACATTATATGTAGGATACTACATTAGATGATGTAGAACTGATACTACATTAGATGGTGTAGAACTGATACTACATTAGATGGTGTAGAACTGATACTACATTATATGGTGTAGAACTGATATTACATTATATGAAGTAGAATTGATACTACATTAGATGGTGTAGAACTGATACTACATTAGATGGTGTAGTACTGATACTACATTATATGGTGTAAAACTGATACTACATTAGATGGTGTAGAACTGATACTACATTATATGGTGTAGAACTGATACTACATTATATGTAGTAGAACTGATACTACATTAGATGGTGAAGAACTGATACTACATTAGATGGTGTAGAACTGATACTACATTATATGGTGTAGAACTGATATTACATTATATGTAGTAGAACTGATACTACATTAGATGGTGCAGAACTGATACTACATTAGATGGTGTAGAACTGATACTACATTATATGTAGTAGAACTGATACTACATTATATGGTGTTGAACTGATACTACATTATATGGTGTAGAACTGATGCTACATAAGATGGTGTAGAACTGATACTTCATTATATGTAGTATCACTGATACTACATTAGATGGTGTAGAACTGATACTACATTAGATGGTGTAGAACTGATACTACATTATATGTAGGATACTACATTAGATGGTGTAGAACTGATACTACATTATATGGTGTAGAACTGATACTACATTATATGTAGTAGAACTGATACTACATTAGATGGTGTAGAACTGATACTACATTATATGGTGCAGAACTGATACTACATTAGATGGTGTAGAACTGATACTACATTATGTGGTGTAGAACTGATACTACATTATATGTAGTAGAACTGATACTACATTATATGGTGTAGAACTGATACTACATTATATGAAGTAGAACTGGTACTACATTATATGGTGTAGAACTGATACTACATTAGATGGTGTAGAACTGATACTACATAAGATGGTGTAGAACTGATACTACATTATATGGTGTAGAACTGATACTACATTATATGGTGTAGAACTGATACTACATTAGATGGTGTAGAACTGATACTACATTATATGTAGTAGAACTGATACTACATTATATGGTGTAGAACTGATACTACATTAGATGTAGTAGAACTGATACTACATTAGATGGTGTAGAACTGATACTACATTAGATGGTGTAGAACTGATACTACATTATATGTAGTAGAACTGATACTACATTATATCGTGTAGAACTGATACTACATTAGATGGTGTAGAACTGATACTACATTAGATGGTGTAGAACTGATACTACATTATATGGTGTAGAACCGATACTACATTAGATGGTTTAGAACTGATACTACACTATATGGTGTAGAACTGATACTACATTAGATGGTGTAGAACTGATACTACATTACATGGTGTAGAACTGATACTATATTATATGTAGTAGAACTGATACTACATTAGATGGTGTAGAACTGATACTACATTAGATGGTGTAGAACTGATACTACATTATATCGTGTAGAACTGATACTACATTAGATGGTGTAGAACGGATACTACATTATATGTAGTAGAACTGATACTACATTATATGTAGTAGAACTGATACTACATTAGATGTTGTAGAACTGATACTACATTAGATGGTGTAGAACTGATACTACATTATATGGTGTAGAACTGATACTACATTATATGGTGTAGAACTGATACTACATTAGATGGTGTAGAACTGATACTACATTAGATGGTGTAGAACTGATACTACATTAGATGGTGTAGAACTGATACTACATTAGATGTTTAATACAAAGTTGTAAATGGTATTCTTTATTTTGTTGTTATTGAACTAACGTTTACGGCTGAAAACATTTTTCATTAAAACGCATAAAGTAGCTGTCATTTCGATAACTATGACGTCATAGTTCTAAATTGCCATATATGGCATATTGATAAATGTCATTTAATGCAAAGAAAATCACTGAAAATTAATGGGAAACCGTAACAGATCATATAATGTATTATTATCAAATAATGCATGGTGCTGAGGTCCATATGCAAGGTTATGGGCTAGGAAATCAGACCTAGAATGGTATTATATGAACCGAAGAGAAGCCATAGTGTGGCAGTCCTCCCTTCCGCACGACTGTATGTGATGTAAATCTGAAAGAAAACAACGAAGCATCATTTAGATCCATGGATGGTATTGATAACACATATAAAGTGCCTATTCTTTTCATTTTTGAGTACTTATTAATTTATTTTGATTTTCATGTAGGCTATAAAACTACAAAAGAAAGAGTTTTTTCTCCATTTTATTAGCAGTTGTAAATAATTTAGATTAAAGTTACTTTTTTTCTCTTATTTTCTGGTGGGGTGGGGGAGGGGGCGTGTTAGGGTTAGGGCGATAGGGAAAGTGAGGGATTTGTTTTGCGAATCAGAACGTCGTGTGTTCGAGTCACCGAGAATGCCAAAGCTTTTTAAAAAAATTCTTGTGCTAGATATGCGCTACTCGATGTCTGTGAATGATGTCATTCTTTAAATGTTATCGCTTAAATTCTCGAATTCACCCTGCGCCTATGAACATGGAAGTACACGCCTACAAAGAGGTATGCGATTTACGTATAGGGTTTGTAGCTTTAATCGGCATTCTACTTTAAAGCCATAGTGATTGGGCTCACAGTTCCAAAGGGATCAGTTAGTAATAAAACTACTGATGATTCGCACGCTAGTGAGAATGTCATTGAATACAGTAAATGTGATACAATATGCCAGTCCTTTAAAATAAATTGAAATTTGATACCAATTAGACATCAGTAGAACTTTTGTGGACACAGAGAGAAACACTAATCATTTTCCACTGATTTTAATTACCGAGGAACACAATTCGTCGAACAAGTATCAATTAAACGATGATCAAACGATGATGGTAGAACGCCGATTATTGCTTCCGCTATTCCCAGTTCAAATAAAACTCGAGTTATGAAACGTTAATGGTAAAACATTGCATTTGTAAAATAAATTAGACCTTTTTGAAACCATCAATGAATATAAAGGAACCGATGAAAGGTATCACACTGAGGTTAGAATATAAAGTAAAACGTAACTGTCAATATAAATCAGAACCTCCATTCAAATATTTGACAAGATCAGTTATCAAATTAGTTTTCCAATTAGTTCCTTAGCTTTGCTTTCGCTTTTAAGTCCCATCCAATGCACTCACCATTAACAATGATGACAACTGTATTGTTTTGATGTCAGATATACTGAACCATATCATTGTCAGTGACATAAGGGACCACTGAGTTTTTTAAACCGAGTTCAGCAATTCTGTAACTTATTAGATAATGCTTAGTCAGGTATGGAGCTACTGTTTATAGACGCAGTGTTGGCATTCCTTTGGGTACGAACTCTGCACCTCATGTCGCATATATGATTTTGTATTGGTTCGCCAGGATATGTTTTCTGCTTTTTCAATTAGTCTTTTGGCAGTTATTTGTGATACGAAGGCTTCATAAAATTAGATATAAAGTCGTACAAGAAATGTAGCATTCAAGGGACACAGTCAACTACAAACACGCACAGAAACAAACACTAATTACAAAGATAAGTAAAAGGCAAGATTTGACATCACAAACATAAAACGGTTGACCATAGGGCTACCGCCTTGGAACGGTCAGCGGCAAAAAGGCAGCTGGGGGTTTAAACCAGTTGCTAGGGTGCGACAAACCTCACTCTTACCCTACTGTCAACCCAGTAAAATGGGAATGTAAATAAAGATATATCCCCGCCAATTTATATTCCCCAACAAACTTGGCAGCATTAATAGGCATATAAGTATTACATATAAATGATCATGTATATACGAATATAAAAAGCATAGGAAACCACAAAGCAACTACTCAATGACTGACAGAAGCCGGATCAACACGATAACAAACCGTCAAAGGTACGACAAGATTCAAGACATCAAACCTTACCGTCCTTTGAGGATTTAGGAAGACGTACAAATAGGGTCCACAGTCTGTCCGGCCATCTTTCAATCAAAGAGGGAAGCATAGTGGCGAACTGTAAATGGGCCAACCACTAAACATGCAGTGCGTTGCAAAATATAGGGACATATAACCTCTTTCGATAAACTGTTTAACAATTCAATAAAGATTGTATTAAAGCCTTTTAGTCCCATCCAACGCACTCACAATTAATAGTTAATAACTATATGTTCCTCTTTAATTGTTCAATGACCCAACAGACTGTAGACCCTATGATGACGTTGACTTAAATCCTGAAAGGGATGGTTACGTTTGATGTTTGTCTTTAATATTGTGTTGTCGAGCCCTTAATGTTTTTTTCCTTGTTGCTTTGGCTTCTTCCAAGTCATGGAGTACGTGGCTTGTTGTGCTTTTCCGCTTTCTATTCATATATACATGATCATCTTTGTGTTATATACATATTGCGTATTAATGCTGCTTAGTTTTTTAGAGGATTTAGCTTGGCAGGGTTCGTTAAATACAATGAACCGTTTTACAGAGCTGACAATAGGGTAATAGTGAGGTTTGGTGCCCCCTAGAACCTTGTTTAACCTCTATCGGCGTGTTTGCCACTGATCGTTCCAATGCGGTACACCCATTGTCTATCCTTTTACGTTTGTGGTGTCGCATACATTGCTTCTATTTTCCTTGTAATTGTTGTTTGCTTTGTATTAGGAGTGTTTTTGACTGGTTGACTATGCTATATATGTGTTTAAATATTGTCATTCTAACAAAACGGAACTCTGGAAGAAACAACACACCAGGCGGTACCCTCTTACAAACACAGAGTCATTCATATTCGATGCAAGTAAAACACTGATAGTGTATAATATATGAATATAAAATAAAGCATAGAGAGCCATCGAGAAGAACTCGTCAGCAGCAATAACAAAATGAACCGTTAAGGGTACGACAAAACATTACGTGGTCAGAGTATTAACTTTCATACCCCATCCTACCTCTTCTCCAAGATGAGAAAACCGGGTTGGCTGGGGTATGAAGTAAAACCTTAATTTCGGCTTAACAAGTTTGCATATTGTAATTTTAAACAGGTTATCGTATTTTTGGAGTAAAAATGTTTTTAAACGTGTTTGAGTGTCAACATATATGTTATGAAATCGTGCTAATATAAGGAATTATAGGTTGTACCACATAATGAAGATTCGAAGTTCAAGAAACACAAGAAAACCATTCATTTCTATACGCCCATTTTAAATAAGGAAAAAATCTTACATTCTCATGAAAACTTCCGATATACTGCCAAACAACCTACGAACATGTTGAGAGGGGAGGAGATTGTGTGTGTGTGTGTGTGTGTGTGTGTGTGTGTTTGAGGGGTGGGGGGGGGGTGTATGGGTGGGGGAGGGTTAAGTATCTTCTAAGAAAAGTTTTCTCAGGAATGACTGCCCCATTTAAACATAAAGACTGAGATGTCAAATATTGTATTCACACACTTATTTTCATATAAACAAAAACAGTTAAACGAAACAATGCTTGAAATATGTACCGTATATATCAACAATGTGATTAAATATTGCACACTAAATTAATGAAAATGGCTTGTAGCAATATGTATTTAGTGGCAGTCATGGATGTGCTTCACCTTAAGGACATATTTCGAGCCTATTGTATTGGTGGGGTGTGGTGGTGGGGTGGATATGGGGGTGGGGGGGGGGGGGAGAGAGAATTTCTATAGGTAACTGTAAATCACGGTTAGCCATACAATTTTATGAGCAATGTGTGATATTTAATTTTTCTTCAGATTGTGAGGCCCACCCAATAAAGCATTTTTGACCAAAACATATAATAACACGTTAAAGAATGTTTTATATTTATTGTGTTGTGCTCTGAAAAAATTAAGAAATGCCAGATAAGTTTTGTATTCAAAAGCTAAATTATGAACATATATTTCTTCATTAAAGTAAAATACAAAGTGTTGTTAAGCTATTCTTACTCCCAATATAGCAACGCTATACAAATAAAAAACCAAGAGCGGGCCTCAATTTATATACCTGAATTGATTAGCCATGAAGCATACTGGCTGTAAATATTCAGGCTTCCCATGCTTTTTCAATGACCAAGTAGCGTTGGGAAATGTGTCTTTAAACAGTTTATTCCAATCCTCGATTTTGACACGTTTTCTCTGCTGCGTTCTGGTTTCCGAAAGCTGTCAAAGATCGTCATTATTTTATTTTATATTTTTATGCCACGAAACGGAGGGTGTGATGGTAGAGGTGTGCATGTGTTAAGGAGAGCTTATTTTATGATTATAGTATAACTGTGTGTCACGCAATCCTCGTAGACAATGAATGCTTTCATCACAAAGCTTTGTATTTTTTCCCCCAACAATGTGCATGTTTGCATGTATTAAGAGGAATCAAGAAATGTCTTCTTTGTTCTCTAGAGGATTCAACTTTGATTACATTTGCTAGAGTTACTTTTTGTTGGATAAAAGTTACAAGATTATGTCACGAACTCCATCTAAACAATTAATGCTTTTTTTCCCTTCACAAAACAGTAGACATTTTCACCGCAATGTGGAGGTGTGCATGTTTTTATAACTCTGATTACATTTGCAAGACCATTTTTGTGCTCAGTACATATGTAATGAAAGGAACCATTTTGGGTCGCAAACTCCTCCTTAACTGTTAATGCTTTCTTTACCAAACTCAGTGTGGATGTATGCATGTGCTAAGGGGATTAAACTCCGATCAATATAATGGTAGCGTTATTGTCTTATTTTATGTACTTCGAACATATATAATGAATGGTATAACTTGGCAGACATTTTCTCTAAAATGTGGAGTATACTGAAACGCAAAAGAAACGCAACTCGGGAATTTCCGCTATATATTGTTTATACTGCACACTTAATTCCACATAATATTCCAAAGAAATCCCAAGATGTTTTGTAAAAAAAAGTTGCAGTTAATTAAAGAAAGGACACAACTGTGATGTTGTAGACGTTTTAATCACACTACACCTTGTAACAAGAAATTCATAAATGTTGAAGTTCTTCTCTGAAAAACTGAGCAAGTTCAGTACTATATTTAACGTAAAGAGTTTGCAAAACTTTGCATCCTAAGTTTGCTCACATGCTTGAGTACTTTTTTGCGGAAGGAAAGGTCTTACGTAGCCATGTACCATTGGATTAACAGCAGTAACTTGTACATACAATATATAGCGGAAATTCCCGAGTTGCGTTTCTTTTGCGTTTCAGTATACTTATAGTAAGCAGATATATGTTTTTAAAAACTGGTAAAGGTATGACCCCCTTGTTGTACTTGTTTTTTTTCGCGGGACACATGTTATAAGGTTAACACTCATCTCATATGTTCTAAGCAGAAAATGGGCGTCGTTCCTACAAATTTGATCCGCACCGGTGCCAAAACATTTATCGTATAAGTATGCTAAGAGAAATCGATGTTTTGCTGCTTTTCAATGTTTTAACAACAGTCAACATTCAAGCGACATATTTTCCTTTCCATTTATTAATTCTAAGATAAGACAATGATGATGAGGCTGGTCGTTGCAATTTGTTGATAGGTCATTTGCTGGTGTTTTATTTTTGCTGTTGTATCGCCGCCTGTTTTAGGTGTGAACAACGACAAATAATGGTTGTGTATAAATGAGTATGAGAGTGGACCTTTGGAAACGGCCGAACACATACGAAATATTGCTGTCTCGGTTTGATTGAGACTGTTCATGAACGGTAATGAAATATGCTAGCTACCGCTCACGCCCTGTAGCCCCGGATTGAGCAGTGATAACTTGCACGAAACTGTTAATGTAAAATGACTTTGCATGAGGTTAACTTTTGATGAATAGATAATCAATATATCTATGAATAGATAATCAATATATCTATAGACAATCATATTCGAGTACACGTGAAACATAATGATTAGAACATTTTGCTTTTAAGGGTCTAACAAGCTTTGCAAGAAGTACAATACTGTGTATGTGTTAATGAAAACAACACAACATTTTAAAGAGACACACGGCAATCTTGATTTTTAAAAAAATCACGGCATCCCGTTAGTTTTTCTCGTAACTTGCATTTGTTCAATCATTAATATTAATTGTTAGAATAGTTCAAAGCAAATTGCTTTTACATATTTTTGACTTTTGATAATATTGCACCAAGTATGTAATGCCTGATATAAAACTCCAGATTGCCATGTGTCCCTTTAAGTGTTTATAATCCGGTTATTTATGCAATCTCATGTGGCGATAATAATTCTGATACAAATAGTGTTGTTGTCGTTGAAAGGTGTTTTGCCTCGTTTTCAGCAAATTGTAGGCTATACATGACGGTCAATTTGTTCGAGGTGGAACCACCTTTTTCCTGGGTAGAACTAGTACTGTATACCTCCCGCCATCCGTAAAAATCAACACGTTCTCATTTACAAGTCGAACTCCCGGTGGGATTCAAAGCCGTAGCGGTGATAAGTGAGGAGGTTTCAAACCCAGCGTCTTCACCCTCTCGACCACGGATGCATAAATTGAATGTTGTTTAACGGCTCATCAACACAGTATAGGTTATTTAGAGCCGCCCCAGAGAGAGGGGAAGGATACATAGGAATCCGGGAACCTGCCCTACTCTTATTATCGAAGAGATTTCTATGGTTCTTTAACGTGCTCGGAGGATAGACCGATACACGGGACCGCCCGGTTTACGTCCCCATCCGACGGACGAGGCTAAGGTAAAGTGTCTTGCCCAAGAACACACCGACGGAACTCAGTGGCACCACGGAGGATTGAACCCGGGGCCTCCGGTTACAAATCCGCCGCGCTACCGACTGCGCCACGCCAGCCCCCTCGACCACGGATGCACTCAATATAAACAGTGACAATCAATAAAGTTGTCTAAAACTGAATATTCCGATATGGCATTAATGCAGTTAATGGAGCCATATGCGTAAATATCAATATTCGTGGTTTAATACATTATACATCTCAATTATTGTGAGACAGATACGATAATTATATGTTATTTCCAGAATAGAAATACGTATATTGTACGATCACAGAACCTTCGTTATGCAGTTATTATTCGAAGTCAACAGTATTGCACCATTAAAGCCTGGTACACACGGTAAGATTATCTCATAGGACAAATCTTACAAGACAAATCTGATACAATCTATCTTATGAGATTGCCTGTACACACGCTGAGATTAATTTTATGGGATTTTCTGGTGACCTTCAAATAAGTGCATACTGGATCTTTCTAGAATGTAAACGAATGAAAGCGCCTTGTCATACATCTTTCTTATGGTATTCTTTGTGCGTGACTGTCCACAAAACTTCCTCTTCCTCATAATATCCCAGCAATGCATCAATGTTATCATTCGTCCAGTTTCTTGCCATGTTGCTATGCATGAACTAAAATACCCGCGTGTACAAATCTACAATGCATGTAGCCCCTATTCTGCGAAATTTATGTCAAATCTGGAACGCAGTGCACTTTCTCCACAGTGTCACCATGTGTGGTTGGATGGCGGTGCTTTGATCTTGTCTTATGGAAATAGAGCATATTCTATTTCTGGAAGACATCTTTCAGGTCATAAATTGTGTCTTAAGCCCCTGTACACACGATGCAATTTGTCTCACAAGACATATCTTATAAGATAAATCTTACCGTGTGTACCGGGCTTAATGGTGGCTTTGTTAGGTCGTGTGAAATAGTTCCGATTTATTTTGCCTTTTAAAAACCATTCACACTAAAAAGGAAGATGACGAAATTCATTTGCATGTACACGGTGAATGGTTCCACTCAAGCGTGTAGCTTGGCAGACACTTAAGGGATCACTTTGTCCGTCGTCGTCCGTCAGTTCGTCACACATTAATCTGCAAGCTATAATTGTCTATAACTTGAAACGTATTTGACCTACGTTCATGAAACATCTCACACATTTTCATCTTATTCCAGGAAATGTCATTACACATATCCAGCAACTCTGACTCTATTTTGTCAGAGTTAAGCCCCTTTTCTGACGACAACTTAAAAAATAGATGACCTATGCTTATGAAAATTCACCAATATCTTCATTTTACCAACGGTAATGTCGTTAGACATTCCCAATAACTTCAACTTTCGTTTTGGCAGAGGTATTCCCCCTTTTCATAACAAATATAACCGAGCCCATAACTTGGCAAAATATTGAGCTACTGTCATGAATCTTTATACCGTTATTCCTTATCAGTTATCAGATGCCATTGGCATATCTAGCTACTGAATTTCATTTCCCAGTTATAGTGAACTAAGCACATGGCAGGCGACACACGTGTTTATGCATGTACTTAGATTGTCCTTGCTGCACTTCGTGCATGGCAGGTGATACACGTGTTCCGTGGAACACGCTTCTAGTTCAATTCATAAATGTCGTGAGTGAGGCAGTATCGATTGTTATCCTTGTCGTGACTTTGTACAACTTGTTATTCATTTATAATTTTCTAGAAAAGGAAAGAATAGACACGAAACGCCGATCTTAAGAGACAGTTCCATTGATCCATTTATACTTTTTGCCTGCTATGTACTCGTTAGTATAATAATAGGCCAGTGGAACTATAATCAACTAATCACCTTCTTATTTAAGCCAAGGAGGTGCAATAATATACTTATTCGTACAAGGTTGGGTCTAGGTTGGATTTCCTGCCCGGATGAAGTTTCGAAATAGTTTGAAGGGCACATGGCGATCTTGAATTTTTGTTTTAAAACTCGCGGCATCCCATTAGTTTTCCTTTATAGCTTGCATTCTATGCATCATTAATAATAATTAAGATAAGAATTCAAAGCAAATTTTGTATTAATACAACAATAATATATTGAAATCTATTGTAGACAAAAAAGAAAAGAAAACAACAACAAAACTATTATTACTATATGCAAGCAAGTATAATGTCAACATGGTACTCCGTTAATAAATAGAGGTGCTAATTGTTAATGCTTGATAAAAACATCAGATGGACGTGTGCACTTTAAAAAATCTCCCGTCTGACCAGCCTTTCGAATGAGTTTTAACAGCGACGTCAACGTTTAAACAGTCAAAAGCACCACAAGTCTCGCATGCATATAAGTACTGTACCTTAACGGGCGGCCGGATAATACCGTTTGGAATTACACCCACGCACATTGATTTAAGTTTTATTGTCTCTATTCCCGGCTGTTGTGTCAATATTGTGGCGACTTTATTTAAATTTATTAGTAACTTTGACTCTGCAGTGGTATAAACTTCAACCAATTTTGACTTCATATAATTTGTGCCTATTTTTCCTTTTCTTAGCAGTTGTGATGCTTGTTTTACAGCGGTGTTGAGATAAACACGGTGGCCAACGTACGTCATACTCACGTGGTATGTACGCTATGGAACACGGAAAAAGGTAAACAATATATGTCGACTTGATTTACTGTTGAATGATATCTCGGGTTATAATGAACCGAATTTATCTCGGTAACTTGCACATTCCCCTACTAAGGGTCAATAATCCTCGTCATGTGTTATCTCGGGATACTTTCGAAGACGAGGTTGACATTATTTTTCCGACGGTTGACAATATCCACTGTCACCCTCACTGGGATGCAATATTTATTTTATTATAACAAATGTTTTGATTAAAATTTAAATATACGAGGAGAAAAAATTCGCAATATTTTTTTTTTTTAATTTATATTTTTATACCACTTATTATGACACTTCACAAAACATATAACATTTTAATCTAGTCAGTAATGTATTACACTGTTGTCATTTTATAAATAAAATGACATATTCACTTATCATGGAATTGTGTGTTATTTAAATCCCATTGTTAAAACAAACTGCATAAATAAAGCTAGATAGTGCTCAGTATAACTCAGGTTTAGGCAAGCACAAATCATATTATGTTTTTAAAGAAACTACAAAAAATCCCGAAGTTTATTGTGTATTTAATAAGGACTAATACAACGTGCACTTTGATGTTTTGTTGCCAAAATGATCTCACGTCGCAGTCAGTTTTGACATTTGGCGCCGTCTATCGGTCAAACATTTTAATGAACCACGAGTCCAGATGCTCGCTAGCGCTCGCAGTCAGCTTCAGTGTGTCTGGATGATAGACTTTTCAGACGACAGATCTCGCGTCTAGCTGTCAAACTTCTACTTTTATCTTTCCTGATACATATATTTACTCACCGGAATTATGTCTTTCTATCGGTAATTGTTTACTTATATTTTATTGTATGTTTTAAGTCAAAGTCTGTATAGATTAATTCAAAATAAGTTTTTTTCTGCCAGAATTAGAAATTCTGCTGACGTTTAACGCCATTTTCTGCCAGCGTGAATTACGCTGCGTCTCTTTCTGTATATTTTTGCAGTTTCACGCCAATTTACGCCTAGCGCGTGTTCTTTTCAATTTGAGTACATAAACTCCAGTTTTTTTAGTATAAAAAAAAAGAGATTTCGGAAACTTAAAAGAATTTACAGGATTTTTTCTTTTTAGCAATTTGGATTATACAGACTTTGGCTACAATACTGAAGTAAGTATTATATATATATATTTAGAATTGGAGAATTAATAAAAGAAAAAAATTGGAATAATTTAAAACGTTTTTATTTAATATTCTATTTCCAAACAAGTGGACTTTGTTAAATGTTACCAATACATTTAAATAAACAAAGTCGCCACATTGTTTTGGGTGCCAACCGTGTGATAATATTTTTTATTTTTTTTATTATAATCGATTGGAATAGGATTTGTTTGTCTGGGTCTGTTCTCAAATTTTTTTGGGGCGGGGCCATATGAAATAGAAAAAAGCAGCAGCAAAGATGGATAGAGATGAAGTCTTCACAAGAGCAGAGAAATATAGAGATGAACAATCGTAGTCATGATATGAACCAACAAATGGACACAGAACAAGGCACACATCAGACTTTACCAGACAGGTCGTCTTCATGGAGTGTAGGAGACACAAATCGTACCCCTCCCTTTTCTCAAAATGATATATCGACAGCAATGAACGCAAAAACGCGAAAGTAACTTGTCTTGCAAATTCACTATATACAGTTACAGAACAATTACAATCTGCACTCCATGATATACAGTCGCAAAACCGAAACAGAAATAATATCGGAAACAATAGCACAAAATCAACATCAATAAGAGACAGACTATAGGTCCGTAAATAACATTCAGATAGCAATGATAGTGACTATGAAATTAGAGAAACACAATCACACACTTACGACAACACTGTCCGAAAGTAAAAAAATAGTCCAAACTCCCTCCAGTTGCAGGTAAAGAAACGTGGTTGTATATTTTTAACATATTTGAAGACGTATCAAAAAGTAGTGACTATGAAATATTGGATGAAATATTACCCCGTTTACAAGGCACCGCCGGGGAGTTTGTCTATGGTCAACTGTCAGAGTCCGGTCAAATTATGAAACTTTATGCAAGGAATTAGCGAATAGGTTTAGGGTAGTAGAAACGAAAAAGACATTTTAGATGAAATTCACAAATAAAATCAGAAAGAGTATGAAACAGTAGAAGAGTACTCCACTGACATAAAGAGGTTATATGACAAGGCACACGCAAACAGAGACAGTGGCACCCGAAGAGATGATTTCTGAGATGATACCTTGATGGAATGAGAGATGAAAAAGCCCGAGTCCATGTTGAATTTATCAAAGAACTCCGGGACATAGATTAGGCTGTCTACAATACAGTTTGTTTTCAGGAAACAAAACAGAGAAAAAGTAAACACCAAGAATATGACAATGTTCGAGCTTCAAAATTGACAAACAGCGAGAATGTATATTTGAGAGAATCTGAAGATGAAAGCGTTACAGCAAGAGCAGTACCAGGCACAAACAAACATAAAGTATTAAGACAAGACAAAGATACAAACACAGCTCAAAACAGTACATCTGAAACTTTAGATCAAGAAAAACTTAAGGAAATGATTGGAACTGAAGTAAAAGCTGCAAGTGAGAGTCAAAATGCAAAACAAAGCTACAGACACTCAACATAGAAACAGTCAAAGACAGCAAAACAGACCAAAATACCGTAACAATTACTACACACAACAGAACAGAGGCTGTTTCATATGCGGCAACACCGATCATACACAAAAAATTGTCCAAGTGCAACACATTAAAATGACGCACATTTAAACTAGAAAGGACAAACTAGAGAGGTCGGGAAAGTGTCCAAGAACAAAATGATCTCAATAGAAAAGAGGAATTAAGAGACATTAAAATGCCTATATGCAGAGGTTTTCCATCTTCTGACACAGTATATATATATCGGGTTCTGTACAAAATAGTGTAACACAATTCGTTCTCGATACAGGGCCAGAGAAAACAGTCATTTCAGAAAAAAATATTTAATCAAATCAAACCATCAGAGCAACCCAAGCTTCTCAAGAAAGGTAATCTTTTACAACCATTACAAGACACAGGCAAATGTAAAATTGGGGCATGTTAAATTACATACAGAAGTGATAATTGCTTACATCAAAGATGATGCACTATGAGGAATGGACATTTTAAACGGTAATGAAGGTACACCTTCGGACATGATTCTTAGTTAAAACAACAACAATTATATTCAATGGTGAAGAAATAAAATGCGAGTGTCAAAGTTCAACGAAATATAAAAAGATCGGACTGGGAAAGTAGCATTCAAGGAGGGCAGTCAACCACAAAACACAGAAAAAAACACGCAAACAAACAAATAAGGCGTGTTCGTGCGGCCGATCATTACATAATTCAAGGTCAAACAGAACAAATAATAGATGTCTTCATTGATCGAACAGAGAATGATGACAGACTACCAAATAGAACAGTAATTATAGAACCTTCTGAGAACTTCAAACAGAATTTCCCTCTGGTTATGGCTGATAGTTTAGTGGATATCAACGAGTCCCTAACAGCAAAAGTTAGGATCCTTAAAGCTGTACAGTCCCTATTTTAACTGGTAATAACTCATGAATATGAATAAGTCACGTGTGAATTAGTTTCAAATCGACGAACACCCCAAAAGTCGGTATATAAGGAGAAATCGATACGTAAAATTTCACATTTTTATTTAGCCTCCGTACAGGTAACATCGATAAATATACGGCTCCAGAATATATGTGATGAAAAAAATAGTTGCCCGGAATGGATTTGAGCCACAGCCTTGCACTTGTAAGATTTGAAAGATGTACGCTGTGTCACAAAATGTCACGGGTAGAGCGTACTGGTCGTACATATCTCTTGTAAGTTATCGGTTACACCCAAAATCTATTGTTCGAGTTGAAACAATTTCACCATATTCATGATCTATTCATGTAACACGTAAAAGCGTGCACATTTTAAGTGGCCGCCAGAGAGGCCGTGTCATAAGTTTAGTTTTGTGCTAATGCATGTAAACGTATAGGTATATTTTCCTTAAACGGCAAAATTGTATAAGGGGCCTCTCGTGTAGATTCAATACTGTAGATTTAGCCACGTTTGTCACGGACTGAACGGGGGAAATAATGATCTGGGCGTAATGTTTGCTATAAAACCCATTGTCTTCTAGCTCTCGCCGGGATCATCGATAGTACTTTGTTGGAACAGAGATTGGACGGCAAAATTCATAGGCAACATGTGGTTAGTAATTTTATTAAACTTTTATCGTATATTTGTATTCAGTGGGCGGCGCCATCTTGTTTGGCGGTTACGACATCCGGTTAGCATTGATGTTTCTCAAACATAACTTTAGACTAGCATATGATTTTGAAGTTACTTTATTAGATGTAATTATTGTAATTGATCATTAATTGTAAAACAATATTAATTTGATAACAGTGGGTAATAGGTGCATTAGTTAACGTTGGCGCATAACTCAGTGAGTGTAATATATGAGTAATTTGATCATGTTTATATTACATGTATTAGGGGCATTGATTAACAGCGACGTACATAGCGTATACATGGCGTTGTAGAATATGTATACATTGCTACTCATCATTAGTACAGCTTACATATATTGATTGAATAATGATTTGTTTGGGTAATGATAATTATGCAAGATTGTTATGTTTGTCAACCGACATCTAAAACGTATGTATAATTACAGCCTAAGCCATCCAGGGTTGGAACTAAGCCATCCAGGGTTGGAAATAAGCCATCCAGGATATAAGCCATGAGGGTTGGAGTAAGCCTTCTAGGTTTGGATATCCAGGAGTGGAGCTAAGCTTCCACGATTAACGTTTACGAGCGGTGGAGACGGTCCCCGTACCTGCGTCAGCATGGCCAGGTTTAACTAACGACAACCCCCGGGACACAAGGTGGGCCCGTTACCAGTCCTCACTGGAGGAATATCACTCACAATCTCAGTGGAGATTAACTATCATTGCATCGCGTCATCAACCCTTACAGAAGGCATTTGATGACAATCATCCATTGAATTCGCGCATCATCATCTTCATGAGTTCTCGCGCATCACAGTTATCGCGCTAGATCGACATTGATATAACTTTAACAACACTTTAGTGTCTTAGACATTCAGTATTTATAACAATACTAAGAACGTCTTAAACGTTCAGGAGAACATTCTTTTCATAGTTCATTTGTGTATTCGCTTGTTTTTTTAGATAATTGTATATATATTAAACATATTTTAAAAGTTGCATTAAACTTATGTAAATGCATTCACCGTCATTGATTCTTTCCTGAGTTAGCCCAACCACTAAGGTCATCCTGTGACACGCTGAACCTCTAGACCACTGCTATTTAGTGGTATTTTGTAGCATTTTTAACACTAAATAGGCATTACGTAATAACAAGAGCGCGCACACAAACTCATCAAGCGCTAAATAACAAGTCGAGATATGGTTGATTTGAGGCGAAGAATTAGTTTTATATTGATAAGATACAGTATTACACCAGTCAATGTTAATTTACACGTGCGACAATATGGACTGCATATTTATTGATCCATCTTTAGTTGCGTTCAAATATGTTAAGTTATTTTGCCTCATAATATATGATAGTTAGTATATAAATTCTCAAGTAGCGGTTTAGTTCAGTGGATAGAGCTCAGGACTTGAAATCAGAAGGTCGTGTGTTCGAGCCCCGAAAGAAGCTAACTTTTTTTTTCTGTAAAAATTACTGTTACCTGTGTATAGGTACGATGTGCAGTGGTCGATGTATATACAGTAAATGATTTCTTGCGCTATATTTGCTCGCTTAAATACCCGATTTCGACATGAGCTGGTGAACATGAAGTTACAAATAAAGACACGCCTACAAAGAAGAAATCGATTGATATAGGGACTCTGTAGCTTTAACCCATTCGAGACTGCAATTTCCATAAATCAAGATACAAACATAGGGACAGCAGAATTCATAACAGAAACACCTATAACAATGTTTGATTTTGAAAGTCCATGCGACATAGACAATTTGCATTCAGCAAGGCGTCTACAGTTTGCACAAGACACCGAACACACATTTACAAGAAAACTCAATTCAGATAAAACAGTGGAAACTAAGATAAAGCAAACATCTGTTACTTCTTTGACAGAAAATGTGCCAGACCATCTAAAAGCATTATTCACACAATCAGTAGAAAACAAAAACAAGAGTGAAAAGATACAACTTGCAAAACTGCTTATGGATTATCAAGATGTATTTTCAAAAGATATAAAGATCTGGGAAGAACAAATTTAGCAGAGCAGGGATTGCGAAACCACTTAAACAACCATTTAGACGCGTACCAATAGCCTCTGCGGACGAAGAGGAAAAGACAAAATGTTAGAACAATGTATTATTAGACAATCGAATTGTCTATGGGCCAGCCCTCTCCTTTTAACAGTTAAAAAAGATGGCAGTCTAAGACCGTGTAAAGACTTCAGACGTCTTAACAAAGTAACCAAAGTTGACGTTTTTTCTATACCCAAAGTCGATGAATGTATTGATGCCAAGAGAAGGGGCAACATCATATAGTACTCTCGACCTTCTTTCAGGTTATCACCAAGTCCCAGTTCGTGAACAAGAGATTTCAAAGACAGCATTTACAACAAAAGTTGGTTTGTTTGAATGTGTAGTAACCCTATTCGGAATGACAAATTGTGGTGCTACATTCCAGCGAGTAATGGAATTAGCTCGTCCATGCCTTCAATGGTACATATGTATCATATACATTGATTACATCATCATTTTTGCGAAGTCATTTGAAGAACACATCGAAAGACTAAGTTGGTATTTGAAAGTTACGCCAACTGAAACAGAAAAAGTGTGAACTTCTAAAACCAGACGTTACTTTCCTGGGTCACAGAGTTAACGCGAATGGTATACGCCCCGATCCCATCAACGTCGCAAAAGTACTTGAATGGCAAATTCCTACAAACGCAACCGAGGTTAGTCAATTTCTTGGTCTATGCTCATATTACAGAAAATAGATTCGAACTTTAAGTTCCATAGCAAAACCACTCAATGTTCTGACCAAAAATGACACTAACTTGATATGGACAGATGAGTGCCAAACAACATTCAACGCACTTAAATGTGATCTTACTAGTCCAGATGTAATGGCCCTACCTAGAAACTCAGGAGATTTTATATTAGATGAAGACGCAAGCGATTTTGGTATAGGCGCTGTACTGAATCAAGTTCAAGACGGAAAAGAAAATGTGATCGCATACGCAAGCCGTTCATTAAACAAATGTCGAAAGAAATTACTGCGTTACAGAACGCGAACTGTTAGCAATTCGCCATTTTGTAGAATACTTCAGGCACTATTTTTTAGGCAGAGCTTTTTACATCAGGTCAGATCATTTAGCTCTGAAATACATGTTTAGTTTCAAATCACCTAAAGGAAGAATTGCGCGATGGTTGGATACAACTGTAGTATCGAACATCGTAAAGGCTCAAAACATGGAAACGGTGACGGCATGTCTAGATGCCTTAATCCGAAAGACTGCACTTGTCACAATATTGATACAGAAACATCACTGAAGTGCGGACCGTGTACAAAACGCCTAAAACGCGTCGAACAAATGGAAGCAAGTATGCTCTATAGAAAATACGAAAACTATGACAAGAGTTAATGAAACACCTAAAATAAGAAGCCTTTACTCAAGATACAAGAAAACATGACAAGCAGAAGAAGAGATATACACTTAGCATAATCTGGAGTACTTGTTTCGTCTTTTTGATCATGTTGAGCACCTTTATCACGGTGGCCAACGTACGTCATAGTCACGTGGTATGTACGCTATGGAACACGGGAAAAGGTAAGCAATATATGTCGACTCGATTCACTATATGAATGATATCACGGGTTATAATGAACCGAATTTATTTCGGTAACTTGCACATTCCCCTACTGAGGGTCAATAATCCTCGTCATGTGTTATATCGGGATAATTTCTAGCCAACCTTTAGATTATATCGATGTAATCATTTTTTCCTGGGGATATGGAACACGCTATACTTCGAACTATAAACAGAAATGACCAAATATACGATTTTCTACATTTCATATAGTATCAAGACCACGAATACATACCTTATCAACTCAAATGACTTTCACAATTGTTTTTCTTGCAAACTGATGTTTATTTTGCAAGAAAATAGTCAATTGGCGTAATGCTATGGAACACACCAGTATTTTTTATACTAAGGTACACACATGAAACAGAGAGTTGCAGTTTTCGCAATACATTCTGAAATCAGGATGTATTCATTTTGATTATTTCATACATCTGTACATAGTTGTTTAGGTTAATAGGTATAATATAATTTAACTTATCTTTAATTGAATTATACCTAATAGGTATAATTTAATTTAACCTAAATTTTATTGAATTATACCTAGGTATAATTGAATTTAACCTATTTTTTAAATTTTAATTGAATTATACCTAGGTATATTGAATTTAACCTATCTTCAATTGCGCGCGTACGCATACCCATATAAATCTGGTCTTTCTAAAGATAATGCACATGTTTCATGTTTTCAGATCGTTCTGTTATCGAATGGCGAGGTCAACGGTATACAAGTTAGTAGACCGTGAGGATGACGTGCCAAACGAAGGAACCCCTACACCAACTATGCATGTCAGAAAGTATGTTAACAGGAAACGGGTCATAGATAGTATACAGACAAGGTGAGAAGAATAACATTAACTCAATGCATACATTTAACTAAACTTTATATGATTCAGAAAAATGTCAAAGTTTGCTCTATTTTGATTGAATTCAGATTTTTTATTTGTTATTTACCATAATTGTAACCAATTGAAAACAATGTGGCCATCTTGCATCTTTAACCTGCTGTTATTGTTTGATTATCATCGATTAATACTTGTTGTTTTACTTGAGGTGAAGTACACCTATATTAAATAGTTATTAAATGTTCCATAGTAACCACCACTTCGACAGCATAAAACGAAGGCGAATACAAGGGAAACGGAAGGAAGCGGTGATGTTCTCCAAATGAAATGCTGTTGAGAAAGGTTCGTTGGGAGTACGTTATGAAAAAGCCAGGAGAAATGATTCCAAACTACCTGTTACAGATCGAATGGGATTAAAGCTATAATTAGAATATTGGAGACAATTAAAAAAACACATGTTCGACATTTTTAAGAAGTTTATATAAAACATATAAGGACACTAGATAGTGTATTTAAACTCAAAAACAGACCAAGATCCTTTTAACATAAAACTATGAAACTTATATCAAAATAAAGATAATAAATTGTATTTTAAGAAACCGTTTGCACCTAAGCGATCACATTTATAGAATTTCTAATATTAAACAATAAAGAAATTCCCCCCTATACGCTCAATGTAAAAATCTGGCGACTCATCGATAACCCGTTTGAGGAAGATTCTTCCATATGATCTGCTTGTAAAGTGAACGATTTCCCGCACTTTATACATACGTATAATTTTGTAGCATTGTGTTGATGGCACATATGTCGTTGCAGGTTTGCGCTGGAATAAAACTGTTTTTGACAAACGTGTATGTAGCAATGCAAAGGTATTTTTCAAATTAGAAAATATTGGGAAACTGATTAGTATTTTCTAAATAGTATCATCAAAATAGTCCATTGAGGAAAAAAAAGTAAGTTTATGAACCACCCCACATTCAAAAAAAATAATTTTTGTGTCCAACAATTGCCAAAATGAATAAGCCTTTTTATCATTTTTTTCTGAAAAAAGCAACCCAGCTGATAAATATTGTCTTTTCCTTGCAATAAAGTCATGCAGATGTTTATTTACAAAGTAATGTGTCAAATGAATGTTTCTTTCCCTTTTTCTTTTAAATATGTGCTACTATTTTCACAAGTTGGTGTTAAACCCGTCATCTTTGCTATGTAAACAAATGAGTACTCGCGTTGGATGGCCTACATGACTTATCGTGACAATGTCAAGGTCAAATTTGAACAATTCTGAAAACTGAGTAAATTAGCCTAAAAAAGCCAAAAGTTCTTTCGTGATGAATGATAACATGTGTATGAAATATTTAAACTGTTATTTCACTTAAGAATTCATGAGAATTATTAGTGGGAACAAGTTTCTAGTCCGAAATAAGACTCGAAAAAGACGATCTGGTTTGTAGTACCACGCATGCGCATTACAGTCACATGACAAGAGTTGTCTTTTTCTGATGTTAGCAGGTGTTGAAAAATGCGCAAATACACCACGAGTACGTCATTTTTTGTGAGATTAAATAAAAACAAATTGAAGATTAATTATTGAAGTACTTTATTTGTACATAAACTAGAGCGTAATCATCCGATTTAATACTGAACTTCCAAAAACCGCACTTCGCTTCCATTTATTTTTCATCTACCAATAAATAACAAAAGCCGTGAGGTCAATTACGTAATGTATGCAGTGTTTTCTTCCTATATTCAACATAAAAAGTTCCACTTTTTATTGTCTTAGCACTCAAAAGATGCGTAATTTGACGTACCCAACTCCAGGTTGGGATATTCCTAAATTCTAAATATAGCTTACGCGGCGCCACCTATCGGGTTTTGCATTGCTAGTGTATGGTGCCGAGTCACAATGCCTGAGTTCATGTTGGCGTAAAGTATTTTTATCTCCAAACAACTTTCCGCATACTCGGCAGAGTACTGAATCCATAATGTAACTGAAAAAATCCAGAAGTATACTGTAACTAAGGACAAAATAACTATAACTAGTTAAACCTTTTCTCATTTCATTTCCTTACCGGAAAAGCGTAAATGACGTAAGGTAAACAAGGGAAGTAACTATATATAACTATCTAGATTCATTGTATCCTTTCCATGTTTGTCTATACTGTATATAGCGAAAGCCATTTGTTATTATACGCAATCATAATTATATTATAGAAGTTATACGATAAATTATAGAACAAAACGTGAACAAGGGATCTGACTTACCCCACGTGTTCGAAAAATCATAAAATAAAAAGGAAATGTGTTATTTTGTTGTGAATAACAGATTTTGTAACATCTCGAAGTGAGAAAACTTTTATCACTTCTCGATGAAATGAAATATGTTATTCACTCCAAAACAACAAATATCCTCTATGTATGACACCAGAATGACGCGTTTATTAAAATGTGAAATGACATCCTTTCGTTTTAAAACAGTAGAAACTACAGATGCATGAAATAATCAAAATGAATACATCCCGAAGTCAGAATGTATTGCGAAAACTGCAACTCTCCATGTCATGTGTGTACCTTAGCATAATAAATACTGGTGTGTTCCATAGCATTACGCCAATTGACTATTTTCTTGCAAAATAAACATCAGTTTGCAAGAAAAACAATTGTGAAAGTCATTTGAGTTGATAAGGTATGCAATCGTGATCTTGAAACTATATGAAATGTAGAAAATCGAATATTTGGTCATTTCTGTTTATAATTCGAAGTATAGCGTGTTCCATACCCCGCGGAAAAAATGATTAAATCGATATAAGCTAAAGGTTCCTCAGGTTGACAATATCCACGGTCACCCTCACTGGGATGCAATATTTATATATTATCAGCAATCTTGTAACTAAGCAGAAACTACAGTACAAAACAGTATCAAAAATCTTGAAACAAATTAAAACAGAAAAAACAGCAAGCCTATGGTATAAATATAAGGCATAGTATTTTATATAGAGTGGAGTCTTGGAGTGGAGTGGAGTGAATAATTGGAGTGACCTTGGAGTCACATTTTGGAGTGACCTTGGAGTCAAATTTGGAGTGAATATTTGGAGTCAAAATTTGGATTATTATTTTTCACCCATTCGACCATCCATCCACCTATCCATCTACCCACTACCCATTCAATTTCATTTTAACCATCCATCCACTTACCCTTCCAAAAACATTGTGCCAATATATCATTCCATAATTATTTTTTTGAATCATAATCATCAAATTAAACCATTGTTATAAAATATTTATCCTATCACTACTTTATCAATCACGCAATCGTTTAATCAGTTTCAAACATTAATTCACTTTAATTTTTGTCTCGCCTTTTTGAAGAAAAAAAGAGACATAGGTGTTGCTTTTCCGGCGGCGGCGGCGGCGAAGGCGTCAACATTCAAGTTTTGCGATGAGGTCATTTTCTCACAAACTGTATGTGCTCTACCTTTCAAACTTTGCTTATAGTAGTATATTGGGTGGTACATCCCCACGTGACAAAGCAAAAGTGGAAGTGACCTTGACCCTCGAAGCAAAAGGCAGATGACTTAATCATTTTTACGTTCAACTTTTGCGTTTAGGTCACTTTTTCACAAACTGTATGCACTAGACCTTTCAAACTTTGCTTATAGTTGTATCTTGGGTAGCGCATTGCAACGTGACAAAGTAAATGTGGAAATGACCTTGACCCTCCAAGCAAAGGGCAGATAACTTAATAATTGTTACCTTCAACTTTTGCGTTGAGGTCAGTTTCTCGCAAACTGTTTGCACTACACCTTTTAAACTTTGCTTATAGTTGTATCTTGGGTGGTACATCCTCCAAGCAAAGGGCAGATAACTTAATAATTTTTACCGTCAACTTTTGCGTTGAGGTCAATTTCTCGCAAACTGAATGCACTACACCTTTTAAACTTTGCTTATAGTTGTATCTTGGGTGGTACATCCTCCAAGCAAAGGGCAGATAACTTAATAATTTTTACCGTCAACTTTTGCGTTGAGGTCAATTTCTCGCAAACTGAATGCACTACACCTTTTAAACTTTGCTTTTAGTTGTATCTTGGGTGGTACATCCTCCAAGCAAAGGGCAGATAACTTAATAATTTTTACCTTCAACTTTTGCGTTGAGGTCAATTTCTCGCAAACTGAATGCACTACACCTTTTAAACTTTGCTTTTAGTTGTATCTTGGGTGGTATATCCTCCAAGCAAAGGGCAGATAACTTAATAATTTTTACCTTCAACTTTTGCGTTGAGGTCAATTTCTCGCAAACTGAATGCACTACACCTTTTAAACTTTGCTTTTAGTTGTATCTTGGGTGGTACATCCTCCAAGCAAAGGGCAGATAACTTAATAATTTTTACCTTCAACTTTTGCGTTGAGGTCAATTTCTCGCAAACTGAATGCACTACACCTTTTAAACTTTGCTTTTAGTTGTATCTTGGGTGGTACATCCTCCAAGCAAAGGGCAGATAACTTAATAATTTTTACCTTCAACTTTTGCGTTGAGGTCAATTTCTCGCAAACTGAATGCACTACACCTTTTAAACTTTGCTTTTAGTTGTATCTTGGGTGGTACATCCTCCAAGCAAAGGGCAGATAACTTAATACTTTTTACCTTCAACTTTTGCGTTGAGGTCAATTTCTCGCAAACTGAATGCTACACCTTTTAAACTTTGCTTATAGTTGTATCTTGGGTGGTACATCCTCCAAGCAAAGGGCAGATAACTTAATAATTTTTACCGTCAACTTTTGCGTTGAGGTCAATTTCTCGCAAACTGAATGCACTACACCTTTTAAACTTTGCTTATAGTTGTATCTTGGGTGATAACAGCTGAAACAAGATTAGCCTATGTACCTGGTATGTATGCATTAGAAGCATAGAAGAGTATTCCGCTTTATGATAACGATCTCGTTTATAAAAGATCGACAAAATTACCCCACGCACATTTAAACTGTAACGTAAGCATAAATTGCACACATACGACCAGTGATTTTAAAGCGAAATATTGTTTGGGGCGCTTGTTTCAGCCAATTTTTTTTTGGAATTTTCAGACAAAACTCATCTACTATCTAAATAAGTTGTATATCAGTGAAACAGACATTGTTAATGGTAAATAAAAATACCTTACTTTTCAAAATCGGTTGAGAAATAAAAATTCTTGCGCGAAAGCTGTTTTTAATGGGTCATTTCCATTTCAGTGCAAAATTCTGCATTGGGGGAATCACAATAACCTTTTTGTTATATACTAATATAAACTAAAATATAAACTAAAAAATATTTTACTAGTTAAAGTAACAAAATGTTTATTGTCGTTTGGTAAACCAAGCGTCTTACAACTGAAATAACTTGGAAAAACCCAAAACCTATGTTCATACTCCCCGTGACGTCACAATCGTGTAACAGTAAAAATTGTTTACCGGTGAACAGTAAAAATTAAATTGCTTCACGCTAGAGGTATGGGCAATTTATACTGGAGTGTAAACGTGAGGTATAATAATAATAATTGCTTCACGCTAAGGGTATGGGCAATTTATACTGGAGTGTAAACGTGAGGTATAATAACAAGAAATTCACATAGGAAAAGCACCATCAACAAATAACTTTGGCTGTAAAATACTTATTTCTCGACCGATTTTCAAAAGTAAAGTTTATTCACCACTAAAATACCAGTTCTGGTGATATATAACTGATTACTGCAGAAAAACCTTTGGCTGAAACAAGCGCCCCAAACAATAGTACAGTTTACAGAGCGAGTGACAGTCGTAGAAATATAAATATCATACAATGTTCATAGACGTATAAATAACATATTTATAAGTAGTATGATTTCCAAGAATCGAAGGTATCAAAATCTAAAGGTTGGTTTGTCTGTTCAATAGGAGTTATCAGTTACATTTCTATTGTTTGAAGTTGGTGTTTTACGTCATTTTCAACACATGTAAGGTTATATATGACGGTCGATTTGTTTGTGGTGCATGCAGATCACCACTTTCCCGGGTAGAACCAGTACTGTACACCTACCGCCCATCCGTAAGAATCGACACTTCCTCGCTTATAAAGTCGAACTTCCAGTGGGATTTGAACCAGCAGCGGTGGGAGGCGAAAAGGCTTACAACGCAACGTTGTTAACCCCGCGGTCACAGAAACAGAACAATTGTCCAAGCAAACATATGCATTCTACAATGCTTTAGCTCGTTTAGAATATTAGCACTCCTGGCAATCACAGAATAACGATACGATTGTGTGTGTTCCTTTGTAGTATCATTGTATCGATTAACTATAATGTGTCTCTCAAACTCATTTTGATAACGGCTTTAGATAAAGAAATAATTCAGGTAACACTCTATATAAAGACAATTTTAAGATCCTAAATAATATCAAAACCGTTAATGGCACTTTTCAGGGGAATCTGACATATTGTTCACACATTGCAGTCATTTGGGTACTACAGATAAGGCTATATACTCAAAATAAAAAAAACCATCTAAATCATGTAATGTTGTCTTAAGTCTTGAATATTATTATTTTACCAGTATACATACTAGGGACTCCCAAAATCAGGGGTAGAACTCCCAAAAGACTGAGTAAGCGTCACAGAGAACCCCAGGTAAAACCCTGTTGAAAGTCGGACCAGGATCAATGTTTATTTATTGTTTTTTCTGCCGTTCTGTAGATTTCTATATCTTAGATTTTAGAATGAATGAATGGTGTTTTACGTCGACACATAAATAGGTCATATTGTGCGCAAAAACTGATGAATGACGAAGAAATGAAGGATTAATTAAAAATTAATGTAAATATATAAAGATAAAAGTATTTACAAGTAAAGGATCTTTATGGTAGTAATATATTTTAGTTTAGTTTAGTTCAAACATATTTATTTTACATCGATTGCGAAACAAGTTCTTGTAACTTAGATTAATCACTCTCGATGGCTTCCTGGGTAGAACCAGTACTAAGCAATGTGGATTAATTATCTTGCTCAAGGACAAATAACGTGGCCGCGGCGAGGATAGAACCCACGACCTCTCGACCTGGAGTTCGGGGCTCTACCACTGGACCACGCACTCCACTTAGATAGAAGATGCTTCAATCGTGAAAACTCGACCAATTCCGTCATTCTTCGAGATCCCGCCTCGTGTGTATATCTAGCTTCGGTACGTTAAAAATCTTGACAATTTGTTAGCCGAAAGGCAACGGCACAGAAAATAGTACTGTTGCTAAGCTTTAGCTATATAAAAAATATGGCCATTTGCCACACGTGTGGATGTATAATTTGCGTTGAATGTTTGTTTTTTACATTGCAGATGAAGGTTTTATCACTGCTTGCATGTAAATAAACCGTTGATGGAGCAATCGGCTGAATGACATTGCAACATTTGGATGATAACTTTGATTTTGAATGCAAATTAATTTGGCGGGAATTTAAGGCGCGATGACGTAACCAATATGGAAACCTTCGATTTACATTCGAGTAATGCTGCGAAACATCGTACAAGATGTTGCGAATGAAGATGCTGCTGTATCAGCCAATCAGAAACTATACCCGAATATCGGTAAAATGGCTGCCGCGTAATAAAAACATTTAAAAGAAAGGTTCTAGACCGTTGTCTTGAAAACAAGCAAGCGTCACAGATGATCATAGACTATATGTAAACATGTTTGGAATATTGGTGTAATATATTACGTGAGGTTCAGTTAAGGACAGAACAACATAATTATATTATTATTATGATCGATAACATATATAATAAGAGTGTCTGGTCTACTACACCTGATAAAACCTCGATTTTTCTACTGCTCCATCTCACGAGCTCTCCAACATACCACAACGCATCTTCACTATCTCCAGACGCTTGCACACACGATTCGCCCTTGTACCCATTTTATCATGCATTACCCTTGTACCCACTTTTATCATGCATTACACTTGTAGGACTCTATTTTTAGAGTGATTAGTTTCAATAAATCACCAATATGTGAGTTAGTTTAATATAAAATGTGCATGTGCAATGTATGGTGCATGTGCATAGAATTAGCAGCAGGATACCTTCAGTTTAAATGCTGTTTATGAAATGTTTTGTTTAGAAAACTCGAAGGTTCCACTGTTTTTGTTGTTAACTGATACATGTTAACTTAAATGGGTTTATATTTCCGAAATAATACATACTTCGAGCACAAAACACGAATTTATAATGAATTACATATTAATGAAGTCAATCTCATTAAAATCAAATCCTAATTACGCTTTGATACTCTCTGTTATAGGGTCTGACAACAAAGCCTTGGCTGTCACGTCAGATCGACCTTTTGTCTACAATATTCACGCGAAGATCAACTACATTCAACCCATGAAATTGCACGTTTCATATGCACTTCAGATGATGTTCGAGTGAACTGAACAAACGAAATCACATAAAACCCACATATCCGAAAAAAAAATAAAGTCGCCGTGTGTTAATGCTGTGGTTTGTACGATAAATTCAAAGAGTAAGACTAGGAAGAAAATCATGGGTGCGGTCGTTACCAAGATTATTGCAACTTTATGTTTTCTTTATAGTACGCATTAATACATTTGGCCCGCTTAGCGCAGTTGATAGCGACATTCTATTATTGCGGCGGGGAGCTCCCCGCTGCAACGTTAACAGAATGGTATACCTGGGCAGATTTCTGAGCTAAAAATAGCTATGAGAGCTAAAAATAGCACATAAGTGGCAGCCGAACAGCATTCACATTATATGTCTCCGATTTTTTTAGTGATTCACGATGTCAGTAAATTATTATTAATGATAAGACGAAATGAAGAAACGTGTTTAGATACCACTGGATTGTTAATGTGTTGGAATATAGCATATACAAAACTTTCATAGATTGTAGAGTTCAGGGTCTAATTGTGCAAGAACAGAAAGGTAGAGGGGAATTCCCGATCTGAACGCTATACCAATTGACAATATGCAAAAATGGCAAGAACAACTCGCGTCGTGCGCTATTTCCCCCCATTTCTATTCATTTTTCCTTGACTTTGTTATTCATGGCATGTTCATCTTATTCAGGTTTTGTCCGTTACACAATCCCCGCCGCATTCAGTGCTTTGATTATTACCCGCGGGCGTAATTTTAGTGTGGGTTACGAGTTCAACTCTACGAAGTGGTGCTTTTTTTTTGTACCGCTATTGAATTCCGTCAAACAATCTTGGTTTTATTCAGCAAATATTCGATAATGGTTGATTTGTTATGTTTGTCAACGCATTTTTTTGTGTTTATAAGCTAAAAGTTACGAATATTTTGATACCGAGCGTAGACTGCTCCAAATCGTTTGACTGAAACGCGGCATGCGCAGTGACGCAGTCTATACCGAGCGGTTTTGAAGGCTGAAATCTGATTGGGTAATCGTAAGGTCAATCTGACGTGACCTCCAGTACATGTCATTTACCACGGAAAAGCGAGCAATTGTATAGCGTCGGTAGAGGGAGTACGGCAGGGTCGTTCAGTACGTTTATATGTGCGTTAATGCATGTAAAAGTATAGGTATTTTACAATCTATCTCTCTAAAGGGCAAAATTGTTTAAGGGTCCTTTCGTGTAGATAAGAAAATTGCGTCTGTTGCCACGTGTGTCACGGAATGAACGTGGTAAATGATGGTTTGAGCGGAACGTTGGGTTATAAAGTACATTGTTTTCCAGTCATGGCGGTATGTTGAACGTTGTTTTGATTGGAGCAGTCGTTTGAAAGGGTGAAAGGGTGAAATTCAATATGTGCCTTAGCCTCTCGGAGTGGAGCTAAGCCTTTAGGGTGTGTAGGCCCTCTAGGTGATTCAACGGGAATCAACGCATAACGTTACGAGCGGTGGTCAGGTTCTCATAGGATCAACAACCCCCAGGACACGTGGTGGGCCCGTCTTCAGACCTCACTGGACGAACTTCACCCCACAACCTCGGTGGAGGTTATTTGTGGCGTCATCATATAGAAGGCTTTTGATGACAGTCACCGATCATTGGAGTCGCGCATCGTGTTCATGAACTCTCGCGCATCAAATACATCGCGTTGGATCATCCTTCTTTGTAACGTTTGTGATCATCAACATTGTTGTAACTTCAACAACACCTTAGTGTCATATATAGTCAATCGGCACATTCAGTATTTGTGATAATACTACGAACGTCTTAAACGTTCATGAGAACAGTCTTTTTCATATTTCTTCTGTGTATAATATATTTAACATATTTTAAAAGTTGCATTAAACTTATGTAAATGCAGTCAAAGAAATGGATTCTTTCCTGAGTTAGTCATAACCACTAGGATCATCTTGCGACAGTCAGATCCTTTGTATCGTAGAGTATCGTCAGATTTTAATGAAACTGTAATGAAGTAATCAATACAAACTAACCGAGTCGTCTATTTTTCCAGATCAAACTAATTCGTTTATAAAAGTCAAACGTTCAAATAATCCAATACTTTAAGTATCATATTCTCATTTACGGTGCCTAACATACACCTGGTTGTGTTGTCAGTTCCACAGAACTGTGTTGCCCCTAGATGTGGGATATAGGGTCAAAAGGGTGAACATATTCAATGCTTTGGGGTGTATAGAATCATTGGTAGTAAAGAATCATTTCCTGTTTAAATTCAATTTTCTCAGCTCATATTTTTTAGATTATTTTAAAACTTTCCAGGCTTGAAGATATATCATATAAGCGTACATTTATTCAACGGTGAAATTATTTGGGACATTTTTCCATGCAAAATATATCACTACGTGCAACACCTCTCAGAAAAAATGATTCTATACTACCTGAATGAAGTGTGTCTTTGAAACGAAAAATTCATACTGTCACAATAAACTCAGAAATAAATATTTGCTGTTTTAACAAATGTTAGGGACAAAAGTCAAAATGGAATCATCATTTAAGGTAACTTGTTGAAGTTTGGCACTTTTAAGAATAAAATGAAATTATGTAAATATAGGTGAAAAAACGCCTATTAAAAAATCACAGTTTCAGGACAATAATTTTAGAAATGTTGCTATCATACATCTAAAAGAGTAAATCTAAATCAGAAATTAAATAAAAAAATTATTTTCATTTTAAAATTAGACGTTTAACCCAAGTGATTCTATACCCACCAAAGCACTGTATATGTGTTTAACATATTGACACGTGGGAAGAATGCGTGGGCATTTGCGATGGCGCGCAGTCGAATTGGCTCTAGTTATAATTATTTCCGATACAATTATACACAGGTTTTTACGATAAATTGATGTTTTTACAAATTCAGTTTTGCAACGTAAATAGTAATTCTCTTTCAGATATCAGCCCATTAACCGATGTTTTCTATGTATTTTAATTAGCGTAATTTAAGTATTTTAATGAGCGGAATTGATGTAGTTTAATGAGCGGAATTAAGGACTACTGATATATAGCCGTATTCTTTCAGAAACGCCAACAGTTATTTAAAGCTACATACGCTATACTTACACTGATACTAACTCATGCATGTGAAGAAGTCACGGTGAAGTAGTTTCAATTCGACGAACGTCCAAAAAGTAAACCGATGCATAAAACATCACACCAAAGTGTAGTGGTGTAGTGGTAAGAGCGTCTGACATGCAATCGGGAGGTCGTGGGTTCGATTCCTCTTGCCGCGTCATACCGAAAACGTTAAAGATGTTAACAGTTACTTGTAAATGTCAATAAATACTGAAAAGGTGATCCCTTTTGGAAGCAACAAACACAACAAGAAAGAAAAGTAGCAGACTCGGTTTTATTGAGTCTGTTCATGAGAGGTAATTATAAGATGCAACAGCTCTCACGCCTCCTAGCACCGGCTTAAGCGATTTTCTACTTTACCATGCGTTAAATTTGGTCGCTTAAATACCCGATTTCGCCATGAGCTTGTGAAAATAAAGTTACAAATAAAGACACGCATACAAAGAAGAAATCGATTTAAATACACGGTCTGTAGCTTTAAGCAGTGCCCAGTTTTGTTAATTGGCGCACATGTATATTTTATTTTGAGAGAAACGAAACGGATACATATATGGACAAATATTCTGGTAATGACAGGTTCTAATATATATGTTAACCTAAAATGACCATCAGAGAATATGAGGTTTAACACAGAAATTATAGCAAAATAATGCGGTCAACTGACCGACATATTGGATTTGAATATAGCTTCAAGTTTCCAAGCTGTTACAATATGACTTTTTGACACCCTAAATATTGAGTAGTTTGTTTAAACCACTCAAAAGCTAAACTGTACCCAACTAAATCGAGTCATGAATCTTTCTTTAAATGAAGAACATATTCCTTTAAAATTGTTGGGCATTAATATAATCCCTAACACATTTTTAGTACTCTACATTCTACAAATGGACAAACGAGGGTTCTCGGGAAGTCAATTAACTAGATAAAAAACCCATAGAAAAACCCCCAGAGTATCAAAAAGCGTTTGGCCAAGCTTTACATTAATTTGTGGAATTTAGAGTAATTTATTCCCGATAATCCCCGCTGCCTTTCTGGGATATCGTCAAACTTATCTCCCTTTGTCTAGAAGTCAAGTGCGTATTGGAAACGTCGCTTAGTATCCTAGAGCCCATTCGCAATCTCCACTTCTGATTAAGGGGATGCAACATTTGCGTAAAACCTAAATAAAACCTATACTATTTACCAAGTGTCAGTATTCAAGTTTCATTTTGTAAATTCCGGACACCTGTTAACCTTATTATAATAATAAACTCATTTAGATATAATTCAGTATGATCAGTGGTATGATCGATAATATAAATTCCGGACACAATCCGAGTGCGGGCATTTGCATAGTGCGGTTCCAAACATACACCGCTAAACCGTCTAATGTGCAAGAGTTGAACACCGACTTTTAAATTACACCATGGCCTATGGGCTACCTCGAAGTGTATACAAGAATTTTTTATTAATAATTGGAAATAGAACTAGAGTTCAGGTCAAATTTATCAAACACGAAATATCTTCGAAACCATCCAGCAGGTGAATCATAGGAAAATTAAAGAACAAACAAACACATGATATATTATTTATATAGAGGATCTTACATGAGTACTCATTCATTATTAAATTTATTAAACGAGTTGGCAAAATGATATAATGCGAGGTTCGTAAACTCAAATTGTAAAATATATGAAGATAGTTCCTCCTATTTACGGAATAAGTTTATGCAAGCGTTTTAGTTATTCATTCCAGTTGAACAAATGATTAAACCCTCGACATATTTTAGCACCGCGTGTGGAAAAAATGGCGGATTAGAAATATCAGTGAGCCGAAAAATTTCCAAGAAATTATTCGTCCTTATTCAGGTTTGCGTAGCTATACAAGACTAGAATATTTCCTAATGCAGTTCAAAGAGATAATTAATCAGAAAGACATAGCTATGAGAGAAGAGTCGCTGGCGAAGAGACAAATTACCTGTCCGATGCAGACAAGAAAAAATACGTCCGCTCTGTTCAAGTGGTACAGCCAAAAAGAAAGCATCTTGAAAGGGGGCTTTCAAATTTTGCATGAAAACAGTCACGTGACCGAAAAACAATTTAATTATTCTTACTAAAGATTTATATCAATAATCAAATTGTAATTATTATCTGTCAAAATTATGATAATTTTAGGTGATATGAATTATTAAGAAGTTATTGTTAAAGTGAAAATATTTAAAATTATTAGCTATAGACTGTGTTGTTAATGAAAGAATAGAACAGAACATGATTTCATAACATTTCACCAAGGTCAGAGGGAGGTAAAAAACCTCGAGGTGAGATCGGTGTCTGTCATCTTATATTTTATCTATATATATTGAAGTAAAGGCGAGTAACGATGCAAGAATCGTTGCACTACTTACATATAGAGATTATTTAACTGCTGTGATCGATTATAGGGAAATCCTTCTCGAGATGGTAGACGTGTGTTTGTTTTCACGAACGAGCCTATGCGAGTGAGTGAAAAAACAAAACACGTCTACATTCGAGTGAAGGATATCCTTATACTATGGAACACAGCAGTTAAATAATCTATTTACTACATTTTAAATCAGTTTATGCATGATTTTAACGGAAATTATTCGCTTTTCTTGGACGTTATCGGTGGATGACGTCGACGTCAGCACCACTTTATTGACGTCATAACTCAGCGTCACAGTTAGTTATTTTTGTGTTTGGAGTTAGTTAATAATATTTAGCGATTCTAATTATGAATATTCTTTCACTGAGAAATCCCAATCTTTCACCGATGTAATGTTCCGCACCAAGATAGATGTATTTGAATATGACGTTTGAAAAGGAACTGGAGAAACGCCTTAAAGTAGCTATCCCGCCAGCAAGAGTCCAAATTTACTACATAATTATGTAACCCGTCTATAAACCTACAGACGATGATGTGTACATGTATATATGACTTACATATTTTGAGAATCCAAACTCTATGTATACAATATAAACGAGAGCGATAGCGTCAAGTTTCTAAATTACCATGTACTGCATATTGATAACATCATTTAAAGTAGCTATCCCGCAAACAACAGCCATATGTTTACAAACATGTACACCATTGCTAAACCTACTGGCGAAAATGTATGTATATAACTTATATATGTTGAGAATCTAAACTTTATAGACTCAGTATAAACGGCTTTAACCTTCAAACTTTATAGACTCAGTACAAACGTCTTTAACCAGCCTCGCTAAACACCAAAACTGGAGCGTCGAATTAAGAGTTACCAACTCATAATTCATTTTACTCATATTCAATCACGGGTATTTTAAGAACCCGTGAAAAATCCTATAATTGTAATCGGCATATATACATTATTATAATATATGAACACCTGGATAGAGTTTTGATAAACGGTTTTGTCATGTATCTGTGCCGTTATTTGGCGGGATAGCTACTTTAAACAAACTAAACATCCCTACAAATGAATGCAAAATCATCAGCCGATCATGTAATGCCATATTACACTTTAGCGTAGCTGCCGGGATTTTCTTTCATATGAATCAATACATTCTCATATTTATAACTAGTCATAATTTTGATAGAGCATCATCAAAAAAAACCCGGACCAATCAGTGACCAGAAATTAAGACATACATATACATTCTGATAAACTCGGTCTTTATCCTTGATGTTCAACCAAGTTTACTGTTAAATTAAGATATTTACAGTGTGATTCTGTTAAAACCCTCCATATTTCATGCACATTCAAAACTTCAAATTATCGTCTTTTTACTCTGCCAAAGATTTGTAT
This sequence comes from Cyrtodaria siliqua, assembly GCA_037043455.1. Lineage (NCBI taxonomy): Eukaryota > Metazoa > Mollusca > Bivalvia > Adapedonta > Hiatellidae > Cyrtodaria > Cyrtodaria siliqua. The sequence continues at coordinate 277,658 of JAWPHD010001348.1, forward strand.
AGAACCTAAGATAAAATCTCAACATCTCTGTAATGGAAAATTATGAATTCCATAATTATGCAGTATGATGAGAACGATGATGTCATAGTTCTCAAAACGGTAGATTCCAAATCCGTTTCAGAAAAGAATTCACATTTATTGTTACATCTTCTATTGTTTGTCATTCGATTTTACAATTCGCTCAGTCTCTTCTGAGTTTCAGTAATACTGCTTGTTTGAATATATGCCTACATTACATTTAAATATTAGAGGTATATCAATGACGTAGCCGATTCAAGGCCTTTAGTATAAATTATTCTGTTCAATCATTTTCCATGCTATTGTATATAAATGTTATTGAAATACAACTTTGTTCAAACCTATTGCTCTGGGGTTACGATACAGCTATTTGTCATACTGCAAAGAAAATTCTCAGGATTTCATTGGTCAATGCGCCGTAGACATGAGCCCATGTCTTCGTCTCGAGACGTGAACATAGGACGAATTCCCCGTAGGTACCCCATTACTCAAATACACAAAAACAAAATGGCGACGATAACGTTGCCGATTCGTTTTGGAAACCGCCGATTGTTTCCTTCCTATCGCTTTTCTGCACTTTCCACTGTGTGTAAGAGTCTGAAATAATCGTAAGTGTATTTTTTTTTAGCAATTTTACAGATAATAAAACATTAACATAGTGACAAATTACGTTTATTTTATTAAAAAATCCGCCAAATTTAACGACGTTAGAGCGATGACGTCACGAAAGTAAACAACGTCTAGTTAGAGGCACGTTACGGGTAAATTGGCGCAATAAAAATTACTAATAATTTACTTCTAATAATGTACTTCTCTCTAAACGACCGTATTCTCTGCTATAAAACTGATTTAGACGCGAGGTCATGGTTAAGGGACATATTAACCAATATGTTATTTTTATGTGTTTGTACTGAAATACTGGAAGGAACTAGCAATACAATACTCGTAATTATTTCTGAATTGCTTCTCCACACGCTGACATTTTGTTATTAAATTGTTATCAGTGAGTTCATCTATGTCACCATATGGCAATGGACGTCACTATATGCTCCTAGTTACGGTCACAGTGTCAGATATGGAGAACACAAGAGCAAAATAGTTTTGCAGTTTTCTACTTCCTTTTTTTTTGAATTTGTCTCGTACACTAATTGTTACTTTGTCATCCTTCACCTTTACCCGATATACGTTGGTGCATTTGTGGAAATCCTACGTACTCCCTCCATCATTTAATACAACATAGCTGTGAGAATCATAGCTCTTGTGTTTGTATTGTTTGTATATGCTGTACCTATGTACCTACCATAGAGCTATGACTCGTCCCTTTAGGTTGCAGAAAACTAAATACTTTCCCATAGACCTCCTGTTGCACCTGTCAGCTAATATCTCAAGAATTATACACCAGATTTTCTTTAAATTACCTTATTTCATAGATATTTCCATCACAAAGCCTTTGAAAGTGTGAAAAAGACAACTTTTCTGCTCAACATCTCTGCACATGTCTGTGTTTACAAACACTATTGAATCCGCACTGAATATTGACATGCAATTTCAATGGATGTTAAATTTTCAAAAACATTAAAAAATATTTTTTTTATTTAATTTAATGATCCTAGCTGATGGGGATTATTTTACCTATAGTTTATCCTTCCTGAAAATGCATATTGAGTATTTCAAAGTTATATCTGCTGACCTCTGTGAACTCTGTGAACTTTCACTTCTGTACTGAATCGTACACAACAAAAGGCGGGGCTTCAGCCAGGCTATATTTAGCTGTACGCAACCTATATGAAGCAGGTAGAGTATGCGGCACCACTCAGTTTGCACCTTCCGGCAAGGGTTCTGAAGACATCAGGCAATGCCTAAACAACCGCCGTAGTTCAATTGACTAAACCTTATATATCACATGAATGCAATAATCCGGTATGTGCTCTATAAAGTTGATTGAATTGAAGACTTTATTTTAAGAGGGTAGCCCAGTTAGTAAAAAAATACTAATCTTCCCCGAGGCCCTCTTTACAATAGCAAACATAGTAAACAAAAACATAATATATACAAAGTTGAATACAATAATCCGGTATATGCTCTATTAAGTTGAATACAATAATCCGGTATATGCTCTATAAAGTGAATACAATAATCCGGTATGTGCTCCATACAGTTGAATACAATAATCCGGTATGTGCTCTCTACAGTTGAATACAATAACCCGGTATGGGCTCTATAAAGTGAATACAATAATCCGGTATGTGCTCTATACAGTTGAATACAATAATCCGGTATGTGCTCTATACAGTTGAATACTATAGGTTATTGAATTTGTATGGCTAAATATTACTTGGAACGAATTGTTTTGGCAAAGGACAACGAGCTTGCGAGTCGTCCTGCGCTAAAACAACGAGTTCCAAGTAATATTTAGCCATACAAATTCAATAACCTTTTTATTGTATACTTTCATATTGTTTTCGATCAATATTAATTGTATGACTATTATTTTTCATTGTATTTGTGTTATTTCTATAGCTTTTGATGAAATTCCTATCTTGTCATTCAGTTTGATTTTGTGTGGATGATTATTTTGCGCGAAAACGACGTCGACGTCGGATGGCGTCATTAAAACATCAAGCGATGCTCTAAAGTTTGTTTACCATTCGATAACGTTAAAAACAGTGGATGAGTGACCATTTCAGTTATTTTATCGATTTCTGCCATAAAAGGTATTTTTTTGTTGACACTATAGGAAGGATTCCGTTATAGTAGTTCCTTATTTCTATTTCGCGGCTCTTAGCAAGCACGAGAAAAAGTTCCGGTGCAATATCATTGTGTGCAATATCGTAGAATATTGCACACTTAGCTCAATGCAAACTAAACGGGACAATGTGAAAGTATACAATAAACTCGTTGTTTTGGCGCTGGACGGCGAGCGCAGGACGACTCGCAAGCTCGTCGTCCTTTGCCAAAAAAACTCGTTCCAAGTAATATTTAGCCATACAAATTCAATAACCTTTTTATTGTATACTTTCATAATATTTTCGATCAATGTTAATTGTCTGACTATTACTTTTCATTGTATTTGTGTTATTTGTTTAGCTTATGATGGAATTCGTATCTTGTCATTCAGTTTCATTTTGTGTGTATGATTATTTGCGCGAAAACGACGTCGACGTCGGATGACGTCATTAAAAACATCAAGCGATTTTCTAGTTTGTATACAATAATCCGGTATATGCTCTATAATGTGAATACAATAACTCGGTATATGCTGTTTGCAGTTGAATACAATAATGAGGTATGTACTGTATGCAGTTGAATACAATAATCCGGTATAAGCTCTATAAAGTGAATACAATAACTCGGTATGTGCTCTATACAGTTGAATACAATAATCCGGTATAAGCGCTACATAGCTGAACAGTAATCCCATATATAAGCTATATGGTTGAATACAACTATATCTAGAACATATCTGGGACTCAGAGTATTGCAATCAACACCGTAGTAACCCAGTGGTGGCAGTAAAGTTCAAACCCGTGATCACCGGATTTAAATAGAATGCACTATCAATGATAGTTGTACAAAACAATAATTAAACGCCAAGTGTTTTTTTGCCACTGACCATTCCAAGGCGGTAGCCCTATTGTCAACCCTTTTATATATGTGATGTATTATATTATACAATTATTGCCTTTTGATGAGGTCGATATATGCCTTTTCTCGAGTCGATAAAACCATGTATAGAATTCAAAAGACAACAATAGTTTTATTATAAAATCAAAAAATTAAAGAAATTTACCGCCGTAAATGTTGCCCTTTTAGTATTATCGGCTTCTCCATTTTCTATTATTTTCTTTTTTTCATCAGCTGTCAAAAAACAAACCTGTCGGCTGACATTTTGTTGATCCCGATGACGTCATTATATTGTACATTCGTACCTATTCACGTTCGCTCGCGCATTTTTTTTTATCCACGCCTTTGAGTCAATACGAAAAGTCAATATACATTTCTCAGGTCAATACGTCTTTTTAGCAGGAATCATGTGACCAGCCTTGATCCAATAGAATTTCTTTATTTTTTTGATTTTATAATAATGCCTTTTATTTATTTAAAGTCGTTCTTTGTTTCTGTGTGTATTTGTGGTTGACTATCGTCCTTGAATGCTACCTTTCCTTTTCGATTTTTATATTTATTTTTTATTAAAAGTAAATATATGCGTTTTTCGGCGGCGCATGCGCAAGGAAGGATGTGTAATTTCTTTTTCGTGACAAAGAGAATTAGCACTAACAAACTATTTTAGACGTTTTCTTATACCATTCATTTTACGTCAAAAAGATGATTTTAAAATAAATGAAGAACTTTTAACTCATCATTGGATGTAAATATGTCGTATTTTAAAGAATTTGACTTTTACTCGTAAGTCCAGAAGCTTGGATTTCTCATTAGAAACACCTGAGTCAAATTGATTAACTTTTTCTCCTGAAGACGCCTTCATAAAAGCGCTCGCAAACAAAGAAAAAAATGAACAAACATTTAATTCTAACGTTTTTCTTTAACACTGTGATGATATATGCGAAGAAGAAGGACTCCTATAACAAGGTAAAAGAGACAATTAACAGCCCTATAGACCTGTGTATAGATGCTGTTCCATCATCGCCGTTACGCCACTGGAAGATCGCACCTGAGATTGACATCCAGAAACATATGTCTATATTTTACTTTATAAAGCACACAAAAAAAGGTACGAACCAAACAGAATAACCCTCAGATGGTACCTCCTTACTCTCGCAGAAGACATTGTCCTAAACCCAGGACCAAGCCCAAATCATCCGCGCGGTAGCTGCTACAGGCTAGTAGCAAAGACGCATAGGGCAGTAATGTGTAAAGCCTGCTACCTATGGTGGCGCATCAAATGTGACAATATTCCCCCGGCCGAGTACAACCATTTGTGGCAAAGTGGCAAACCTTGGACATGTAGCAGCTGTTCATCTCTCCACTTCACCGACTCATCTTTTATTAATGATTACAGATTGCTGTGAAACGAACACCTCATACAATAGTAGCCACATATATCTGATCTACATGACACGTCTTCTGTCATTTTACATGACCATAACAGTGATGACGACAGCTTAGCTGATATTTACAAAGAACTGAGAGACCTCAGAAAAGGTAACTTGAAACACCCGATTATCTGTCATCTAAAATTTAATAGCAAATTCGGAGAAATAAAGACATTTTAAATGATAGGCTGACATGCTTGTTCTGTCTGCAACCAAAATTGACAGCTCTTTTAGCAGCAACATGTTTGCATGTGATGGCTATAAGGTAAAAAGAAGAGACATAAATAAATATGGATGCGGAATCCTCATTTATGTGAGAGCAGACTTGCCGTTTAGACGCAGACCCACTCTTGAATGTGATGGTCTTGAATCCATTTGTTTCGAACTTTCGATGCACAAAATAATTTGGGGAATTCTGTCTCTATATAGACACCCTGGCCAAAAGGACGATACATTTACAACACTCGTTACACATATTATTGATAAAATGTATATTGAATATGAACACGTCAAAATCCTCGGAGACCTAAATTATGATTTAAACAAACCAGAAAAATCAAAGCCTCTACCACACATCTGTATTATGTATAACCTTGTAAACATTGCTAAAGGTAACACTTGCCATATGAAAATTATGACCCATCAAGGATAAGGATAGATGTTATTTTAACAAATCAACCAAATGTATTATGTAATACAATCAATTTCGACTGTGACTCGTCACAACCTCATTGCAACAACCTTAAAGGAATATAAATCATTAAAAGCTAAATTATGACCCATCAAGGATAAGGATAGATGTTATTTTAACAAATCAACCAAATGTATTATGTAATACAATCAATTTCGACTGTGACTCGTCACAACCTCATTGCAACAACCTTAAAGGAATATAAATCATTAAAAGCTAAATTATGACCCATCAAGGATAGATATTATTTTAACAAAATTTTAATCAACCAAATGTATTATGTAATACAATTAATTTCGACGGTGACTGCCACATCCTCATTGCAACAACCTTAAAGGAACAATATGAATCATTAAAACCTGAAAATGCTACTTTCCGCTCTTATAAAAACGCTAATGCGCCTGATTCTCCCAAGTACCATTTCAGGTGGCGCACACTTTCGATGACATAGATGACACTTACTGGGCACATGGGATGCTGGTGGGAGAGATTGTGGATGAACATGCACACTTAAAAAGCAAAAAAAGCTTCGACCCCGTTCATGAACGGTGAATTAAGAAAAGCTATATATAATAAAAAGACAACTAAGAAACACTTATTATAATTGTAAATCCAATTTCAATTGGGAAAGGTTCAGAAAACAACGAAACTTCGTCACCAAACTGAAACGAGAATCTATGGAAGTTTATTTTATTGAACGATGCGGTGGGGGATCAAAGGATCAAAGGATCAAAGGATTTCTGGCCCACAATAAAGCCCTTTTTATCTAGCAAATCTGTGCATACATCAGATAATAACTTATAACTTATTCCGAATGAAAATTACAAGCTTATTTCTGAACCGGACAAAGTCTGCACTATTTTTAATGATTTTTACGCTACTATAGCAAACAGCATAGTAGCGGAGGAAATAACCAGAAAATAGTTCAGATTGTGATACAAGTATGATATTTTGCACAGTGCTTGCACATATTATATTCAAATGAAAAATAACCTGGGCCAATTCAATTTCGATAATTTTGAAGATGTCCGCAAATATCCAAGATGGCGACAAAAATACTGCAAATATAAGATACAGCTGTACATTAAACTAATACTTTCTACTCATTCACTATAGTTTGGATCGACTGTATAACCAGCAATCATATTTGCAAATATTTCGGCATGATTATGCATTTATTCAAAATAAAAATATGCGTATACCCCACCCACCGAAAAGTATATGTTCAGTCTATGCTTTACATTCTATAGTGGTTATCAGATGCTCGGGTATTCATATAATTGCGGTTATATACGTATTAAAATATGCATAATGATATCGGATGTACTTACTAACGGAACACACCTACTTACTATTTGCTCTTATGGAGAGAACTGTAACTAATGTTGTAATAACTTGTAGTCAATCCATTTGCATATGTTTCTATGAATATTGTGATGTTGAATTGATGTATTGCAACATATCTGTAATAAAATATTATTAAATTAAACTACTCTTTGATATTGCCAATTGATTCAATACCCCACCCACAAAAATCTCATAGAAATACGAAAATACTACCAATATTGACATATTTTAGACTTTTTATTTTGTATGATCTTAAACTGAAGTTTGGACTGATACTATCTTCTATCGGCGTTTTTTACTGACTGTGCTAAGGCCGTACCCATATTATCAACCCTGTTATGGTTGTAGTTTCGCATGCTTTGCTTCTGTTTTCCCTTATTATTGTTTTTTTTTAATGTATGATTTGGTTGATTGTATTCTGTGAATGCTACATTTCCTGTTCGAATTGTATATCTACTTTTATATTTAGTCCTGATAAACTACTTTCAAGTTTGCATTCTATTCAAATTGCCACGCATAGCTATATGGCGCTAACACGCCAAAGTAGCACGTTAGCATTTGCAACTGCTACATACACGGTATCTTTTCTTACAACCACATTGTCGAAATGCTTGACAAATAGCTGAAACGCGGAAAAGAGTTGTCCAATACGGTTCCAGTGGTCACCAGCATATGTGCAGACCCATTAATACGGATAAAGTATAATCTGATATGTAAAAGTATGCACGTGATTGTTGCCACGGAGTGCGCTTGTTCTTAAAACAACGGCAATAACGCTGTGATAGTGTGACTTAAAATGATGAAACCCGCCTAGAGGCGTGATGGGGGTTGGGGTGGGTTATGAGGGGACTTCTTAAAGTATCAGGTGTACACTGTTGTTTGCGTATGTATTGTTTCAGCTTAAGATGATACTGACATTGCATACTGCATTACATTCCAATTTACCTTTGAATCGTACTGATACCCAAAATAACGTTTTTAACAGACGTAAACAAAAAATGTCAGACTTATACTATATAATTTGATTACATTTCCTAATGTGAATAGCCTAATTCGTGTTCAATTCATTTCATTAAAGAAACTAACCCGCGAAATAACGGCAAATTTACAAAAATGCTTATCGAAACTCCAGGTCATGCCCGTAGTTATGCGTAGTATGCAAATGAATGTTAAAATATCTTATCTCATTTTAGTTCTATAAATAATATCAAACACAACACTAGTGTATTTGCAATACAGTGTATTGTTATTCAAATATGCCACCAATTTCTCATTTCCTAATGTGAATAGCATGATTCGTGTTCAATTCATTTCATTAAAGAAACTGACCCGCGAAATAACGGCAAATTTACAAAAATGCTTATCGAAACTCCAGGTCATGCCCGTAGTTATGCGTAGTATGCAAATGAATGTTAAAATATCTTATCTCATTTTAGTTCTATAAATAATATCAAACACAACACTAGTGTATTTGCAATACAGTGTATTGTTATTCAAATATGCCACCAATTTCTATATCAACAACACACTATTATATACCTACGGATATCCGCTCTTGGAATTTCTTTTACTGGTTTAGGACTCATTCGTTTTAGTTACAAGTCCATTAAAAAACGCAAGTAAACTGCTTAACCAGAACAGTAGGAATAGTTTATGGTTTTTAACCATTTTGTGTTTGTGATGTCGTTTGAATTTTTTATTACTTTTGCCTTCTCGTTTGTCTGTTTGCGTGTTTGTTTTTGTGTTTTGTGGTTGACTGTCGTCCTTGAATGCTGCTTTTTTAACTATTTTGTGTTTGTGATGTCGTTTGAATTTTTTATTACTTTTGCCTTCTCGTTTGTCTGTTTGCGTGTTTGTTTTTGTGTTTTGTGGTTGACTGTCGTCCTTGAATGCTGCTTTCCCTGTTCCATATGTTTATCTTTTTTTATGAAAATAAACAATAATATGCTGTCAAATTGTTCTCGAGCATAACATTTCGAAAGACGTAAATCCCGTCATAAATATTGGATAAAAATGTATTACTCAGCCAATAGTAATAATTATCATAATGATTTTTAAATCTATTTCATTTTAAAGGAAAACAGCAAACAAAAATGGCGTGCACCCACGTATTTCTAATTATTTTACATCGAAAATAGACTATCTGACTAAAATCTGTCTAAAACTCGTCCTATCCTGTTTTACGCGTCTATAAAACTTAAATTAGTGCGTATTTGATGTTTCACCACACATATAATAATGATCCTTAATGCTCATAAACACAGTTTTCCTCTTCTAAAAACAACTCCTAACATGTTAAATTATACAATTTAAAAGTACATTAAATGTGGTAAACATTTAGATTATATGATAACAGTTATGATGCACATCGATTCAAATTTAATGTAACTTGACAAAAAAGGAGTTGTTATTTTAAAACCACGGTTTGAAGTATATTTTGTATAAAAGGAATGTACTTTTAAGAGGTCCTTAAAGCGTGTACTGTAGCTCGGGGAACAATGTTTGAGTGGTGAATAAGATCAGCGCATCCCAAGCGTGTCGTATCGTAATGTAAATTGCGTGTGAACCTGGAATTGTATATCTTTATGGTACCAGGTTACAGGTGTAAAGCGCAATTCTGAAACATTGCATATAGTTTCACAAAAAAAGCTGATGTTAAACCATTTTGTAAACTAAAATCTATATTTCCTACGTTAACAAGTGAAGAAGACTCTGTGAAATGAACACGTTTCTATCTACGTACATCTAAAATACTAATTAGATGGGGACCAATTACATTAATAATCTGATCAGAAAATATCCGGGTTACTAATAGTATTATACAGGTATGTTTTTGAACACTCGACATTTAGCTAAGAATGCTCTTCCCACGCAACAATACATGCATGTACATATCAAAATAAAATGTTTCCTATAAAATATTTTCCTTAAAGTGTACACACTAATCTATACTATAAAGCGGTATGCGACAGTAAATGGTGTATTTATGTTTTATTACAACGTGTACAACTGAGAAGCTTTATTTTAAAATTGTTTAACATTCCTAGAAATAATTGAATTGTGTGTCGATCACTCTTTGATTAATTACCGTTTCTGAAACATATTAGAGTTCACGTGTCTCCGAAAATACAAAAAATGTCGATAATACATGGGGGGAAAAACACACACACAACCATTTCTGTGTTAGTGTTTTGAGTGACTAAGAAACTGTTTGAAACGATAATAGCCTTTCTTTAGTATATAAACAACGCAGTATAAAATAATGTTTTACTACCAGTTTCTGCATAATACTTTGATATGGTAGCATTTTTAGAACTTTTAGGCCATTTTGGCGGACATTTTGAAAATGCGTGACCATTTGGAAATAAGGTGAACATGAAGTGGCTCAGGTTCTTAGCATGATCAGGACACTCTAGAGGATCATTCTGCCAACTTTCATGCTTGTATCACAATTTGAACTATTTTGCCAAATAAATCAGTTATTTCCTCCGCTATAGGTATTAATAGTACCGCAGCTTTTAACATGCAACATCCAAGTATTTTAGCTATTCAACGTACCCAACAAGAACGAACAATGTTTTGATTTTAAACCAGTAACGGGAGATTTATTAATAAATTAGACGCGTGTCCGTGTTTAGATTTGCCCAATTTGCTTTTCTTTTATAGAAAGGTTGCTTTCAATATAACATGTAAGATTCTGTTTTATGTTTTTATGTTATGTGCTATGTTTTGCTTTCCTTTATGATTGGTGCTTGCAACGGCCCGTGTTTATATTTTAGGTGTCTTTGCCCGTGCTTTTAAATACTTATGATTTTCTATGTTGTTTCCTTATATAGTTTAATGCTTATGCCTTCTCCGCAAATTGTATACAATCCTCTTTTCTGGTACTGGATGGTGAAGACGGTCGTTGAACTGGCTGATCCTGCGAGACTAGAATAGAGGCAATTAACGGGGTATTTCTTTGGGTTAAGTAGTACAATTTGTGAACCTTTCACATGTAATACTTCTCAAATGTATATACTTTCTGATTGACAACAACCTAGAATATTGTCCTTTCGTGCATCCTATTATTTTAGCCACTTAGAAGTAATTATTATGTGTCTAATTATTATAGCCCCCGATTATTTATATAGGATGTACATATGTATATGTGCCATGCAAGATTTTATCTACCCTAAGACTCTCACATCTGTTTTGCTCTCTTCGTTTTCGGAGTAAAACCGATTTAGGAAACTTAAATATGCTTAATTACTAACACATTTTCAATCAATATCCATATGTCCTGTATCACTTATTACCCCATTCCTTGCGATATGATACAGCAGCCATTAATCTCAAAACTAGTTAACGTCCCTTATAGAACGTCAACTCTCAAATCAGGGGTAATCTCACTGGGGTAACCATTTCATGTGAGCAAATGTAGCTTGTACGTTCACTTGCCCACATGAATATGAAATGAGAATGAAGCTTTCCTGCATGTTCGGCACACTTTTCGAGTTTTAGTCATTACACTTATTAACTGTTGAGTACTAAATGCTGTTTTAAGAATGTCTTAATGCTATGCCTTGATTATATGTGTGGTATTTTGTTATTTAATACCATGTGATATACTGTTTAAAACAAACCATGCTTACACCTGTATTATATTGTCTAGTTAACTACATGTAGTCTCATGTATCTGTTTTATTAACATGCCTATACAGATTGTTTCTATCGTTGCTTAATTTACATGATATGTTTTATTAGCTACTCAGATAATTTCAGATTGTCTTAATGTATATTTTAAATGTATACCTAAATGCCATTTTAAATCCAATAGGCCCTGTGTTTGCTTGTTAAATGGATACTATGTTTTGCAGGATATTAGCTATAAGCTACTCAGATAATTTCAAATTGTCTTAATGCATATTTTAAATGTATACCTAAATGCCATTTTAAATCCAATAGGGCCTTTGTTTTCTTGTTAAATGGATACTATGTTTTGTCGGAAAAAACCTTAAAGCTTACGTTTATACTGTTTGTACATAACCAACGTGAAATAAATATTATCGTATCTTATCTATCTTATAGCAAAGTGGATGTCGCGCCACCACAATTACTCATTTTCAGATCTCTCAGTTGATCTCCAGCGTTGGTAAAAGGATTGAAAATCAGCTTAACTTAAATTGTTCATAAATACAATCTATTTGAATTCCACGATGCTATGATTTGATGATTGATGAAGTTGCATTAAATTTGCCTCTGGTTCTCAGAATGATTGAAAACCAGTTTAACATAAAGTACTCTTAAGGACTTTAATATAATACAGATAACGATAGGGATGCATTGAAATAATTAAAACAAAACTAAGAGTAATGGATTCATGCACTTATGCCTGAGACAAAACGTTAGCAGGTCATGATATTGAATCAAAGCCAGTATTAAATGTTTTGATAATAGCTCTGCAAAAAGTAAACATTTCAGATCAAATGATATTTCGTCAATGTATTCCGTTTGTGATAATGCATGATATTTAGCCATAACACGCAGAGAGCTTCACACTGCAATCTGAAAATACCTTGATAACCTACGAGACTAGAAAATGGCGGTATGCGAATGCAACACCGTAGGAAATGGTGGTGTGTGAATGCAGCATTGTAGGAAATGGTGGTATGTGAATGAAACATTATAGGAAATTGTGGTGTGTGAATGCAACACTGTATATATCAGAACTTCAGAAGTGAATAAGATACTCAAATTGCGAGGTCAGTGTGGAACAGAAATGGAGAAAAAACACCAATGTTTTTGTGATACAATCAAATTCCTGGGCTTTAATAATGAAGTATGTATGAACTAAAAGAGACATTTGTAAAACGTACTCGGTCTACATTTGGAATCACACCTATGTGTTTCGATTAAAATCTTAACATTGTGTTATCCGGAAGTCAACGGGACAGGAAATAGTTCACTGTTGCTGTATTCTAAACAGTATGGCCGTTAGCCACACGTGTAAGATCTGCATTGCATGTTCGTTACTACAATAAAGATGAAGGTTATATCAGCGAGTCCACGTAAACAAAATATATATAGATCTATCGGCCAAATGACATTGTAAAACTGATGATAATGTTGGGTTTGACTTTTAATGTCTTTTGGAGGGAATCTGCTGGGGTCTAGGGGGCCGCCATATTAGTATGACATAGCCAGTATGGATTCCTTCTACATAAATTCGAAATATGATTCTATGGAATTTATCGAGCTGTTGCGAATGCTAAGAGATCATTTCTAACGGTTTCCCACAACGCAATGAGCAACGATGTGTCAGTATCCAAGGGTATGATGAATGGAAATGCTTTTTTTGCGAAACAATGCAATTTTCATCAACATTCGCTGAAAACCATAATCGTTTTTAAAATCGTTTTAGCTTGAACAAAAAATACAATGATGTCACAAAATGTTTCACTATTCAATGTACATAATTATATCAAAGTTTTTCATTGTATTTGAAATTAAGAAGAATGCTCAAACCGTGATTTGTTTTGACGACTTGCTTAACAATTGCATAGAATCACCCTTTTCATACACAAAGTACATGGTTATAAACTAAAAAAATGTAAAAAGATCATTTTCTTGTATCAGTTTGGCGCATTATAAGTGTTGCGCATGTGCTACTGTGTAGGAAATAAGTCCACACACATACGAGGCTTTATGATTTGGTGGAAAAAAATGCAAAATATACATGAACCGATTTTCAAAAATCATTTGAGCAGTATAAACAATATTTTGGAAGTTATGAAATTTTGCCTTATATATGTACTCGCCCAGTTTCATTATTTCCATATTGAATTAGATACTCACATTGCGGACATGTTGAAAACAAGAATACTCAAACATTGATAATTTTTGTAATTGATAGGGATAGTGGAGTAGAATATTTTCATGAGTCTAGAGTAAATTATATTTCTACTTTTTTTGTAATGGATAAAAGGGTGCATGTTGGAATAAATAAATGTCCTAACCCCTGTGGTGCTATGAACTGTTCTGTTATGCGTAAAATTTAACATTTTCAATTGAGTAGAACAGTAATTGAGTGTATCAATAATTTGCACGTCACATATGCTATTTGTATTTGAACCCTGAATGAAATGGGGTTAACACTCATATTAGGTTATATTGGGAATGCAATTTCAGATGGAGATGCCATGAAGGGTGAAGGTTCCCATCAGACATGCCTCCGCAAAGTATCGAACCCATGCGGGGCAGAGTATTTGAGATGTAAGATGAAGCTTCCCATCATGCATGCCTCGGGAGTTAACCAATTGGGGCAGAGGACTGTGGCTCCAAAGCCATGGTCATATCCACTGGGTTAGCGAGGCCTCTTGTTTGTAACAAAGCTTGTATACATATGTAAATACATGTATATATATTTTTATAGAGAGTGAGGCGTTTAGTCCAAAACACAAATTTTATATTAACGTACAAAGTTATTTTGGAAAAATAATAATAGTGATGGATATGCATGTTTTACAAGTGTAGTAATATTAGTGCTACAGCTGAAAACACCAGTTGTGCAAAGTTTGTACCAAACATTTTCGTACAAGGGATGTCTTATAGATAGCTAAATCTATGGATTATCACACTAGTAACACACTAGTCTTCCATCACAATCATCATCTTTTAAATAACATATATACCTTGGTGTTTTCAACAAATAATTTCTTCTCGGAAGTGTGGGCATTGCATGTTAATGAAAGGTTATATACATTATGAGCAACCAACACAGTGTAAGCAGAGTGTACATCAGAGTGTACACTGAGTAGCATTGAATGTATAACAGATTTTTGTAGAAAGCATGGAATCTCATGTATGCAGTGCCAAAATGTAAGCTCTATGAATTCTATAGACATTGAGATTCATTTAAATTAATTTTTTAGTTATTTGATCACTCTTTTCTTACATAAACAAGCAATAATATTAGGTGATGTGAACAAAAGCTCCTATAACTTCGACATGAGTATTGCGCAAAATTTCAAAATTGAATTTCATACAGTTACTTTGAACGTGTTTTAAAACTTATCATACAGTTTCCGGTGATCTTGCAACGGCCCGTGTTTATATTTTAGGTGTCTTTGCCCGTGCTTTTAAATACTTATGATTTTCTATGTTGTTTCCTTATATAGTTTAATGCTTATGCCTTTCCGCAAATTGTATACAATCCTCTTTTCTGGTACTGGATGGTGAAGACGGTCGTTGAACTGGCTGATCCTGCGAGACTAGAATAGAGAGGCAATTAACGTTTTTTTTCTTGGGGTTAAGTAGTACAATTTGTGAACCTTTCACATGTAATACTTCACAAATGTATATACTTTCTGATTGACAACAACCTAGAATATTGTCCTTTCGTGCATCCTATTATTTTAGCCACTTAGAAGTAATTATTATGTGTCTAATTATTTTAGCCCCCGATTATTTATATAGGATGTACATATGTATATGTGCCATGCAAGATTGTATCTACCCTAAGACGTTCACATCTGTTTTGCTCTCTTCGTTTTTGGAGTAAAACCGATTTAGGAAACTTAAATATGCTTAATTACTAACATATTTTCAATCAGTATTCATGTGTCCTGTATCACTTATTACCCCATTCCCTACGATATGATACAGCAGCCATTAATCTCAAAACTAGTTAACATCCCTTATAGAACGTCAACTCTCAAATCAGGGGTAATCTCACTGGGGTAACCATTTCATGTGAGAAAATGTAGGTTGTATGTTCACTTGCCCACATGAATATGAAATGAGAACAAGCAAGGTTTTACGCAAGCGTAAAATAGCTGCCGAGAGAAAATATTTATGGGTAGAAACTGGGAACAAACTTTTAACATAATAGCAGACCAAGTCACGGGTGTTAAAACAATATTCAAAAAAAGAGTTGTCACGGAGAAATAAATACGCCATGACCGTTTGTTTTTCTACCAGACACTTTCTTCCCAATTTGTGCTACCAAACATTTTGAATCAAGGTGGGCGAATCCTTACAATTGATTACATATTCACCTTTGTAGCACGACGTGCTAAAGTACACATCAGCACAGAAATACAATTACTCACGTATGGGATGCGTTTGCGTTAGCGTGCATTACAACACAGATAAACTGTTCATTGCTTCCATGTGTAATTATAAGATTGCTTTATCAAAGTGAAAAAACTGCGGAGAACAGCGCAGCTCGACTATTCGATTTTTCAGAGAATAATAAATTTATAGCTCGTATATACCATCAGAAAACAAGGCTACAACAATGTGGGGTGGGCTGGGGCACAACATAACTATGTGTAAGAATTGATCAAAACTACACAGAAATATGTATAAAAATAAATAAAAAATAAATAAATCGAGTTTTGAGTGGGGTGCGGGGTGGGGGTGGAGGAGAGGCGGGGTGGATGGTGGGGTGGGTGTGTGTGTGTGTGGGGGGGGGGGGGGGCGGGGGGGGGGGAGTGGAGGTGGTGAGGGCAACATATATGTGTAGAATTCACCAAAACAACACAAAAGTATGTAAACAAAAAATCGAGTTTTGAGTGGGGATGGGGGAGAGGCGGGGGGTGGGGAGGGCAACATATATGTGTAAGAAGCTATGTAATATTTGACCAAAACAACACAGAAATATGGTAAAACAAAATAAAAATATTTCGATTGAAGGGAGTGGGGGTGGGAGGGCAATATCTATGTGTAAGAATTGACCAAAAGAACACAGAAATATGTTAAAAAATAAAAACAAATAAAAAAAACAGTTTCGAGTGTGGGGGGGTGGGGGGGGAAGGGTGGGGGCGGGGGAGAGAAGCAGGGGTGGGGGGAGGGTAAGAAGCTATGTGTAAGAATTGACCAAAAAACACAGAAATATGTAAAAAAAATAAATAAAACAATTCTAGTTTCGAGTGTGTGGTGGGTGCGGGGGAGTGGGGAGTGGCGGGGGAGGCGAGGCGGGGGAAGGGGCAACATGTTTAAGAATTGACAAAAGCAACTCAGAAATATGTAAAAAAAACCCATAGAGTTTCAAGTGGGGGTGGTGGGGCAAGCGGGGATGAGAGGCGGGAGTGGGTTGGGGGTTGGGGGGAGGGGGCAACATATATGTGTAAGAATGGACTAAAACAACACAGAAATATGTAAAAAAAAAAAAGAAAAAAAAGTTTCAAATGGTGGTGGGAGGGGTGGGGGTGGGGGGGGGGGTTGAGAGGCGGGTTAGGGGGTGGGGGGGGGGGGGCGAGAGGGAAACATATGTGTAAGAATTGACTAAAACAACACAGAAATATGTAAAAAAAAAAAAGTTAAAAAAAAAAGATTGTGGAGGTGGGTGGGAGGGTGGGGGGGGGGGGGGGGCGGTGGGGGGGGGGGGGGCGTAGGAGGGAGCCCATGCCCAAATATGGGTGAAGTATGAATAAGATGCATAATGCTATAAAAAATCCCAAACCAAAATTATAGATATATAGATGCTTACATGCAAACCTAGATCTGCCTTTATTGCACATTTTATGGGCCATCACAATTTGGGTTCCATGGGAGCCCAGAATTTGCAGAAGACAAAAATACTTATCCATCCCTTTACAACAGACTATAAGGAAACCAATTCCAAAATTTAGTTCAGCTAGGACAAGAAATGTAAGAGATATAGACCTGTAAACACAGCTTACACGCAAATTTGATGTGAAACAGACACATTTTAAAGGCTATCAGAATTTGGGTTCCATGGGAGCCCAGGGATTACAGGAACCAAATTTACTGAAACAGCCCTCACGATAATGCTATAAGGAAGTTAATGGCCAAATTTGGTTGTGCTAGGGTAAGAATTGTAAGAGATATAGACTTGTAAACACAGCTTACACGCAAAATTTGATGTGAAATGGGACACATTTTATGGGCTATCATAATTTGGGTTCCATGGAGCCCATGGGTTACAGGAACCAAAATTGCTTAAGCAGCCCTTAAGATAATGCTATAAGGAAGCCCATGGCCAAATGTGTTTGTTCTAGGATAAGAAATGTAAGAGATATAGACTTGTAAACACAGCTTACACGCAAACCTTGATGTGGGACGCCGACGCCGACGCCGACCCCGGGGTGATTACATAAGCTCTCTTATTCTTCGAATAGTCGAGCTAACAATATAAGAGTCGCTGCCGTGCCGTTCCGGCAGCGAAAGAAGCTTTCCTGCATGTTCGGCACACTTCTCGGGTTTTAGTCATTACACTTATTAACTGTTGAGTACTAAATGCTGTTTAAAGGATGTCTTAATGCTATGTCTTGATGATATGTGTGGTATTTTGTTATTTAATACCATATGATATACTGTTTAAAACAAACCATGCTTATATCGTATTATATTGCCTAGTTAACTAGTAGTTAACTACATGTAGTCTCATGTATCTGTTTTATTAACATGTCTATACAGATTGTTTCTATCGTTGCTTAATTTGCATGATATGTTTTATTAGCTACTCAGATAATTTCAAATTGTCTTAATGTATATGAAATCCACGATGCTATGATTTGATGATTGATGATGTTGCATTATATTTGCCTCTGGGATCTCAGAATGATTGAAAACCAGTTTACCATAAAGTACTCTTAAAGACTTCAATATAATACAGATAACGATATGGATGCATTCAAATAATTAACACACTGACATGCAGTTAAAACTATGAGTAATGGATTCATGCACTTATGCCTGAGACAAAACGTTAGCAGGTCATGATATTGAATCAAAGCCAGTATTTAATGTTTTGATATGCGTCAATACCGGCGCAATACGAACAAAGTACCAGTACTTTGTGGAAATTATTGACGGTGTCTATACAAGCAAAGTACCAGTACTTGGTGTAAATTATTGACGGCGTCTACACAGGCAAAGCACCAGTACTTTGTGTAAATTATTGACGGTGTCTATACAAGCAAAGTACCAGTACTTGGTGTAAATCATTGACGGCGTCTACACAAGCAAAGCACCAGTACTTTGTGTAAATTATTGACGGCGTCTATACAAGCAAAGTACCAGTACATGGTGTAAATTATTGACGGCGTCTACACAAGCAAAGCACCAGTACTTTGTGTAAATTATTGACGGTGTCTATACAAGTAAAGTACCAGTACTTGGTGTAAATTATTGACGGCGTCTATACAAGCAAAGCACCAGTACTTTGTGTAAATCATTGACGGCGTCAATACAAGCAAAGTACCAGTACTTTTTGTAAATTATTGACGGCGTCTATACAAGCAAAAGACCAGTACTTTGTGTAAATCATTGACGGCGTCAATACAAGCAAAGTACCAGTACTTTTTGTAAATTATTACGGCGACTATACAAGCAAAGCACCAGTATTTTGTGTAAATCATTGACGGCGTCTATACAAGCAAAGGACCAGTACGCTGTGTAAATTATTGGCGGCGTCTACCGAAGCAAAGTGCCAGTACTTTGTGTAAATCATTGAGATCTATACAAGCAAAGTACCAGTATTTTGTGCAAATTATTGACGGTGTCTATACAAGCAAAGCACCAGTACTTGGTGCAAATCATTGACGGCGTCTATACAAGCAAAGCACCAGCACTTTGTGTAAATTATTGACGGCGTCAATACAAGCAAAGCACCAGTACTTGGTGTAAATCATTGACGGCGTCAATACAAGCAAAGTACCAGTATTTTGTGTCAATCATTGACGGCATCTATACAAGCAAAGCACCAGTACTTTGTGTAAATCACTGACGGCGTCAGTACAAGCAAAGCACCAGTACTTGGTAGTACTTGGTGTAAATCATTGACGGCGTCAATACAAGCAAGTACCAGTACTTTTTGTAAATTATTGACGGCGGCTATACAAGCAAAGTAACAGTACTTTGTGTAAATCATTGACGGCGTCTATACAAGGAAAGTACCAGTACTTTGTGTAAATTATTGACGGCGACTATACAAGCAAAGCAGCAGTATTTTGTGTAAATCATTGACGGCATCTATACAAGCAAAGGACCAGTACGTCGTGTAAATCATTTACGGCGTCAATACAAGCAAAGCACCAGTACTTTAAAATAACTGACGGCGTCTATACAAGCAAAGCACCAGTACTTGGTGTAAATCATTGACGGCGTCTATACAAGCAAAGCACCAGTACTTTGTGTAAATTATTGACGGCGTCGATACAAGCAAAGAACCAGTACTTGGTGTAAATCATTGACGGCGTCAATACAAGCAAAGTACCAGTATTTTGTGTCAATCATTGACGGCATCTATACAAGCAAAGCACCAGTACTTTGTGTAAATCACTGACGGCGTCAATACAAGCAAAGCACCAGTACTTGGTAGTACTTGGTGTAAATCATTGACGGCGTCAATACAAGCAAAGTACCAGTACTTTTTGTAAATTATTGACGGCGGCTTTACAAGCAAAGTAAGAGTACGTTGTGTAAATCATTGACGGCGTCTATACAAGGAAAGTACCAGTACTTTGTGTAAATCATTGACGGCGACTATACAAGCAAAGCACCAGTATTTTGTGTAAATCATTGACGGCATCTATACAAGCAAAGAACCAGTACGTCGTGTAAATTATTGACGGCGTCTACCGAAGCAAAGTGCCAGTACTTTGTGTAAATCATTGAGGTTTATACAAGCAAAGTACCAGTATTTTGTGTAAATTATTGACGGCGTCTATACAAGCAAAGCACCAGTATTTTGTGTAAATCATTGACGGCGTCTATACAAGCAAAGCACCAGTACTTTGTGTAAATTATTGACGGTGTCGATACAAGCAAAGCACCAGTACCTGGTGTAAATCATTGAAGGCGTCTATACAAGCAGAGCATCAGTACTTTGTGTAAAGCATTGACGGCGTAAATACAAGCAAAGCACCATGCAGTACTTGGTAGTACTTGGTGTAAATCATTGACGGCGTCAATACAAGCAAAGTACCAGTATTTGGTGTAAATTATTGACGGCGTCTATACAAGCAAAGCACCAGTACTTTGTGTAAATTATTGACGGTGTCGATACAAGCAAAGCACCAGTACTTGGTGTAAATCATTGAAGGCGTCTATACAAGCAGAGCACCAGTACTTTGTGTAAAGCATTGACGGCGTAAATACAAGCAAAGAACCATGCAGTACTTGGTAGTACTTGGTGTAAATCATTGACGGCGTCAATACAAGCAAAGTACCAGTATTTGGTGTAAATTATTGACGGCGTCTATACAAGCAAAGCACCAGTACTTTGTGTAAATCATTGACGGCGTCTATACAAGCAAAGCACCAGTACTTTGTGTAAATTATTGACGGCGTCGATACAAGCAATGCACCAGTACTTGGTGTAAATCATTGACGGCGTCTATACAAGCAAAGCACCAGTACTTTGTGTAAATCATTGACGGCGACTATACAAGCAAAGAACCAGTATTTTGTGTAAATTATTGACGGCGTCTATACAAGCAAAGCATCAGTATTTTGTGTAAATTATTAACGGCGTCTATACAAGCAAAGCATCAGTATTTTGTGTAAATCATTGTCGGCGTCTATACAAGCAAAGCACCAGTACTTTGTGCAAATTATTGACGGCGTCGATACAAGCAAATCACTAGTATTTGGTGTAAATAATTGACGGCGTCTATACAAGCAAAGCACCAGTACTTTGTGTAAATCATTGACGGCGTCAATACAAGCAAAGCACCATGCAGTATTTGGTAGTACTTGGTGTAAATCATTGACGGCGTCAATACAAGCAAAGTACCAGTATTCTGTGTAAATTATTGACGGCGTCTATACATGCAAAGCACCAGTACTTTGTGTAAATCATTGACGGCGTCAATACAAGCAAAGCACCATGCAGTATTTGGTAGTACTTGGTGTAAATCATTGACGGCGTCAATACAAGCAAAGTACCAGTATTTTGTGTAAATTATTGACGGCGTCTATACATGCAAAGCACCAGTACTTTGTGTTAATTATTAACGGCGTCTATACAAGCAAAGCATCAGTATTTTGTGTAAATCATTGTCGGCGTCTATACAAGCAAAGCACCAGTACTTTGTGCAAATTATTGACGGCGTCGATACAAGCAAATCACTAGTATTTGGTGTAAATAATTGACGGCGTCTATACAAGCAAAGCACCAGTACTTTGTGTAAATCATTGACGGCGTCAATAGAAGCAAAGCACCATGCAGTATTTGGTAGTACTTGGTGTAAATCATTGACGGCGTCAATACAAGCAAAGTACCAGTATTCTGTGTAAATTATTGACGGCGTCTATACAAGCAAAGCACTAGTATTTGGTGTAAATAATTGACGGCGTCTATACAAGCAAAGCACCAGTACTTGGTGTAAATCATTGACGGCATCAATACAAGCAAAGCACCAGTACTTTGTGTAAATTATTGAATGTAAATTACTGACGGCGTCTATATAAGCAAAGCACCAGTACTTTGTGTAAATTATTGACGGCGTCTATACAAGCAAAGCACATGTACTTTGGGCAAATTATTGAATGCGTCAATATGAACTTCGGCTTTTGTGGTAGAGACGTCGGAACCGCGGGGTTTATCTTGGATGGCGATTAAAAAAACAACGAAAACTCAATAACACAATTCAATAATGAAAAGTATATTTCCGAGGCCGTCCGAGATCGAATCCGTGACCCCGCGGCGCCAGTGCCTAACACATTAATAAGGATATCTCTACCGATTACGTCAGATGCCGTTTCTCCACCGTTTGGTTACCTCCAGTTACACCATATAGTATTCGGGTCATTCGTACAATAAATCAGTAACTGCGAACTATCGTTTTGAAATTAATATGGGTGCATATATATAGATTCATTATTGCTTTTATTACTTCGTGTGTGCTTAGCTAGTTGTCGTTAACTTACAAAACGTTTTATATTTTCGTTTGAATTGGATAGAGAAACAGTAAAAAGAATGAATGGTTCCAAAAAATATTACTTGTATTTGAACAATCTTTTTAGATTAAACGTTCTTGACAAAGACCTTGCAATCAACACATTTTTTTTATCGAACGTTTTGTGTAATTTGTAATATCGTATTAATAACTGAGTTTGAGTAAAACATTTCTGAATTATTTTTTACCCAATACCGTATTAATTGGTATATTGAACACTATTTATTCCGATATTATGGTGACTGCTCTGTAAACTACATACTATAGCACAAACAAGCTGACAATTTTAATAGCTTGTTTTTATAGGCATTGATATCCAATAAAATCCTATACGAAACAGATTATTGCCAACTTTAATTAAATCCAGTAACCTGTGTTGAATAGAGAATGTAAATTATTCGAAACTATTGTCATATGTTGAGACAACCTCGGCGACATCTCAAATTAGGATTGATATTCATTGAACATATATGATTTAAAAACGCAACTTTTTCTTGATGTTCGATTATTTTTATTCCGCTGTTTGCTTGTTCAAATCCAGATTATATTTTATGTTAGTACACAAGTCTCTTTGTCCCAAAGGTTAACATATGGTGATAAACAGTTGCATAAGATTTCCTCTACTTCTTTCAGTTAAAACACATCTAAGTTTAACATCTCTAGAAAATTAAAAAAAATCACCAGGACAGACAGACAGACAGACATACAGACGATGAACAACACAGCATCTCATAAGTAAAGGCCAGTAGAGTTAAAAACAACAACAAAAAACAACCAAAAAAAAAAAAGAAAAAGACAAAAGTTAGCCCCCAGTGAGATTTGAACCCACGACCCCCAGGTTTGCAATATAGCATACAGCATATTTAAAAAACTCAAGGGCCATAACTCTGGTGTTACTGATCCGATCTGGCTGGTTTCCGAAGCTATCCGAGCTTTCATTGATATTAACAATATATGCAAGTTTGGTAAAGATCAAACAATAAATGAAGGCGCTAGAGTGTTCACAATGCAGAAAATAGCATTTTTTCAGCTAAACAAGGACCGTAACTCTGATATTACTGATCAAATCTGGTTGATTTTCAAACCTTTCCGAGCTTTTATTGATATTAACAACATATGCAAGTGTGGTAAATATCAAATAATAAAAGAAGGTACTAGAGGTGCTATAGTGTTCTCAAGGTAGGAAATGGCATTTTTCAGCTAAACAAGGGCCGTAACTCTGGTGTTACTAATTATATCTGGCTGTTTTTCAAAAAATAATCCTAATTTCATTGATATTAACAATATATGCAACATTGGTAAAGATCAAATAATAAATGAATATGCTAGAGTGTTCACAAGGCAAATATGGCATTTTTCATCAAATCACAAGAAAACACGGACGACGGACGACTCGCCATCCTATAAGTTCTGCTGGCCTTCGGCCAGTAGAGGTAAAAATGGTCTTAGCACATTCCCCACCATATTCCCCCACTATTCCCCCCACCAGCCCCGCCTCCCCCTATTCCCCCACCTGCGCCTCCCTCAAATCTGTCCGGAGCAGGGATTGAAACATCAAGCCTCCACTAGATCCGCTTTTGCCTTATTGGTTCTTTTAAAAATACATACGCATAGAAAGATTCAATTAACGGTTAATACCGCTTTCTTACATTTGAAAGAAAACCAAAGCTAAGAGAATGAATGAATGAATGAATGAATGAATAAATGAATGAATGAATGAATGAATGAATGAATGAATGAATGAATGAATGAATGAATGAATGAATGAATGGTGTTTTACGGCACGTCGACACATAAATAGGTCATAATGTGTGCAAAAACTGATAAAAGATGAAGAAATGAAGGATTTATTAAAAATTAATGTAAATTTATCAAGATAAAACTATTAAAAAAAAAATCAAAGAAAAAAAAAATATCAAAGAAAAAAAAAATCAAATCAAAGCAAAGAGACTTGTCAGTCAAAGTTAACGTCTACATTTTACGTAATTTGTCACCAAACTTAGGTGATTGTTGAGGCCCAATTGTTTGTCGTGATTGTATGTGGTGTTTTCCCCGGATATATGTACACGGTTAATTTCTGTAAAACATGCCATTTTGCGTCTTGTGGTTTGTTTAGGAACATTTCAATTTAAATCAATTTGAAAAAAAGAAAGTTTAATGTCATATTTGTCACAACGGTTGCAGTTTTTAAAGGGACTTGGGATTCTTAAACAATATAAATTCCTCACCTGATTAAATATTGACGACGACTTCAGTATGCTGTATTATAGTTTTGGAAAGAACCGTAACTGATGTTGTGATAACTCGTGGTCCAATCCATTTGTAAATGTTATTTATTATTGTAATTTTTATATCACATGTATGTATGTAAATAACATCAAGCAATAAAATATTATTAAATTAAAATTAAATT
Organism: Cyrtodaria siliqua; assembly: GCA_037043455.1. Lineage (NCBI taxonomy): Eukaryota > Metazoa > Mollusca > Bivalvia > Adapedonta > Hiatellidae > Cyrtodaria > Cyrtodaria siliqua. The sequence goes on from JAWPHD010001348.1 coordinate 303,092, forward strand.
ATTTAAAATTATAATTATGGACATCCATACAGCCAACAATACATAACCCAGCACTTTGTAGTGTTGATTGTATGACTAGTCTTGATCGTCTTCGACGCTTGATTGTATACACAAACGTCTCGACCGTTTGTGCAGAAAAAAATGAAACCGGAAACACGTGTCTGTAATGTTTTTATTTTTATTATATTATTGTTTGACCTAATCCACATTTAGTTCGTCGATATAATGATGAAGTTTCATTAATTTAATGTCTTTCTGCCGTTCTGTATATCTTTGATAGAAGGTGCACCTGTTTCACTCAATCAGAAACGATACTAGAATCTCGTCAAACTTCAATTGTTTTAGAAGAACTGTCCTAGACGTTTGTCTTGAAAACAAGCAAGCTCGCAGATGATCTAGACTAGTGTATGACCTAAATTTCATGCTGCGATATTACAATTTATTCAGCGGACACGCAGCATATTCCGATTATTTTACAGGAAGATCCTCTGATTGTAAGATCACGCGATTCATGAAATAATGGAAACGGACTATCTTGATCTACATCATGTTGAACCTAATTACCATTCAGAGAACTAATTTAGAACTAATACCATCATGTCATTGACTCAGAATTGTGCAGAGTTCGTATACAATTGTGCACAACTACGAGTATTTGCTAAGCTTCGTTTTCTGATTGGCCATCACTCACACTGTGTAACATATTAAACGTGCCCCTCTGTCGACTGTTAAAAACACTTAAGACTTACGTGCCAAGACGAAGCGAGCGTTGGTCAAAGAACATTTGAGTAAGGGTAATGAATACAAATTGAAGACACTATTCCTTATGTGTGAGGAGTATTCAGAAAAAGAAGAACTTTATTGTGCCTCGCCATAGGTGCATGGAGGTTCTAGGTAATCAATTGCAAAAAGTCAAACATGATCAATGAGCAAAGACAAATACTAGATGTTCTGGCGGATTAAGTGACATCTCAACATGCACGCACGCACAGAATGGCCGCATTATTATTCAGACTGTGAATACGATCATAGAGTATTGTTACAAGTTTTAAATTTAACGAGAAAGGAAGCAAAATCAACAACACAAAAATATAATAAACAAATTACAAAATACACAAATCCAGTTTATCATTAATATTCATTTTTTTTTAAATTAAGTCCAAATACAATTATCCAATTTTTCTTTAATTCACATTAGAACGTGTCTCTTTAATCCAAAACGATAAGTGCCTCTTTAATCCAAAACAATCCAATACGGCAATTATTCTTCCAAATGTTAATTGTCCTTTCAGTCCGAATATTTCCGATTTAGTCCAAATATCCAGTTTCACCGTTACTATGAATGAGCACAATAATAAGTAAATCCTCTCGTAAATATATTTTATATTTTTAAAAGCATCCAATTCAATATTCTGAACTGAACTGAACTCCTGAGCAGCTCTCAGAGTATGTTTATATACTGCCAAAGTTTGTTCCAAAAGCTTCCCCACTAAAACAGTCCAAAGAAAACAGTCCACATCATCATAAATGAGTTTGCATAAATAATGTGTATAAATGGTAAACATGTTTACATCTGTTCTACTTTTAGCTGTTCGTCAAGGCCAAATCAATAATAAACATGCAATATAACATGTAAACATTGAGATAGGTAACATTATGCATAATATATAAATTATGGAATATTTCCTTAGAGATTTCTACCAAATAGTACACAGACTAGATTAGATTTGACTGAGCACGGAATGTTTCCTTATGAGTAGGTAGCAGTGCAGCAAAAATAGTTTTGAAGAAAAAAGAAGTTAATTCCTTTTTCGTTTAATCATGCTAATTTTCAAACTGGCTCTTGCCAATAGACTGGACACATTGACCATGGCAGTTTTTGTCATGATTAATGTCATGCAAAACTATTATGAATTTTACCAAAATACATTGTAACCCTAATATTTTGCAAACAATCTGTGATGTAATCGTAATAGTGATATTGATTAGGAAAACATAGTTCTTTTCGGTTGATATACAATCCGAAAAGTTTACGTAGGAGGCAATACATTTATGGAAACGCAACTATATAAAAAAAACACACACACACTTGTTTGTCCTATGGTTTCCTCTTTGATTGTATGAATAATGGACAGATTGTGACGTCTTCATAAATCCTGAAATGAGATAAATATTTGTCTTCTTTATTGTCGTACCTTTTACGGTTCATTCTCTTGCTGCACTGGTGGTTTTATGCTTTTTTGTATGCATATGTGCATGGTCATTCCTTTGTTTTGTCCGTTCATATAAGGATAAAAGAGTCAACAATCTGTCTGGTTTCCTGGCTGTCCGATTTATTTGTATATATGCTTAGTTTTATGACGACAGCGGGGAAGAAAACATTTTTTAATCTTGTCTGATGCACACAACGGGATAGTGTGGTAATATTATTAACATGTAAATCCTATGTATACTTCTGCCCCGTGCCCTCCCCAGTGTGGCCTCCGCGTGGCTTTGGCGGAGGGACACACTCCTCTTGACGTGCTTACTCTCATAGCGCACGCCTCTGTTGGCTTTGTTTTTTATTGAGAGATCTGGAGTGATGTCCTACAAACAACACTGGGTTATTTTATTTTATTTTATTGTGTTTTAAAAATATATGCTTTCATCTAATGATGTCCATTCCTTCTGGAAGGGAGCACGAGGCAGATAAAACATGGAGTATGTATATATGTAAATATTAAGATAGAATAATTTTTAAAAAACAATAAATGGTGACGCGCTGGCGTTGGAATATAATATATCCTCAATTTAAATTTAAATTTAAAATAATAAATAGACCAACCAGAGCTTAATATAAACATCTAAGGGCAGTTAATATACTATATTATTTTTAATCAAATCGCCTTCTGAATTTTACGGCCAATCCTATAGAACTGACACAGTTGTCTACCTGGTTCTTGCCACTATTGAAACAACTATTCCCCTCCAATTTCCCCTCCAAACAATTTTAACCACCTACTGAAAAGCTCGCCAAAAGGCCTAGTGCCATAGGGCGAGCATAAATAAAAACTAAAAACTAACTGGTCACCGCACAATCAATGAGGGAAGCATAGTGGCGAACTGTAAATTGATCAACCGTGCGTTGGAAAATGATAGGGTCAATAACCACTTTGATAAACTTTTTACCAAGTTTAATAAATACTGAAAGTGATTATGAACAAGGATCTGACGAAGTTTGTAAATCACATCATCATAGAAGTCAGGTTGTAGCAGAAGAATTCTTAAAGTACTTATATTTAAAAGTAGATCAGTGTGGCGATAATAATATTTTGCAAAGGTTTTTCGAAGTTTATGGTAACGGTAGCCCTGCTAGAGTTGCTTTTTAGTTATACAAATGTTACGAATATTAAAGTCCTAAACACGACTACAAGATCTGGAGAAACGAATAGATTGAGAAACATAGACCGTTTTGGGGTGGGGGTGGGGGGGGGGGGGGTGGGGACATCCTCAACTAAATGGGGATAATTAACAATATCAAAATCAAAATCACCTCTCTTGTCATAGATTTTACTAATAACTTCGCCATTTTTAGTAGAGAGGTGTAAATCAAGAAAAGAAGCAACAGTATCAGAAATATTAGCTTTGTTGAGTTAAAGTTCCTTAGGATATATATTGTTAACTACAGTAGAAAATAAAGATTGTCAATGTTCAATATGTTATCCAAATACCCAGAGGTGTCCTTAAAGGCTTCAAGATGATACATCCTAGTGGATCCTTCTATATTTTATTGGGATAACACTAGCGGATCCAGTGGGGTGGAGGGGGGGGGGGCGCACCCGGCAAGCGCGCCCCCCACCCCCTAAAAATTCCGGATCATACATGTATGTCCATGTTACTGTAGATTAAATATCAAACAATTTCGTTGCACGCTCTCAGTATAAAAAAAATTCTCGCTCACTTCGCTCGCTCCACGCATAATGGCTAATGAGTGGTTAATTAACACATTGTTAAATCCTTTTTTTTGAAAACGTTTTTTTTAGTCATACATGTATGTCCATGCTACTACATGTATGTCCATGTTACTGTAGATAAAATATCAAACAATTTCGATGCACGCCCTCAGTATAAAAAAATGTTCTCGCTCGCTTGACGCATAATGGCTAATGAGTGGTTTAATTAACACATTGTTAAATCCTTTTATTTGAAAACGGACTTTTTTGTTCGTACATGTATGTCCATGTTACTGTAGATAAAATATCAAACAAGTTCGTTGTACGCCCTCAGTATAAAAAATGTACTCGCTTGTTTCGCTCGCTCGACGCATAATGGCAAATGAGTGGTTTAATTAACACATTGTTAAATCCTTTTATTTGAAAACGGACGTTTTTTTACCCTATCAATGCACTACCGCAACCGTTTTATGAGGTTAGAATCGGACCCGAAAATTGACCAAATTCTTACCCCTCGACACACAGCGCCTAGGTCAATCTAAAAATATTGATTCGGAAACCGGGTGATACTAAGGCTGTACTCTTGAAAGCGTCGGATGTCTTCCGGCTTTTTCGTCAAATAACGACAACCATAGCGTATATTGATACGATAGAGGATTCACATTACATGATTATAACCTCAGGTACATTTACAAACATTCACCTAGAAAGACGTCAGATCAACACTGATACAATGAATTTAGAATATACATATTTATTTATATGATATATGTCGATGAATACCTGATTCTCGCTTGCTGCACTTTGCTTGTTCGACTTTGGCAGCTACATTTACCGATTAATTTCAATACAATATTAAAAAAACATCTAATTTTCTTGTCTTGTGAATCATTGTTGGTATAAAATAATTGTAAAATATAATATATAATTTTTAATACGACTTTTTATGTAGAGATTGCTACTAAAATGACTCTTATTCATAAAGGTTTGATGCACTGTTTTAAACAATGCACCCAAGTACTGGACTAAAGGTATTTTAGGTAAGTTACCACATTGTATTACATTTTGAATGTGAAATCACGCTTCATCCATTTATATATTATATAGTCTGTACTTTGATCAATGCAATACACTCATACACATATCAAAGTAATTTGAAACGCCTACAATTTAGGAAAAGGTGGCGCAAGGTACCGATATAGTTTTCCAGTTCTGAATTGTCTTTCCCTTTTCTCTGACTTTCTCGCTTCTTGAATCCGTATCCGCGCACGCGATTCTTCTCCTTCAAACTGAAGAGTCTCTGACTGGTAATCATTTACCCTTCACCGCTGTGGTTCGATCCCTCATGGGTTTTGGAATTTTTATGTGAGGAAGCTATCCAGCTGGCTTGCGGAACGTGTCCGCCCGTACACGAAAATTGACCGGAGGGGGGCACCTGGGGTTTTCCTACACCGATGGAAACTGGAAAGTTACCATATATCCTTAGATGTTGGTGCGACTATAAATCCATTTCAGTTCAGTTCAAACTAAAGAGCTGAGATCTTCATAGACCGTAAGTGCAGTACTGTACGTACAGTTTTAACAAAGTGTATACTCTCCTTTGCATCGATTCTAAATTACTATTTAATATTGAAACGAAGCGGTAAATACGTTAGCTGAATAGGGAGCGTACACATTATATTTTACTTTATAAAACTGACGTTGAGCTTTGATATTGACTTATACGCATTATCATAAGTATTGGTTACACTCCCCACCCCGCCTCTATACCCCATCCCAAATACATACTCAAATCATAGGATTTGTTTCCAAACAGCAAAATAAGCTAAGATTGATATATACGTTATACTAAATGGATGTCATACATTGATGACATTATAAGCTACAGTGGGTTACGTGGGGTATAGAATCACTTGGGTTAAACGTCTAAATTTCAAATCAAAGGAACATATATCTATTTTAGCTTCTGATATAGATTTACCCTTTTAGTTGTACTTTATATTTATACCAAAATAACGTTGATACAGACGAATAATTTTAATCACAATACTTATTTCCTTAAGGATCATTTGACTGTAGATAGTAGTTTATTGACCAGCTTGCTTAAGTACAGTCCTCCTGTGGTCGAAGACGCGGTCAGCTGACCGAAATAACTGACAATAGACCAGATTAGTGGAATCATTCTCAATAGTAATCCCCTAGCTGCCATATTATGACTTACTGATACTCCGTTGTGTAGCGGGCGATCTTAATAAGTTCACGGAAAGTATCACAGCAACATTGATGGAATTTATTTATTAAACGTTCTGTAAGTTGTTGTTGTGTGACACTGAATCAACCACAGCACATTTCAAGAGATCGGACGAAATTCGGTAAGGCATAACCATAAAAAGTAGATATACAAATCGATCAGGAATACATGGGTACTTAATATGGTAGTGTGCTGTTTGGGTAAGTTAAATAAAAACCGGTCTGTTTCTGGTCGTGTTACCCAAAAACCAGGGTAGGGTAGGTAGGTATTTTTTTTTTAAAAATTATTCCTGACTTTAGTAAATTCACATCAAGAACGTCAAAAGCATGTTTCTTGAACATAATATGGGTGGTCCACTATAAAACTGACTTTATTGGTGGCGGAGGGGGGGTGGGGGGGGGGGGGGTGGCGGGGGGGGGGGGACGATGGGCCCAACAAAGTTTAGGGTCGGGACCTATGGAAGATCAGAATAACGAACCTATTTTCTTTTTTGGCCTGAATATGGTAGTGTGCAGTTTTGGTGGTATACTTGGGTACTGAATATGAAAGTATGCATTTTCAGTGGTATGCTTAAGTTCTGAAATGGTAGTGAGCAGTTTGGTGTAGTATACATGAGTACTGCATATAGTAGTGTGTAGTTTTGGGTAGTATGCATGGGTATTGAATATGGTAGTGTGCAGTTTGGGTCGTATACATAGTAACACAATATGGTAATGTGCCGTTTTGGTAGTATACTTTGGTAATGGATATGGTAGAGTGCAGTTGGGTAATATACTTGGGTAGTGAATATGGTAGTGTGCAGTTTGTGAGATACATGTTTACTTAATATGGTATGGTGCTGTTTAGGGTAGTATACTTGGATAGTGAATATGGAAGTGTACAGTTCCGGTAGTATACATGGGTACTGAATAAGGTAATATGCAGTTTTGGGTAGTATACTTGGGCACCGAATATGGTAGCGTACAGAACGGGTAGAATACTTGGGTACTGAATATGGTAATGTGTAGTATGGGTACATGGGTACTGAATATAGTAGTGTACAGTTCGATAGAATACTTGGGTATTAACTAGGGTAATGTGCAGTTGGGGTTAGTATAATTGGGCTCTGAATATGGTAGTGTATAGTTCGGGTATTATACTTGGGTACTGAATATGGTAATGTGCAGTTTGGGGTACATGAGTACTGAATATGGTAGTGTACAGTTCGGGAGGTATACTTGGGTACTTAAGATGGTCATGTGCAGCTGAATAGTATACATGTATACTTTATATGGTAACGTACAGTTCGATACTAAACTAAACTAAACACACTTTGGGTTGTATTTTTGGGCGGGGAACAAATGTTAAAGTGCACCGTATGGTTCTCATGGTTTGGAGTACGGTATTGTCTTAACCAAATAGGCTTAATTTATCCAATGTGAAAGAGGTAACTGCAGAGTTCCATTACTTAAGTAAATACACATTTTAAGGATAAATATTCCTTTGGGATCATCAAGCCCAATCTTTGTGGTTTTAAAGTAAAATACCACTTAAGCCAGTGCTATTGGGGTGCGGTGTTGTACCTTATATTACCTCTAATGAACTGAATCAATATAACCGATTTTGCTATTTTCTCTCTTGTTTGTGTTTTTTTACTTCCAGGTGATCCCATTTTCAGTAATTATTGACATTCACACTAGCGTTTGTTTAGTGCAAAATGACTCCGAATTCAAATCAGTATTATTATTACTTGCTGGTCCTTTGGGATCATCAAGCACTGTCTGTGTGACTTTAGAGTAAATTACTCTCAAAAGAGTATGCGAGTAGACCTTTGGAAACTGCTGAACACGACACATACGAAATATTGCAGTCTCGGTTTGATTGAGACTGTTCATGCCCGGTAGTGAACTATGCTAGCTACCGCTCACGCCCTCTAGCCCCGGGTTGAGCAGAACTCAATATTCATATCAAGCCTGTGTTAGTGGGCGTGAGAGGTGTGCATCTTATATATTTATACCTCTCATGAATATATTCCATAAAACCGATCTGCTGTTTTTCTCTCTTGTTTGTGTTTGTTACTCCAAAGGGAACCTCTTTTCACTATGTATTGACATTTATACTAGCGTTTCACACAAGCGTTTGTTTATTGCATTGTCGCAGTTGTAAAAAGTCACCCCGAATACCAATTAGCCCTGTTATTAGTGTTTCTTTGGGATCTTGGGATCATCAAGCTCAATCTTTGTGACTTTTATAAAATAAAAAATGATTATTACCCTATTTTTTCGCAACGCTCTGCATAATTTGTGGTTGACACATTTGCCGCTATGCTTTTCACTTTGATTGAGCAATGACGGGCATATTATGGACCCTATGGTGACGTTTATCTAAATCCTGAGAGGATGGTTAACGCTTGATGATTGTCTTCTCCAATCTTGTCTTGTCGTCCTCTTAAAGTTTTATTCTCTTACTGCTCTGGGTTCTGCCAAGCCTAATGAGTGCTTGCTTTGTGGATTTATATTGCCACGGACCTAATAACAAATATATTGGACATTACGAAAAGTATGTAAATTTCACGTGGCACAGTGCGAAAATTTCACAAAATATTTCACACGTTAAACACATATAATATGAAGAGTTTTATAGATACAAGTTTCATTCATGCCGTTATCACATCACATATTTAATTTTCTTTCCAATGATAGTATTTTGCTTTCTCTTACATTTAGAGCAAAAATGGAGTTTGACGGAAACTTTGATTTTTTCAAAACCTTGATTTTTAAGAGAAAAGCGACAAATGATGACATTTTTAACTTTAAACATCTTTTGATACAATTTCATATTTTGAAAATAAACATACATTATTATAATCCCATTTTGCTATTCACTATGAATCTTTTGAATGTATTCTCATCTAAATCAGTGAATAATAGAAGGAAAAGTTAAGGTGTCACGTGATATTTTGCTTACTTCATTGGTTCAGATAGGAAGTTTGTTAGAGAATATAATCTGACGGGGATATCTTTATTTACACTCGCGTTTTATTGGGATGACAAAAGGGTAAGAGTGAGGTTTGGTGCACCCTAGAACCTGGTTTAAACCCCCAGCTGCCTTTGTTGCCACTGACCGTTCCAAGGCAGTAGCACTATTGTCAACCCTTTTGTGTTTGTGATGTCATATCGTGCCTCGTATTTATATTTATAATTGTTGTTTGTTTCTATGCGTGCTTATGGTTGACTGTGGTCATTGAATGCTGCATGTCCTGTTCTTTTTGATTGACTTAGATCCTTGAATGATGCCACTCTTATGGTAAACCTGCCTCATGTTGTTTAAAACAAAAATCCAACTGTTTGACCGCAACAAACAGCTCTCTTCTGTAATCAGTCAGCAGTATATTAATATACAGAATCGACCTAGACATATGTCAAACGTTATCGCGTGAGACTGTCAAAAATAGTGAACATCACGATTCATATAAAATGAGACAATTGTTCAATCTCTACTAAAATCAAGAACCAATTAGGCGATGTTTGCAACCGTATGCAGGTCAAACGGAGGTTACATTAAGTTCACTCTATGCCATTACGATATGAGCTTAAAGGTACTATAGCTCTATATAAAGCTAGTGGGCGGGTACTGAAAGCAAATGGTAACGGTTAATCGCTTGGTTTACTACCAACTTCAAGCTCGTGAAACATGGTTGGAAACCCGTATATAAGGCAGTTGTACAGCGCACCTATTTCATTTATTTACCTGCGTCGACAAAGTAACGTAAAGAACGACGGATTAAAAATGATTTCCCGGTATAGGTTTCTCTCCTTATATACAAGTTTACGGCCATGTTTCACAAGCTTGAATTTGGTAGTAAACCAAGCGTCAAAGCTCTCCTATTTGCTTTAGGTATACGCCCGCACTCCTTATATAGAGCTATAGTATATTTAAGGATGCCAGTACGCTATTCTTTAAGGACCTATTTCCAGCATATTATAGTTGGGGGTGGGAGTGGGGAGTGGGGTACGGAGGGAGATTGGGGTGCTGGGGGAATGTGGGGTGGAGGTGTAGGTGGTAGGGAGTTGTTAGACATACAAATGCATGAGCAAATGGTAGTATTCAATTTTGTTTCAGTTGATGAGGCCCTCCTCATACAGCTTTTCTATGAAATCAAAACATATTAAAACATAAAAGCAAGCAGGTGTTTCATTACTTGTGTTGTGTGTGTGTTTTTCTTCTAAAAACAATGAACTATCAACAAAGTTTTGTATTTAGTACAGATAAGTTGTTAATTTGTGTTTTTAGGTATTCATACAAGTAAAGTTTGAAGTATTATATACTGCTATACCCTTGATACTGTTCAATATACCGATGCTTTTCAAAGAGAAAACTTAACTCGGGCCTCAGTTTATATACCTCAGCTAATCGGTCATGTTGCATGTTAGCAATAAATAAGCAAACTTTCCATACATTTTCAATGATCATTTATCATTGGGAAATATGCCCTTAAAAATGTACTATAGCTCTATATAAGGCTAGTGGGCCTGTACCGAAAGCAGCCTGCACCGAAAGCAAATGGGAACGGTTTAACGTTTGGTTTACTCATTACGTGGTCCCGCCTTAATTCCATTAAGCGATGGGAAAGCTTATATTAGCAGGAGTTTATTATGAATATTTTGACAATAAAACACGTTTAAAAACATTTTTTTCTGAAAAAATGTGATAACCTGTTTAAAATTACAATATGCAAACTTTTAAAGCCGAAATAAGGGTTTCATTTCATACCCCAGCCAACTCCGTTTTTGCTTCTTGGAGAAGGGGTTGGATGGGGTATAAAAGTTAATACTCGGACCACGTAATGCCCAACTTCAAGCTCGCGAAGCATGGTTGGAAACCCGTATATAAGGCAGTTTTTATTGCGTACGTATTTCATTTCTTTTCCTGCGATCGACAAAATAACGTGATGAACGACAGATTAAAAAGTATTTCCTGGTATAGGTTTCTCTCCTTATATACGAGTTTACGGCCATGTTTCACAAGCTTGAATTTGATAGTAAACCGAGCGTAAAACCTCTCCTAATTTCTTTAGGTATACGCCCACACGCCTTATATAGAGCTATAGTATCTTTAAGGATGCCAGTATGATATCTATTTCCAGCATATTATATTTGGAGGTGGCATGTGGGTGGAGATCTGTTAGACATAAAATTGCATGAGCAAATGGCGGTATTCAACTTTGTTTCAGTTGATGAGGCCCTCCTAATACACCTTTTGTATGAAATCAAAACACATTAAAACATAAAAGCAGGTGTTTCATTAGTTGTGTTTTGGTCAGGTTTTCTTTTTAAAACAATGAACTATCAACACAACTTTTGTATTTAGTACAGCTTGGTTGTTCATTTCCTTATCCTTTTCTTCATAAAAGTTTGAAGTATGATAAACTGCTATAACCTAGATACGGTTCAATATACCAATACTTTTCAAAGAGAAAACTTTGCTCCGGCCTCAGTTTATATACCTGAGCTAATCGGTCATTTAGCACGTTCATTTAGCGTTGGGAAATAGGTCCTTAAAACAACGGACGCTATACTTAAACTGATACTAGCTCATGAATATAAAGAAATCACGTGTGAAGTAATTTTAATTCGAGGAACATCCAACAATCGGTATATAAGCCAGAAAATCGATGCGTAACATATCACATTTTATCTAGCCTTCGTACAGGTAACATCGATGATCTACGCCTTTCGAGTATATTTCATGAAAATATAGTTGGCCGGAACTTTTGAATTCAATGACCTGCTTTCAAAGTATGTATCATACCATTGACCTTAAAATTATCAATTGGCCTCATTTTGTAAGATTTGACCTTGAATTTATTTTGATGACCTAGCAATTGAGGATAATTTACGCGAAGCGTCAACCCGATACTCCTATTTTTTTTGCGAAATCGATGTGGGAAAAGGAAAACAATATACACAAAAGAGAAAGGCTGCGGACCAGACTACAACAATTACCAACCAATCAGCGGGCAGGGAAAATGTTCCAGGTAAATTCGGAGCTATTAGACAGAATCTCTTAATTCTGATTGGTCGACAAGGTAAACAAACCAAAAAATCTTGCTAAAAAAATAAAATTCAACTTTTGAGGAGTACTTATGAAGGTTAAATCATGCATTTGTGCAATGTATTAATAATTTGTGGCATAATAAAACAAAAAAAAGTATATTTTACATTTCCTTGTGTTTCTACACGCAAGTAGGTGGGTCACAAGCATCAGACCCAAACAGCTTTTTTCATAACATACTCAACGTATGGTTTGTGTACGTTTCTTTGATAAAACTAAGATAGGTCTTTCAAAACAAGTAAGCAAAAATATAGCTTGTTATATATAAGGGACTCAGTATAGAGCTTAGGGGGCACTCCACAGTTTAATGTACATTTCTCAATCATCAAACCCGTGACAAGCCCTTAGCCTGAATCCTTGAGCAAAAATAAATCACAGAAGTCATTGTGTCAAACATTTCTGAGAAGACAATAAAATTACCCATGTTTCCATACCAAATAAAAGTATCAAAAAGCATTTTCTGTACAACTTTAGTCCCATTTCTTTAAGATTACCTCACCCCTCAAAACATGTTAAAAATGCAATTTTAGCAATATTTCAAATGTCAATAAATAAAAAATAATTGTTTTCCTACACATATCAGGTCATGTCTGCAGTCATAATGCTCTTGCATATCAGGAAATGCTAAATTTTACATACCTAGTCCGGCGTTTTAAAAAGTTATTCCATGCTGATCTCCCCGTCAGTGAAAATCAGCCATTTTACCTACTTTTAGGAAGTTTTTGATTGGTTCACATTTTTCTATTTATAGCCTCCAAAAACCCCAAAGAATGCATATTCCAATACACCAAAATAAACTTAGAAGTACTCAAAACTGAAAAAAACATCAAACATGTGCTTCATAATTATTATAAAGACCATCCATGGACCTAAAAGATGCTTAGTTGATTTCTTTCTGATTTACAGTATGACCCGCAAAACCTCGATGGAAGCAGCCATTGTCACCATACGGCATGGATATTAGTATTACTATAAATAGCGTTATATAACCAGTCATTATCCAGCAAACTATTTAAGAGACCGTGTTCTACAGAACTAATCGATAAATACTGATAGGAGGACCGTCTGTCCATTTTTAGAACTGTAATCTTGACGTTTTTGTAAACATGTTTTCATATAAAATTCCTATTCAAATACGCAGGAGATTAGAACAAATAGTGTCAATAATCGTTTTAAACCATTATTCATTGCTATAAAACTGTTACAGACGTTAGAGTACAAACCTATTAACCGATAAGTGCTATTTGTATGAATGAAAACAGCTTTTGACAAGAAATATTGTATACAAAACCTGTATAATAGAAACATAGAATCGCCATTAGATCTTTTTTTGCAAGTGATGTAAAAACGTTGCATCACATGACGGAGTAAAGAAAACACTACTATCAAATAGAAAGTAAATGATAAATTCGAACAGGAATTGTAACATTCACAGAGAGATTTGATTGGATTTGAATTGTGTTTTACGTCATTTTAAGCATATGTTAGGCCATATATGAAATCAAATGGTAGAGGTGGACCATCCTCTACCGTTCAAACAGAACCAGTACTGTATACCTCCCGCTATCCGTTTCATCATAGAGCGAAAAAACAAAAAACATTCTAAACAATATGTACAATGACATGTGAATTAATTTAAAGTAAAGGGAGACATCTCTGTTTGTTTGTTGGTATCTGTAAGAATCGACATTTCCTCACTTACAAGTCGAGCTCTCAGTGGAATTCGAACCCGCAGCGGTGAGAGGCGAGAATATTTACAACGCAACGTCGTTAACCCATCGGCTACGGCGGGAGACATCTCAAACATAAAAGGGTTGACAATAGGGGTACCGCATAGCAACAGGCCGTGGCTGAAAACTGTTATGGTTTTGAAATCGGGTTATAGGATACTTCACCCTTACCCTATTGTAAATCCAGTAGACTAGACAGTAATAAACCAGTTAGACTGTATCCTTTAACAAACGAGCCAACAGTCATAGACGATATAAGTTCAACACAGAGACAATCATATATATATGAATATAAAACAATGACCTAAAAAGCCATCAAAAATGTGCGCATTGACTTGACAGAAGTCAGAGCAACACTGTAATAAACGATTAAGGGTACGAGAGGACATCACTGAAGACAAATATTAGACAATTATTCTTTACATGATTTCGATATTTGCGCTACCTCCACTTCTTGAATGATGTGTGTCTTTCTTTATACATTTTAGTTTGATTTTCCCTACACTACAGAATGATTGATCCATTAATTGTCGCAATTCTGTTTTAATTAAGCTTTCCTACTAAAACACTTTGCTAGGATATTAAATTATTGGATGTTTGCTAAGAATTGAGGTAATCTTTCAAAATCTATAATAGATTGATGATATCATTTCGTTTTATGAAATTCAGCAGAAGAATTCATTTATAATAATAGATTGTTTAAGAAAATTTTATAAAGTTGAAAGATTAACAAATTTTTATTTTAAATTAAATTAAATTTGTTTTAAATAGTGATGTTACGGAGTTTATATTACTAATGGAATAGTAAACACGCGGCCTAAGATGTCGCTCTTTCTTACACAATTGGTAAAGCGAAAACAAGCCTTACATAGCGTTTCCTTGGTTGAGAATGAACGATTTGTATATATGTAATACACTAATTACAAAAGTGTTGTCAAGGTTAATTAAAATACAAAACCCCTTGTTGTATTTAATGTGTATATTTAAAAGGCATACGTTTAGTAAATCAAGAGCTACAAAGGTTGACAAAATGTATAAATCTGAAATGAGCAGTTTTCTTTTCCTTTTTTTGCATTGACTTTAAGATGATATTTAGTTAATCATCGACTGCAAAAGGAACATTTTTTAAGTGTTTAGTATCATCAAACGTCGGTTATCCACTGTGTTCATTTGCTTCAGATCCAAATTAAAACCAAATCCCACTGACACGTCAGTTGGGCAATCAGGTCCCTGCGGGATGACTAGATGCCAGTCCATTCGCAACATCTCGTACACTGCTTCTCGAATGTAATTAGTCTCGGCCAGCTAGACCGTATCATGCATATGTCTTACTTGCAGATATCGGTCTGGGCAGATTAGGCCAATTAAAGCGCCCACTAGCAATTAGTCCAATTTATTCGCGAGTTTTTTCACGTGCATAAAGTTGACATTTGCGTGACGTCATGTTGTAAATAAACATACAACGTCAATTGTTGATGCACCTGTTACCATTTTCGACGTCACATGCTGCTTCTCAAAAGTTGAAAGTAAGAAATTATTGTGAAATTAATTTAGAAATAAGTGTTTTGAAAGTCTCGTTGAATCTCTCAATATCTCGCCAAAATCGCCCAAAACGAGAGGGCGATTTTAAACGTCGTAGTTTACCCAGGCCCTGGTTCTGGATCCGTGTAGCATAGCGCAACGAAGAAATCAGAAGCGGGCCGGGTGACCGAGGCTAGAATGTAATACGCAGGTTTCCATATTGGTAACGTCATACTAGCGTGACGCGCGTCAGATTCCCGCCAAAACGAATTTGCATTCACAATCAAAGTTATCTTCAACATTGTGCAATGTCATTTAGCCGATTGCTTCATCTATAGTTTATTTACGTGAAAGGAGTGATAAAACCTTCATATGTATTGTAAATAACAAACATGCAACGCAAATCATACATCAACACGTGTGGCAAGCGGCCATACTGTTTATGTAGCAACAGTGCACTATTTTCTGTGCCGTTGCCTTCCGGCTAACAGAATGTTAAGATTTTGAACATACCGAAGCGCCGTTATACACACGAGGCGGGATTCCGAGGAATGACGGGATTGGTTGAGCGTTCACGATTGGATGCCAGTCATGCAAACGCATACCTAAACAATCCTCGACTGGCGCTATAGCCAATATAAAATGCCATGCCAATTGTAAAACAAGAAATGTCATTTATCTGATGACATGCAAGCTATTTCAGAAACAGTACATAGGGGAAACAAAACTACATCTAAACCCAAGAATTAGCCATACAGCTGAAAATAAACACACGCGAGCTCGCCAGGTCGACAGTCGCAGAACATCTCTGCTCTACAGGACATGTTTTCTCTTATATATCCCTTTTCTCCATAGACCACAACCCCAATTGGCCAGATCATACACGAAAATCACGCGAATCTTATCCACATAATTGGATCCGTAGACTCAACACCATGCATCCGTTTGGAATAAAGAAAGGGGATGACATCCGCATCTCCTGTAATAATAACTTATAGATTTACGTGCCGATTTATTTATTGATAACTGTGAAATACTGTGAGTGATATCAAAAGTATTCACCTCATATTTAATCATTTAATAAAAACATTTATTTTATGATAAGCAATGAAATACCGTGTTTTATCAGTGAAATAAAAGTGATATTCCACACTGTGGAATATAGAGTTTTATTTCCACAGTAGCTGCCGGGACACTTTTTTAATGTACACCAAGTTGAACTCAAATGCATGCACAGTAACACAAGATATTCCTACTGTTATACTGTTAAATCCATTGTTTATTTAATTACTTTCTTTCTGTGACGTTAATGGTTTCAAAAAAGGTGACGTCATGTAACGTTTCGTTACGTCATCGTGACTAGGAAAGAAGCGTGTGTAAAACGGTTTAGTTATTGAAATTGCTTTGTTTGTAAAATCATAAAATAAAAAGAAAATTTGTTGTTTTATCGTGAATAACACATTTTATTTCATCTCGAAATGAGAAAACTTTCACTCATGCTCTGCATTCGTGAAAATATAAAGTGTTCTCACTTCTCGATGAAATAAAATGTGTTATTCACTCCAAAACAACAAATATCCTCTATACATTCTAGCTTCAAAGTCGATGTGTATGACATCAGATGTACATGGCTTTATCAAGCTATTCGTTTTACAGTTAGTTTGCATCTATATGATCTACATAATTTAATTACAATATCAACGTACTCGACGTTTATATACGTTTGAATTTTAACAAAATAAATTACTGAACATTTCTGATAATTAAAATCGTTTTTAATCAAAACTTTATGATCATTTGTACAGTTGTTTTTTTCTAGATTTGTTTTCATTGCAATCGTTGTTTAGATGATTTTCTTGTAAGTGCTATATCTCTTTGTCCTCCTGAAGCCGAAAGCGCTCGAGTATCCATTTAAACTAGTATACACGCTAGCTAATAGTTTTTTAAATATTTTTTTAAAATATATGGCACTATAAATGATAATTTTCCACATTGTATTTCAACACAATTACTCTTATCAGTTAGTATCCTTTCTGGATCCAGTGTTGGTTAAAGATGTTCTGTTCAATGTATGATTTTCTCTACTATATATGTGTATATAAGAGAAAATCATACATTGAACAGAACAGCTTTATTTCTTGGTTGTTCGGGAGTTTCTGAAAAACCCCTCTTTCTCTCTCTCTCTCTCTCTCTCTCTCTCATGTTCTTCTTACGCGTAATGCGGTTTCATTTATTGGTTGTTTAAGAGTTTGAGGTTTTAGAAATCTATCAGAGTCCTTGCTATTGTGATACATAATTAAGCGCTTATGTGGGTCATACAATCATGGAAACAACAGGTTCACGCCGTAATTAATTAGATTTGATTCATACTGGCAAAGAAACACTTTTTTAGTTTAAACGTATTTTATTCATTGTATTTACAAGTTAAGCATATATACAATAACAACAAATAAAGGACTGGAACGGAAGCGTAATGCTTATTAAGTTCCTTTCCTTACCATGTTTATATGTAACACTAGACTTATTATACATTACTCAAGAAGAGAAAATAGAAACAAAATATTTCTTATACAATGGAAAATGTTATCAAGATTTAGAAGGAAAAGTACGTTTGAAAGCTAAGAAAAAACGCACACACAAAAAATAATAAAATTTATATATTGAATAATACTAATACTATATAAAAAAAATTGTTAGGGAAATCTGGGCGGCGACATTGGGTAGGGGCGAATCATCCTTCCTAGCAGCATCTAACTTGTTCATTTCCTGATGTTTATAGGTTATGTCAGTTTAAAATCGTTTGCTTTTTAATATAAAATTTTGCACATTTTCGAAGATCACTTCATTTGTTTCGTAACTGAGATTGGGGTCACCACATAAGAGAATATTAGTTGAGATAGTACATATATTTGAAAGAGAGTTGATAAGTTCTAAGCGAATAATGTGATAGGTTGGACACGTGAAGAAGAAATGCTCAGTGTTCTCGATACTACCACAGTGACACAGAGGAGAGTCAGTTATATTTTTGATAAACAAGTGATGGTTTAATGAACTACAGTTTGTTCTGAGACGTGTGTGTAGGATTTTTGCTTTCCTGTCACCTGTGTAGTAATACTTCGGGGGCGTGTTTCATGGGTAAGATATCGTTTGAAAGAGTAGACAGATTCTAAGGATATGGCGTCCTGCGGGAGTAACTTTCATTCACGAACAACAGAAGGTAAATATGAATCGGAGTAATTTTGTGTTCGAGAATGAATTGTTTGAAGATTATTTGCATTTCGTAAGCTGTATCGAGACTCTTCTCCTACTAGAGGAGGAACTAATGTAGTAAGATACGGTGGTGCCAAGTTATGATTCATTTTATAAAATAGAACAAGCTTATGTTTACGCCTTCGAGCGTCAAACGTTTCCCAGCCTACTTCCGTGCACATTATTGAAGGATACAAGTTTGGTAGCTCCTGTTACAATTCTAGCTGTTCATTTTGGATTTTATCTAGTTCCAGTTTTCCATAAAGTGTGCAGTTATCCCAGATAACATCCGCATATTCTAACAGGGGCCTTATAAAACTAATATATATTATTTCTAGAATTTACGATCCAGCTGGAATTTAAGTTTTCTCATTATATTTATTCTGGTCCATGCTTTAGCTGTCATATATCCGATGTGGGAATGCCAACTGCAGTCGTTTGAAAGCTTCACGCCCAGATGTTTATGAGTTGTAACTTCTGGTATTTGTTGATTAAGCATATTTAAAGGTGGATGTATAGGTTTATTTCTTTTACGAGATATCAATAAAGATTCAGTATTTGTAGGGTTAAAGGTGACAAGCCATTTATTCGCCCAGTCAGTTATTTTTACTATATCGGAATTTAGGATATCGGCTGCGGTATTTACGTGGTCAACAATAATATATAGACTTGTGTCATCAGCGAACAGACGAATGTTGGAATCTATATCCGTAACAATGTCATTGATATATATTAAAAATAAAAGAGGCCCTAAGATAAAGCCTAAGGTACCCCTGCGTTTATAGAAATCCACTCTGATTTAGCACCAGGAACTATAACGCATTGGCGTCTATTTTCGAGATAATTGGAAAACCAGTTTATAAGTGCATTCGACATAGCAGCAGATTTAAGTTTCGCTAATAGAACTTTGTGCCACACGCGATCGAAAGCTTTGCTTTTATCAAAGAAGATAACTCTTACTTCTTTACCAACATCCAGTGCTTGACAGAAAGTATTATAAAGATAAATAAGGTGATTTAAGGTCGAATCGCCCGGCATGAAGCCTGACTGCAGAGTCGATAGAAAGCTATTGACGCGAAGAAAATTAAATACATGTTTAAAGACTAATCTTTCCAAAACTTTGTTAAAGTTACTTAAAAGAGAGATAGGACGATAGTTATTAACAGATGATGGGTCACCGTTCTTGAAAGCGGCACACACAAAAGCTTCCTTCCAAATATTCGGGACTTTTCCATCAGCTAGAGTAAGTTGATTTATTAATCCAATATCATTTTGTCTTTAAAACTGTCTGCATACACTTAAATACAATTCCGAATTATCTAATTGTTCGTGGTTATTCTATTACAGGTTTTAATATATTATTGGTGTAATATATTCCTTAATGAGCAATATGTAAAACTAATTTGCTTTGAACTATTTACATAATTATTAAAAGTGTTTTTAAAACATACTTATGACGCAGCAGAACTAACAGTTATAAAAAAATCAAGCTTGCCGAGTCTTCTAAACACTTGGAAAAAGAATAACGCAAAGGATACTTAAACAATATTTCTCATCTCTGATTTATCGGAATTAAATTAAATTAAGACCTTAAATTACATTTGTTGATTTAATAAAAAATATTAACATGACACTATCAGAAAACAAGATCAAATATCCACAAAAGGAAATGTAACAACTGGTCATATCATTTGAACATTTTCAATATGAGAGCTAAAATTAAAATTAAATTAATCTTACTATCTATGATCTGAATGGTACAATTTTTCTTTATCACAGTCACAGTACCCAACGTCCCATTTTCAAAAGACTGTATACAACATCCCTGCTTGGACACATCGTTTGCAACACACTTGTCTCTTTAACATCTACATTTAATACGTTCCTTGCAAACGCTGATGCCGGTGGCAGTGTTATCGAGAATGGCTTCAACATTATCCTCTTCCAGCCCCAGTCACCGGATACAGGCATGCCAGGGGTGGACCTAAAGGCCATGTCTCCATTTAAGTCCAAAATAGCCTGTTTAACAACTCAGCAGGTGTGCTTCATAAGAGCTACTGCAAATTGGTGACATGGACTTGCATGTTGGAACCATTGAATGTCAACAATTCTTTGCGACATGAACATGCACTTCCTCTTGTAATACATTTTCCAACAGCATAACTTTTGGAATTGGAAAGCTTGAGCAACCTCAACATAGTATTTCCAGATTTTCTAAACACAGGTTTTACCTCCTTCATCGCATGAAGCTATTTCGTTACATCTAGTAAGTATGAAAAGCAACTATTTGTCTAGGTTTAAATGAACTAATGAATAATCAATACAAGGTGCAACGAAGCACCTAAAGTGATTCCTAACGTGTGTTCCTAAAACGAACCCATAGCTCATCTAACTGTATTTACTGTACCATTGCTATAACATGCACTACAACGTGAAGTCTTGTTTGGCATATGTCACATGCAACACACGCACTGTATCAACCTCTTAGTGAAATGATGGATATCAGTCTGCACCTGATACAAGGCACATCTTCATCTCTGTTTTATTGAACGTGTTTAGTTTCTCTTCTATCGCAACCGATTGCTATGCCGAGTAACCAGATTTCTACCTTTATTTTGCATGATCGGGCTGTCACCTTACTAAATATTCTGCAAGTGACATTCAATAATGCCTAAAATAACTTGCTAATCATACTTACTAATGTTTTGCAAGCATAAAAGGCATTTTAAGGCAACACGTATAATGTGATTAAAATTCAGATATGTTTTCCAAAGTTAGAAAAGGCTGGTGAATTACCCTAATCAACCCTTAATCAGAACCTAATATGATACATACATATGCAAGAAGAGAAAGCGAGTTATAGAATATGTTGTAAGTTGGTGATCACTGAGGAAAGAAAGAAGCATGTTCTGGTTTATCTGTTTAAAGAGAGACTATGTTATGTCATCTATAGTTCAGTTACAAAAGTGTCATGACATAATTTACCTATTTGTTGAGCAATTTCTGTCACGAGATTCGTCTGTGTAACGTAAGTCAAGCACCAGTAAATCCTCAACATTGTTCTTGAGTATATTTTCTTATTCCTCTACTGTGTCACTCAAACTGTCTCATGAACATCTTTAACGTGTTCATCATGGCAAAGATCAGAGTATTTTCATAGGCAATGCCTGATGAATTATTTCAATAACTGAAATTAACAGAAAACTCAGGCCATATCTGGTTCAGAGATCATCCAATGTGGAAAGCCGCGACATGTTTACAGCATCTACTGCTCCTAGATCTTCTTTCACAATCATATATTTCTGCTTGTGAGCTAGTTCATTGGGTATTTATAAGACATCGCTAATGAAGTTTATCTCACACACAGAGATGATTTATTTTAAGATTTAAAGTGTAACTGAACAGTACTGCAATTGCATTACGAACTTTTTCTCTTTATGATTGTCATGCCTTGCTCACATTTCAATGACATAACTGTAAGCCCGGTTTACAATAAGTATGGTTATCACTTGATGAGCATTCCCTGATACATGTGTTTATTTCAAAGTGGATATGCAGTATCATATGACATTTGCCACAAGGGCACTGCTCCATCTATAGTCTTCAAACAAGACCACTTTGTCTGCGATTGTTTTAAGTGTCTCCATGTTAAATATGAAGGCTTCAACGCAAAATGCCATTTTGATGTTCACATTGGGTTTTAGCCATAGGGTGCTCCTAAATAATTATTTATTGCAATATTAACAAACAAATACTATGCCAAGGAAACTGAGTGAACGAATTCAACATATTAATTACTTTCTTACAAACAACTATTAAACAAATTTCATTTTTCAGTATTTTCAACATGGCAATTTTGAAAATGGTAGCCATTTTTAACTTAACATACACTCAGATTGTATTTCATAACCCTTTGTCTATCATTTTGCGGAATTTGTTGCGATTGCCATAATATATTTTGTTAAAACCTGATACATATAGATTAAACTGATTATTTATTACATATTTGGCGGCCATTTTGAGAATGGCGGCCATTTTGAAAAATCTTACGTGGGTCCATACCCAGATTTTTCAGTATGGTATTGTCTAGCTATGTGCAATGTTTGGTGCTTTTGTCAAACAGTGCACAATTTTTTCACCAATCTGCCCCATTAATTAGTATTGTGTTCTTGATTAACAATACAATTCATTGAATCTTAATTCAAGCTTTAATGAAATCGGTTGTTTAATGACATGAGCTCAAGCTGGCTTAATTATCTTGTATAGATATATATACTTAACGTCATTAAAAGTGCATGTTTTTTTATTTTTTATTTATTTCCAAGATCGATTGTAGTGTTATGTACATGTTAGAAATTATCCACATTCCCTATAAATCTGGTGACCGATCAAATTCATGTATAGAAAGAAGTAAAATCGGAATTATGCAATCAATCTTGGAGACATTTTAATTAAAAAAATAAACGGAAAATAAAAAACTTGCACTTTTAATGGCGTTAAGTATACTATTACTATAAGGTGTAAGTGCACCATTGATTTTCCCTTTTCGTTTAATTTTGAAATGAGTTACGTCAAGAGACAACAAAATCGCATTTTTCTTCAATCAAAGTTTTATAACGCATACCAGTCAAAAGAGCTAGCGTTCTCCAAAAGAAAAATCCAATTAAAAAATATGTCATGTGTAATGTAAAAAAGTTGAATGACGCCATCTGATCTGTATTTGGACAAGCCGTCGATTTTGTTTACCCATTTCTATACTCGGTTGCAAAAGAAAGTATGCACTCAGGTTTTTGTTAAATTTATTGTACAAAATATGTACGAAATATGGCATATAGGATACCATTTGTTTTGCCGTTCTATTGCCAATGTCAAGATGGAATTTGTGTTTCGATAGCTTAAGTCATTGAAGCATGGTCAACAGGTGGAGAGGATAGGGGTCAAAATCATAAATCGCAAAACAGTCCAAAAGAATATGTTGCTTCATTTTTTCCCAAATTTAATTGTGAATGAAAGCGCATTTTTGTCAGATTGGAACCTATCACGCAGCTTAGTGATAGTGTTTCTATGGCAATTAAATGCCCTAGCGACAGCAGCGACGCTGTCGCCTCTCGTAATCATAACTAAAGCTTGAATCCTCTGGTTTTCGGTAAGCCGTGGCATATTAAAAATACAGAAAGAAATAAAAGACGTTGTGTTTTTTGGTTTATCCAAACGTAAGAGAATTCAACCAAACAGGTTTTTATCTACACGGACCATTTCCACGAGTTTTACGCGCAAATCATTGAAAATGTTCCCGTGCAAAACAGCTGTGTATTGACCGATTTATTGCCATTGGCAGATAAAGATACATGTATATATGTATAACACTGTACTATAAATATAAAAAAAAAATATTTGAATTTTAAAAGTGCACACTTTCTTTTGCAACCGAGTATACATTTGCGTTCAAATCGACGTTACTAATACTCAAAAAAGGAGTAAGGAATCATTCTCATTAATTAAAACTGGCGATCAAAAAAGTGTGCAATTTTTATCATAGTTAGGGTAGAAAAATATTGTCTTTTTCTAGAGACTGTTAGTAAGTGAGTGAGCGAGTGAGTGAGTGAGTAAATAGGAAAGTAGGTAGGTAGGTAGGTAGTAGGTAGGTAGGTAGAAAAGTAAGTAAGCAAGCAAGCAGGCAAGCAAGCAAACAGCAAGCAAGGTGTTGAAAACTATATTACCTCTCATGAACAGACTAAATAAAACCAAATCTACTACCTTTGGCTCTTGTTTGTTTGTTGTGGCCATGGGATAACCTTTTCGGTATTTGTTTTATTCTATCCACTCCAAATGATGATACCATAATTGATGTGAACTTATGCATGCTCATTGTATATCAGACACAATAGAAAGGAAAACAGTAATGAAGCATATGCAAAAGGTGGACTAAACATGATAGATTTAACAAAATTATATACTAAAGTATGATGAAATCTTATTTTTGAAGGTAATTAGAGTGTTGTATGAGAAGAGACATTCAATGTTTATACCATAGTTTAACAAGGACTTCTCCGGAGATTTTGATCGACCAAAACTACGGTGTCCTGTTAGGGCCATCTTATCATCGCATCTTACCATCGACCATTGACCTGGGTCGATGGTAAGATGCGGTGGTCGATTGTAAGATGCGATGGTAAGATGCGATGGTCGATGGTAAGATGCGATGGTCGATAGTAAGATGCGATGGTCGATGGTAAGATGCGACGGTCGATGGTAAGATGCGAAGGTAAGATGGCCCTAACAGGACACCGTACAAAACATAGATTCCCCCTTTCTCAGTATTTTATAACATAATCTTTTATCGCGGAAAAGCAGAAGGTTAATGGTTTTGATACAAAATTAGTGGTACATGAACTTTAATTTGTGATAAAACGTACTTTTCTGTATATTTTTGGGAATCAGGACATAGTGGGTAGCTAAAAAGCATATTTACAGAAACCTTCATAGTCTCCCAAAAGGACACATGTTGGAACACAATTCGGTAATGGTGTGGTTTAGATAAGCAGAAGTTCTCACTTACCCTGCAATTAAAATACATGCATATAATGTAAAAAAGCTGCCGAGAGGAAATAGCATATATCTGCGTAGGAACTGGAAACAAAAAAATAACATAATAACATAATAATAGATCACGTTACGGGTGTTCAAACAATATTGAAAAAATGGTGTTACGGAGAAATAAACACGCCACGACCGTTTTTTTCTTGCCAGACACATTGTTCTCGATGTTTACCATCAGTTTGTACCATTCATTTTGAATCAAGGTTTGCTACCTCGCTTCTCTCTCTGTTCAAATACATCGACATGCCTCACATATTGATTACAATTCACCCTTGTAACACAACGTACTAGAAGTACAATCAGCACAGAAATACAATTGTTCACACGTAAGGGACACGTGTGCGTTAGCGTTTGCATTACAACATAAAAATGTAAAGGAACTGTTAATTGCTACCTTACCATGTGCAATTATGAAAAACCATAAAAGAGTCGCTGCCGTACCGGCAGCGAATGATGACAATCCTATTGTATATTGTACACATTTAATATTAAGATTCTGGATTTCTTTCTTCAGTTGACGTACATTATAAAATGACAACCGTGGAATCGGAGAGGAATTGGACTGGTAAAATTGTATATATAATTCGTTTTATAGTTTCTTTCTGTGCGTGGTTTTGGTTGACTGTGTCCTTGAATGCTACATTTCCTGTTCGACTTTTATTTCTACTTTTAGTAAAGACATATATTAATGAATCCGTAATCTCGTTGCGACGGGCATTCACATCAATATTCGATGGAAGGCAATACTTAAGGCCTTTGGCAAGTAATTGCCTGATCATCTTATCCTAAATAATATCAAGATTGCCAGTGATAATATGACGGCAGGGTCATAACACAATTTAGAATTATGACATTCTTATTCAGCGAGATCAGATGTCTCAATTTAAAGATCAGAAATTATCCTATTGTAATTGAAAATGCGATTTTTAAATATTTTATTATACTACATGTAACATATTTGTTTATAGGCGTCTAAAAATTCTTGAAATATAAAAATGTTGACTATTTGCGACTTTAATGCCCAAAATGTCAATGTTGTGCAAGAAAACAACTCGGGTATGTGGTGAAGATAGGGAAGTTAAATCACGAGGTATAACTGCTTTTTATCGGAAGCGGAGTTCACCGAATATTCACATTGCTACAAAAGTTATGTCTTTTTTTCGGTGTCCTTTCTTCTTGTTTGACTTTACATTTACTTTCATTGAGCCTGTCTCTTTGTCACCGCTGCGGGTTCGAATCCCACTTGGAGCTCGACTTGTAAGTGAGGAAGTGTCGATTCTTACAGATGGCGGAAGGTGTACAGTGCTGGTTCTACCAAGGTAAAGTGGGTAGTCTGCCTCCACCATAAAAAATTAGACCGTCATATATAACCTTACATGTGTTGAAAATGACGTAAAACACCATACAAACAAAACAAAACAAACTGTCCCTTTGAAGAAATTTTTCACGAACTGCTATGCATATTCGATTATAAATAATGGATGTGAAAATAACTTAAATGCACTATTTTCAAACACGCTTTATTTAAAAGGGCTCTCAAAAACTTGAAAAAAATTGAAAGAATTGTCGAAATATCATGAAAACTAAAGGAGATGCGACCTATTGAAAATTTGCAATGAACATCAATGGAAGCGGCCATCTTTGAACGATGACGTCAACGCGCCTTTTTACCATATATGGCATATTGACAAAATGTCCTTTAAAGCAACGAAAATCACTGCAAATTGATTAAAAAAAGATATACAGATGCAAAATGTATAAATTGTATGCTTATTTTTCATATGCAGTGATTTTCTTTGCTTTAAAGGACATTTTGTCAATATTCCATATATGGTTAAATAGCAGTGACGTCATTGTTCAAAGATGGCCTCCTCCATTTATGTTTCTTGGCAAATTTTCAATAGGTCATATCTCCTTTATTTGTCACGTCAATTTTGATAATTCTTTTAACTTTTTTCAAGTCTTTGAGAACCCTTTTAAATAAATCGTGTTTGAAAATAGTGCTTCAATCCCTTTAAATGGTCCTTTGGGATAATCAAGCCGGATCTTTGTGGCTTTAAAGTAGAATATCGCTTAAGCCGGTGGTAGGAGGCGTGATAGGTTTTGCACGTTACATTACTCGTACCTCTCATGAACAGACTCAGTAAAACCGAGTCTCTACTTTTATCTTTTGTTTGTGTTTGTTGCTTCCAAAAGCTCCCATTTTCAGTATTTATTATCACCAATGGACAAAACAATTAAGTTGATTGAACAAATTAACCATAGAACTATTATCTAAAATATCCACCATACAAAGTACACAGGTTGATTTGACATCTCCCAATCAATGTCCAACCGAGTTTTATATAAACTGCAATATAATTATACAGATTTAGCTCGAAGCACGACTTCTGTATTAATTGACATATAT